>CM048844.1:51444431-51861931 GCA_026545765.1 Plantago major | reverse complement strand
GGCGTGTTTAGGGAAAGGATTTTGTTAAGAAAACTAAAGCCCTCACTTAACTGAGCACAGGAAGTACTTAGTTTGGGAAACTAAGGAATAGCTCACAGGTTACAGAGTAGAGGAAATACTTGGCTGAGAAAGCCGGTGAATAACTCAGGGGGGACACTTGGTTGGGAACCTAGCGTAAAAGGGATCAAGAGATAGGATTTTGTAAGGAGATCTCATTATCGTAACTTACTGGATTCAAGTCCTGAGAAAGGTGGAGTGGATTAGTTGAGGGATTCATACCTTGATACCACTATAAAAAGCCTTCTGTTATTTACTTACTGCACTTTACTTATTTGTTGCTGAGTATTTACACACCTTACTTCTTACTGACACGTGCACTTATTACAAAAGACTTCCGCTCTCTGAATATAAGTATCAGATACCTGTAAAGATATCTGAGACAACGGCTTTATTGACAAAAGTTTGAAAAGACTATTCACCCCCCACCCAAGTCTTTTACTTTGCCATTATCTGGACCAACAAGTGGTATCAGAACAGGAAGTTCTTTAACCTAGATCCAAGATAAGTACCTACTAATAGCTCATCACCAACACTTGCTTTGTTTGTTTAGTGTGTTTGCTGCAGGATGTCTCTAAGCGATGCACCCACTCTCAAGCCAGAGAACTTTGAGAAATGGAAGAACAACATGATGCTTCACCTAGAAGCTATCAGTGATGAAATAATTATCGTGATAAAGAAAGGCCGAATTGTCATTCTACAAGAGAAACAAGTCACTGAGGTTTCAAATTGTTGAGACAAAGATACTACAGATACTGCTGGATCATCAACATCTGGCACAACATCAAGCACAAGACCAACAGGAGCCATTGCCTATGAAGCAAAGCCCAGACATCTCTGGACATCTGAAGATTCCAAAAGGAACAGGCTAGATGGTCAAGCAAGGAACATCATCATACGTTCTACTCCAGATCACATACTGATTACCAAAGCCGATTGCTAAAAGCGGCGATAGATGCATAGTCCGATTGAAGAAATCATGCGACCGAGAAAACCAAGGAAAACAAGTTTGAACATTTAAAGCTAAATTCCAAAACATTAAACAAGGTCCTATTGAGATACTTGAGGAACTTGATTTCAGGTTTATAACATTGATGAGTGACATGGCTGGATTTGGTGAAAGTGAAAGGGCTATCGTTAGAAGCTTGAATCAAAACTGGGAACATACTCGATTTCTACTTCAACGAGGAATGCCCAACATCACACGGGAGCTTTTCTCACACTTGGCAACTGTCAATTATGAGACAAAGAAAAGAGGACATATGATGCTAAAACATCGCAGAATGTTGCTCTCATCACTCAAGGTACATCTGAAAAGAAGGATACCAAAGAGGTGACTGAGGAAAATGCTCTTGATGTAAAGCATATGAGAAAATACGTCAGTCAGTAAATTGAAAGAACAAGGACCAAAGAGAAGCTGAAAAATCATCTAGGTCCCAACTATCACCACTACATTAGTATGCAATTGACTAGTTCACTGAACAAGCCTGCTATGCAAGCATCAAGTTCTGAGGGAGCAGAAATCGAAAATGATATATGTTTCTATTGTCAGAAACCTGGTCACTTCAAAAGAGATTACCCAGCTTACAACAAGCTGAAGACAGGTGACAAGAAACACATGGTGCTCAATGCAGCAGTGATGCTGCAGGGCATCGGACCAAGATGGTCCAGTATGTGGGTGAGCATATCCCCATCCCTGCGATGCCCAATCCGGCATCTGCCTGTAGTGAGTGTTCCACTCCTCTCGTTGTGAGCTCCACTCCTCACGAAAGCTCGCATGCTCAGCCATGTACCCCCTCATCGCATCCCTAGCAGCTGTAAAATCAGCCCTCAAATCGGATTGTGCTCTCATGAATGTTAGCCTGTGACTGAATAATCTGCTCTTGGACTCCTAAAATGCATCCATACTCTGTATCTAGCCTAGCATAGTGTGGCTGGAAGTAGTCGGTGAACTCCTGGAAGTCAAAGGCTCCCTGATATCCATGTTGCGGTGAAATGGCCTGCTGTGGCTCTTCCTGCTCTTCCTATGCATCGGGTTGAGCTTCATAAATATCCTCTTTAGTCTACGGGACTCTTCTTCCTGCCATCTTTGCCTGACGCCTCCCCTCACGCTCCACCTCATACTTGATATCACTGAACTTAGTGTTGAACTTGTTAATCATAGCCTTGACAGACCAAACCTTCAAAATTGGACAAGGTTGGCGTGTCGCATCAACTACAATTCCGGCTCTCCTTCAAAGTAAAGTGAAGTGGTAAGGGAATGGAAACCTCGTCCTCAAGTTCCCATGGTAATGCTCGAACTGAGTGATAATCAGCTGGCCCAAATTAATGGGTTCTCCTTGCACAAGAGCGGCTAGGAGTCGGGCTGTTGATGAGGAAAATGTAAGGTTAGTCAATAATCATTGATGAGGCATTTTTAGGACACCTCATCGGGTTCTTTTTACCTTGTTTTTACTAACTTTTAATTTAGTTTTTCCTTTATTTGTATATACTTTGTATTTTGTTTGTGTTTCTTGTGTTTCCACCTTGATTCCATGTTTTAGGTACTTTTCATGAAGAAAAGGAGTCAAAACAATGCATTTTAATACACTTTCTCGGAGATCACAAGCTCCAAGTCTACAAATAGGTGCCACGAAGGTTCCCAGAATGCCAAACAGGTCAAGGATGGAAGAACAAGTTGAGATAGGTCCCGAAGAGGAAGCGGGGCGATCGCCCCGGAGCCAGGACGCAGCTCTGTGGCTACGTCTCCAGGCCGGAGCAGGCGATCGCCCGCCCCGATCTTCTAGTATTGCGGCGTTACTTTTTGTTGATTCTCATTTTAAACTCAAGATTCATAATTCAAATTACCACTTTTTCATTTCACACAACATTTGAGAGAATTTTGAGAGGTCTAGGGTTCCAAGAATCATCCATCTAATTGACGTTGGAGTCTTGGTTAACCATTTAGCTGAAGATTTCTTACTGTAAACTAGTACTTTCACCATTGTTGATCAATTGAAGCTCAGTAATTCTTCATAATCGGTAATTCTGTATCGTTTCTGATTTCTTGCTTCCTTTGTACGTTGATTAAACGTTTTCTCTTGATGAAACCACCACCCCATGTCTCCTTCTATTGATAACAAACCCGTGTTTGGTGTTTGATCTTTGTGTGATTTGTGAAAGAAAGAATTGGAGGTCGTAAGACGCAATTCTAGACAAACTAGTGATTTAAAACACCAACAAGCTTAGTTAAGTCCTTCGAGACTGACACTCGGGGCAACTTATCAACTCACTACGTGTTTTTCTAGTGATCCTGGATATTTCTCTTGGCTTTATAAATTAAGGACTTGATTTGACGCATCATGTTTTTGGTTCCGCTGTCGGGGACTTAACTCCTTAGTTTGTGGTTTAAAGATTAGTTTACTCTGTTTTCTTGTATTCTCTGTTTGTGAAAAAATTCATTTCATACCCTGTACTTTTCTAGTTCCAGGTAGTTTATGCAAGGGAGAAGGAACTTGAATTTTCCCATAGTGCCTTTTGTTCATGAAATTGAAAGGCATCAGAGGAGGTTGAGGTTTATTCTTGCTGGTACGCAAGCAAGTGAGATTTTTGAGGAAATGGATTCGGAGTCTGATTCAGAGGACTCTATTCTACAAATAGATATGGTTGATACACAAAATGTTGGTGGTGGTGGTGGTGGTGCTCGTGTTGTTCCTAGAAACACGATCCACAATATTTTCAAGGCTCACGTTGGAGCCCATAGGCCGTGCATTGTTCTGTCAGAAGCAGCCTGGAAGTATGAGATGAAGTTGTATCTTCTTCAGCACCTTCCCAAATTCTATGGGATGGGAAATGAAGATGTGATGGGCTTCTTAAAGGAGTTGGAGATGTTCATAGCAGGGATGCGTACTACATGAGTGGAGGATGATGACTTGCGGATGAAGATATTCCCCATGTGCTTACCAGTCAGAGCTAAAGCATGGTAGAATATGCTACCCGAGTTATCTTTGATAACTTGGGATGAGATTTGTGAGGCCTTCACGGATCGGTACTATCCTCAGTCGAAGACCACCACATTGAAGGCACAGCTTACGGGGTTCCAGCAACTCCATGAAGAGACATTCTACGAGGCTTGGGAGAGGTTCAAGATGGTCCAAGCCAAGTGTCCTCATCACCGCCGAAGTCTTGCGGATCTGACGCAATACTTCTACGATGGATTGAAAGAGAGTCAGCAATCTTATGTTGACGTAGCTAGTGGTGGAAGCATCATGGATCTTACACTGGAGGAGCTTAACGATCTTTTCATCATGTGTGCAAAGAATTCGCAGCACAAGAGTGTGCGGGGGAGAAGTAGGGGCTTAGGAGTGAGGTGAAGGCCACCTTTGATGATTCTAGCAGCCGTATTGAAGAGCTAGAAAGGGATTTGAGCCAAGTGATGTTGTTCTCGGTCAAGGAAATATCTGAGATTGCTTCTCCAACGAAAGGGGAAGAAGTGTGTCGGGTCTGAGGACTCTAGGGGTGGGTATTTCCCAAAGTATAGGCCAAGGGATGTTGGATTTGGAGGGAAGGGACCGGTTCATAGGTTCGCTCCTAACCAAATCTGCCCTAATGTGGATCGGTCGAAGTTGAGCTACTCGAACAACCATTGTGAGAATCCCACTCCTAAGGAAGAGGAGAATCCCAAGGATTCCACCTTGACTAGCAAGTCGAGAATTGAGGAGTTCATGGAAATGTCGTAGAGGTTTATCGACCGGGCTCATAGGCACCAGGAGAAGACGGATGGGAGGTTGTTGGTTCTAGAAGGGGACAACAAGGATATCAAGAGGCAACTTCAAGAGTTGCTAGATAGGAGTCGCATCTGAGAGAAGGGGAGGTTGCCCGGAGCAACTGAAAATGCCAGGGCAATCACTCTTGTCACAGAGGTACAGGTGGAAATCACGGTTGAAAGTGCAAGTGTATCAGTTAGTGTGTTCACAACACCAGCTAACTACACACCATATTGCACTTTAGTTATTATATTTTGCGTTTATTAAGTTTTGCAGGATTCCATGTTGTGTTACTTGTTAAGGATATCAAAGAGGATGATAGTGCAGGTGTAGTCGTGTAGTGTTTTCATAACACCAAACGACAGCACTTTACTTACTGCACTTTATATTTGATTTGATACTTTCCTAAATTAACCTTAACCTAGTTCCACAGTTTTAGGTTGATTGTGCAGGTTCAAATAAGTTAAGGGATTCGAAGTTGATACATAGAAAGAGTTCGAAGCCAAGTGGGAAAGCAAATCTGATGAAAAGAGTTATTTTCTTACTCGAGACCAAGAGACTCTGTGAGGAGAATATTAAGGAGATATACTTGGGAAGATCTTCTGTTATGAACAAGACAAATCTGAATATTCCCAAGTATATGACTGGCGACTGAAGCAAGAAGGAAAGAGATCGAAGATAAAGGAAAACGTGTGAAGCAAGAAAGAAATAAGGAAAGTAAATATTGCAAGAACAAACACTTTCCTTATTGAAGAGAAGAGCTTAGGAAAAGATTCTATAGAAGATATCGAAGAAGATACAAGTCGAGATCTGATGCAGCAACAAAGGAACTTACCTTCTGGTAGCATTGTTTGTAAACCTATATAAGTAGCCAGAAGTAGTTCATTCAAAGTACGTGAGTTAGAGCAGTCTCCGAGTGTATTCATAACACCTCACGTCTTTGACAGTTTTTTTCTAAGCTTTGTCTAGTTTTGCTTACTAGATTAGGATAGTTAGTTCGATCCACTGCTTAGTGATATTTCATAGCTTTTACACATTGTTCAAGATGTATATTTGGTTGTAATTCACTATTGTCATAGTGGATTATTTGTCTTATAGGCCGGAAGGTTATAATATATTAACCTTCTAGAAACCAAACTTACTTGTGCTTTTACTTTCCGCTGTGATCTTGATTCGTCCAGTTGATTAGTTCTGTGTTAGTGTATTAACTGTTATAGTTAATACTCTACTCAATTCAGTATATCGAAGAAACTTTGTGATAGTGTTCTTAGGTGTAGTGAATACGCTAATCTACTCACAGTATTCTTCCTAGTGTAAGTTTGATTGTTGTTGAGTTTTGGTGTCTTGACTATATGAGTCAACAAAGGTTGTTCTAGTATTATACATACTCTACCTGACTTTCATTGTGCTTTATTGATTATCTATATGAGTTTAATTGTAAACAGGTTCAGTATTTTGTAGACATCAAGGATCTGCTTGGTCATATCTAATCCAATGTATCGGATACTAAGTCATAGTGTTCATTGATATACTTGATTAGCATGAGTGTTAGTGTGTGTTTAACTTGTGGTTATGTACACTGTTTAATACAAAATTTCAAAGACAGTTTTCAATAGTGTTCTTTGGTGTACTGTATACACTGGTCAACATTATACCTAATCCCGGTCCATACATTTTCATTTGCTATCAAAGCCAAGCACCTAATTGATAGGTATTTGGATTTGGTATCATGGATTATGCTAATCCTATTGTCAATAGGTTACCCATACTTTATGGCTCCAACTATAATCTTTGGAAAACTCGCATTCGCTAGCATATCAAATCCATTGATATTCGAGTGTGGAGAAGCGTCATTGATGGTTGTACTTTACCTTTATTACCTCCTGATGAGGATCCTAAAAAACTCAAAAGAACTCAGTGTCATGATTGTGAAGGATTTGGTCATTATTCTTATGAATGTGCTAACACTCTTCGAAAGAAGGGAAATTCGTATTAGGTCTATTTGGATGATGACAAAGCAGGTACAAAAGAAGTTGTCCTAGTAGATGAAGAAGTTCATACAGTTGCACTACACTCCCAAGTCAACTGGAGTGATGGCGACTTTGATGATAAGCTGTGTTGTTTGAACACTGCTGATGACATCCTTGAGCAAGAAATGTTTTTTGCAGGTGTTGCCGATATTGTAGCTGATGAACTTGTGCAGAACTTCTATGTTGAAACACCGAAATCATTGGTGTATTGTGATCTTTTGAATCCCCTGCATGCGTGGTTGATGAACCTTGAAGTGACCACACACCTGAGAAGGAGATGATCCAAGAAGAGTTCATTAAGGAGCTTGAAAAGCTCTATGAGGATGTACTGAAGGCTTGGCGGAAGTCTGCCAAGAATGCGAAGGCTTTGTTCAAAGAATCAGAATATCTTAAGGAACTGAACAAGTATTTGCAAGACACCATCCTGAATCTAGAGGTGTGTATAACCAGAAGGGAAGTGGAATTGAAAAAGGTAATCGTCAAACTGGAACTTCATGAGCTTAGTTTTGCAAAAACAAATATAGGAACACTCAAACTTGATGAAATGCTAGGTCTAGGTAATAATGGAACTACATGTCTAGGTTTTCAACAACTTATTCTGGACCTTAATTCCTATTCCAATGATGCTCTAGTAATTACCCAACTCCTGTGTTTGTGAAAGAAAAAGGATTGTCTGCCCATAGTAAGAAAAGCGTTTTTGTGTATCAGTTTTGTTCTGAACCTGGTCATATTAAACCTTACTGTTTGAAATACTAGAAATCCTTGAAAGAACCCAAAACTCATGTTTCTGTAGAGGAAACTACTCTGATTAAGTGTGAATCTATTAAAGACTCCTCTACTGAAACCTTTTCTGATTGCAACAAGTCATGTGCTAATATTACCAGTAGTAATGTTTTCAGTGTTGTAACAACTCCATAGTGATTACTAAAAGTTCAATCTTGAGATCTGGTGTTGTCACTACCTTTGTCCAAAACACTACTACTCTGAAAGGTAAAACCAGACTAAGGGGAGTTTGGATACCTAAGACTGACAATGTTTGCAATATTGTATTTTCTACTGTTAAGACTAACCCTGCAGGTACTTTGCACTTCGATAGTGGGTGTTCCCGTCACATTACACGTACAAAGACCTACTTGAGGAAGATAATTCCTCTCACCAAAGGTACTATCACTAATGTTGGTGGAAGCAAAAGCAGGATAACTGGTAAGGGTGTGTTGAATGTGGAAGGATTTACAACACTAAAAGATGTTTTGTTAGTAGATGGCTTAGCTGCTAATTTAATTTGCATTAGTAAACTATGTGATGATGACTTGAAAGTGTACTTTGATATGAAATCCTGTGAAGTCTTTGATAGATCCAATTGTTGTGTAATGATAGGCACTAGATCAAATGATAATTGTTATAAGTTTAATGATCATGTTGTCTGTAATCTTGTGAAAGTTTGTAATCTTGATAAGTCTGTAAAGTGCAAAGCAGTGTTGGGCATTCCCAAACTGACCAACCCTCGTAAGGTCGTTTGTAGAAAGTGGCCTAGTGGGAAACATTCCAGGGTATCCCATACACTTAATCAAGTGTTGTCAGATGATGCATATATGCATATACAGGTACGGAGAAGTGTTTCCAGCTAATACATATGGATCTTAGGAGTCCAATTGATGTTAGTAGTCATAAAAAGGGTTATGCATATGTAATTGTTGATGATTTCTCTAGGTACATGTGGTTTAAAATACTCAAAGTGAAATCTGAAACTTGTAATACTTCCAGGACATTACATTCTTGTATTTGGTACTTGCATAGCTGTTCTTTCAATTGTATTAGGTCTGATCATGGCAAGGAAGTTGAGAACCAGAAACTTGCTCAAATTGATGATACTCATAGTATCTATCTTGAGTTCTCTGCTCCTAAGATAAATCAGTAAAATGGGATAGCTGAGTGTAAGAATTGCACTTTACAAGATATGGTTGGAGTCATGTTGAACTCTCTACAGGTCTTAAAGAGACACCGGGCTGAAGTTTTGAATATTGCTTATCTTATTACATCATTAACATGGTCTATTTGAGATATGACATTTCTTATGAATTGCAAAAGAATAAGAAACTCAACTTGATTTACATTCATGTCCTTGGTTGTGTTTGCTATAGTCCTAATGATTGTGTTGATCTAGGTATGTTTGATCCCAAGAGTGAAAGGGGGATTTGTTTTGACTACTCCCTAAACTGTCTTGTCTACAGGATTTATAATCGAGGATAAAGCTGCAGGAGTTAATCAATGTTGTATTTCATGACTCTACTTATGATCGGAATCTGTACAAAAGAAGTTGAGTCACTACACCTAGAGGAAAGTTCGTACTAGCTCGGAACTAGAACAAAGAAGCGGTGACTCAAAATTATGTTCCTCGCACACCTGATATCAATGAAGGAAGAAATACCAGTGTTCCTGATACACCATCTGGTGTACAGCATACACCAGAAGAATTTGATGCTGAATCTGAAGATCAAAAAGAAGAAGCAGAGAGCAGACGTGATCCTCCTACTAGAATCAGAAAGAGTCACGATCCTCCAAGTGATTGGTGATCTAGTTGATGGTGTACACACCAGGTGTAAGGAAAGAGTTAATTATCGACACATGGTAAAGTTGTGTGTGTGTGTATACTACCACATCACACAGTACTATCTCTTGTTATGTTTCTGCCACTGAACCTAAGAATGTTGTTGAAGCACTAAAAGACTCCCATGGGATCAATGCTATACAAGATGAGCTACAACAATTCTCCAAGAGCAATGTTTGGACTTTAGTTCCTAGGCCACCTAGTGCTAATATAATAGGTAACAAATGGATCTTTAAGAACAAAATTGATGAGAATGGTGTCATTGTTAGGAATAAGGCACGTCTTGTAGCCCAGGGTTTCACCCAAGTTGAAGGCATTGAATTTGATGAAACTTTTGCTCCTGTTGCTAAGATAGAGTCTATTAGACTGTTACTTGCTATAGCATGTCTTTTAAAGATCAAACTGTTTCAAATGGATCTCAAAGCAGCTTTTCTAAATGGATACATAGACAAAGAGGCTTTTGTTTACAAACCTAAAGGCTTTGTTGACCATTTTCATCCTGATCATGTCTTTAAGCTTCATAAAGCTTTGTTTGGATTGAAACAAGCTCCTAGGGCTTGGTATGATAGGTTAACTGAATTTCTCTTCTAGCTTAGATTCATAAGAGGTGATGGTGATCGTACTCTGTTTATTTAGAAACAAGACAAAGATGTGTGTATAGCACAAATCTATGTAGATGACATTGTCTTTGGTTCTACTAACAAATCTATGATGGATAAGTTTGTTGGCTCTATGACAGGTACTTTTGAGATGAGCATGATTGGTGAGCTCACTTTTTTTCTAGGTCTACAAGTGAAACAATAACAAGATGGACTGTTTCTTTCAGAGGAGAAGTATGCTGGGAATCTGTCTAAGAGATTCGGTTTGAAATGTTCAATACCCAGCAAAACTTCCATTACTACATGGTCTAAACTTTCAAAGGATGATACTGGAGTTTGTGTTGATACACCACTGTACAGGTTCATGATAGAAAGCCTGTTGTGTCCTTCAGTGACCCATCCTAACCTTATATATGCAGTTTGTGTTTGTGCCAGGTACCAAGCTAATCCCCACATGTTTCACCATAATGCTGTCAAGATGATCTTGCAGTACATCTCTGGGACAGCTAACTTGAGCACATGGTACTCAAGAGATATTGACTCCTACTTAGTTGGGATTAGTGATTCTGACAAGGCCGGAGATTTAGACGACAGAAAATTCACTAGTGGTGGGTGTTCTGATTTAGGTAATAATCAGGTCTCTTGGTACAATAAGAAACGAAAGTGCATGTCTCTTTCCACTGCTGAGCCCGAAAACATAGCAGCAGAAAGTTGTGTAACGCTGAGAGTATGGCTAATCATATGTTACATTACTATGGTTTGAAGAGTGACACCCTCCAAATGTTCTGTGATTATTTGAGTGACACATGCATATCTAGAATAATTATCATAGAACATATAGAAACAACACATATGTTTTCTTATTGATTTGCCAAATCCTTCGATAGTGAGAGACTCTTCAGATTGAGGAAGTCTCTTGGTATGTGTGTTGTCTGAAGTTAAGAAGTTCAAGTGTTGCCATAACACCACTGGCTAACACTGTAGACTGCATGTGGTGTGTAGGTCTGCACTAGGTTTTTGATTAGATTTATTCAAGAAAATGAGTCTCAGATATTAGTCGCAACTATATCTTCTGGATTGACTTTTTCACGATGCAATTCTTGCTTAAGGATCGGGACACTTAGAACTTTCGTGCTACTTAGAATTGAAGAGCTTTAGTGCATGTGATGGCTAGAGTAAGTAGGCAGAAGGTTTGTATGCTTGAATGTAATGTATGAAGATGTAAGTCCTGGTTTGTCTTTCAAGCATTCTACGTGTTGATATTTATAGTTGAAAATCATGCCGTTGGAATAGTATCCGTTAGGCATAATGAAATTCAAACTATTGATATCTGAAGTTAGTACGGCATTGAGCTTTGTCTCTTTACAGAGAATTCCTCTTTTGCTCAGACATCTCTATCTGCTTAATTAATGCACTGTACTAACTTTTGTCCTGTAGTGTCAACAGAACAATGCAAGCTTTCTGAGACATTGCAAGTCATTACTCAGTGACCATTATGCATCAGAGACCTATTGAAATACTTGTCTTCCAAAAACACTTAATTTCTTCAAGGTATCTGAGCTAAGGTTTCTGAGGAGACACTTCTCCTTAGTCTTTAGCAATCTTGTGCAGTCTTCTCATCTTCAATAAATGACTTCCTTCTGCTGGATGCTTGCTTCTTGGTCTTCTTCAAAGATATAAAATTACATTCAGAGACCTAACATCCTATACAAGATTTGTTAGACTAACAGTTTCAATAAGCTTCCTCTTTTACAATGTTCAAGTGACCTAAGAGTACTAATTATCTTTCTAAGCTAAGATAAGTCATTAGGGTTTACTTATCAAAATCTAAACAGTTATACCTAAAAAGGAGTACTTGGGTTAGACACTCAAACAAATAGTTCTACCATTCTGAAAAAGAATGATGAAAGAATGACATTTGTTAAAGGTCATCAAGGTGATTTCCAAACAACCTATAGCATTGGTCAGAAAGCGAAGGTTGCTAACAAAGGAAAGGCAGTTCTGACTAAACCTTTGAGGGAAAAAACAGTCACAAAGAAATATGATGGGAATGTTCTGAAAAGGAAAACCGCACTAAAAAGTGTAATCACCCACAGTGCAATGTCTCTAAGAAAGGGAAGATTGTTGGAGCTGGCAAATTCTCTAATGTCACTTTTTCTGGAAAGAAAGATGACCCGGAGACTAGTAAGCCTGCTGAGAGGAGATCTCAGTCAGCACATCGTGCTTGAAATAGCATTGGCTTCAAAGCCATCGGGAAACAACTTTCTCATGAGTACAAACTAGAGCAAGAACGATGCATAAAAGCTAGGGTTGCCTAAAACAATCATCAGAAGTGAAAGAAAGATCAAACCACAAGCAATCTGAATGTTAGAGCTAGAAGAAATCTGAATCGGAAAGCTCAGTTTGCTGAAAAGCAGACTCAGCAACTTGGCAGGTATCTGACAGCATCACAAGGATCACCTAGGAACACACCTAGAAGAAAAATAGTTCTTGATAATAATGATACTAGCCATTTACCTAGAATAACTCCATATGTTCCTGCTAGACAAAAGCAAACTCCTAAAAGATTCATTCAAAAATGGATTCCTACTAGGAGATACTTTAGTCAAGATGGTTCCATTGTTGGAATGAGAACCTAATTTCCTATTTCCTGTTTTGTAAAGAACACTCTAAAGAAGAATCCAATGTGGCATTTTGATAGTGGATGTGGGAAGCACGTGACAGAAGACTAAGCAAATCTGGTCAACTACGGTATGCGATCGGAGAGATATCGGGGTTCTCGATGTGATCAAATCAATCTACAATCTCTGTTGATTGACAATGAGTCAAAGCAGTTAGTCTTGGTTACTAGGCGGAAAGGATGTCTCTATGTTGCTGACTGGGCATCCACCACAACTGACGAATGCCTCATGGTGAGTCAATGTGGCTATACTGAAGAAAATTGACAATGGTACAAAAGGATGAGTCAATTGAATTTCAAAACACTGAATAAGCTAGTCAAGAAAGAATTGGTTGTTGGATTACCTAAGATGACATATAGAAAGGATGGTGTATGTTCATTTTGCCAATTAAGGAAAGAAGCTAAAACATCTTTCAAGTCTAAAACTAGATATTCCAGTGTGAGGCCCTCAGTAACCATGCAGAAAAGAAGTATGGTCTGGTTATTGTAAATGAATACTCAAGATTCACTTGGGTTGTTTTTTCTCAAGCAAGTCAAGTACGGTGGAATCCAAGGCTATTGAACAAGCTTGAAGTCATGAAATAGTTAAGATAAAGTTGAAAAAATAATGGTAGAGAGGGAAAGGGAGAGAAACCATAGAGCCTTTCCTAGGTCACCGGCCGCTCACCGGCCACATTCCGTCAATCTCCATAGCCATAAGCCTCCTCGTTTCGCCTTTTCACCCGTAGATCTTCGTAGGTTACCCCGGAGCAACTTGTTAGGAAATTCCATTCGTGAGCCAAGAGATAGAATTGGTACTGTGCAAGCTAAGTGGGTAGAAAAAGTAATGAAAAACACAAATTCTTTGTTCATTTCAAATTTTCCAGATGAATGGGAGGCCTTCGACGTAAGGGAGATTCTGGGGAGGTACTGGCCAGTGACTGACGTGTTCATGCCCAAGAAGAGAAATAAGATCGGGAAGAAGTTTGCATTTGCCCGATTTGCAAACACAAGGAATCTGACCGAAATATTGGAAGAAGTCAAAGGGTTGTGGATTGGAAATTACAAAATCCTGGCAAACATAGCAAGATTTGACAGGAATGAGGGAGAAAAAATCCATGTGGCAAAGTTCAGAATTGGTGAAGAGCAAGCAAGACGCAGACAAGAGGGAGTCAGCTACCTGCAAGCTGCAAATGCGCAAGAAAACAACGAACACGATTCCAAGACTGCGGAGAGTAGCAAAGGTAGAGAGGAAGGTGAGATTGCGGCGGAGGACGTGAAAAACGAGAAAGAGGGAACAAAGGACGAACATCAGGAAACATTAATAAACAACTACCACAAAGAAATATTGTTCTTCCCGGAAAAGGAGTCAGTCGCTTGGGTGAATCAGAGCTTAATTTATGGTCTGAAAGAGGGTGTTAATGCAGCAGACGTGGTAGACTTACTACAATCGCGAGAATATTACAACACGAGTGTGATCCAGGTATCACACGATTTATGGGCTCTCATCAACTCTTCCAAAGAAGATCAGGAGAAAATTATGAACAGGACAAACATTGGCTGGACTTATGTTTCAAGTTTATTAGAAAATGGAAGGAGTCTGATCTTAACAGAAGAAGAAAGGTCTGGGTCGAGGTGCATGGAACCCCCCTATACGCATGGTGTCCACAATTTTTCACAAAGATAGGGAACAAGCTAGGAAAAGTGATTGAAATAGAGCATGTGACTGTGGCAAGAAGAGACCTTCGAATAGGAAGAATTTTGGTTGAAACCCCCGTTTTTAGCAGAATTTGTAAAAGTTTTAGTGTCAGAATTTGGAGCAAGATCTATCTGATAAACGCCTTGGAAGCTTGTTGCAACTACGGTATTTCGCAGGGTGATTTTGCATCTATGGCGGGCGATCAGCCGGAATATGAGTTTTCGGAACCAGATGAGGTCGAGTCCGATGAAGAATTCGCAGAGTCACATGAAGAGCAGTTGAACATTAATGTCGAGGGACATGTGATTAAGGAAGGCACAATCAATGAGACTTGGGATGGAGTTTTTGATGATGGGACAACAATCGAGGAGTTGGGAATGAACAAAGAAAATCCAAATGTTAATGGCGGCAATGATGAGGAATTAACACTGAATAAGTTCAACTCTGGGAATAAGAACGCAAATAAGGATTTGTCAGAAGACAGTAGAGGTGATCTGATGGGTGATATTTTGGTCCATGAAAGTGATGTGGGCCAAATAGAAGGTGGCGAATTGTGCCAAGTTAATAAGGACATAGTGGGCTTGATGGATATGGGTCGGTTAGAAGTTCAGATGGTGAATTTGGAACAGTCCACTAACATTCCAACAAGCAAAAATTCAGAAAAGGCTGGTTGTGATGGCCAAATTCAATGCGTGGGGTCCCTTAAAATAGTCAATAGTGATGATGCTTCTGTGGATAAACTTACAGTATAAGAGAAAATATCTGAAGATCCTTTTAACTTGTATCCTTTAATCAATAATGAGGTCAGATCCAGAAAACTTCGTGTGAGAAAAGAAAAGCTAATTATTTCTGGAAACATAGCGAGGAAGAAGGGATCGGGGAGTGGCCATTGCAAGACGCAGACTACAAACAGGCGTGAATCAATTGATCCAAGCAAGCTAGTCGCAGATGGGGTTTCTCGCAAATTAAAGAGAGGGAGAAGAATGAAAAGTGTATGTTCTGAAACTGGGCTGGAAAGAGTGGTGCTTGATGGAGGTACGCACCTTGCGAATACAGAGATCAGGGCGTGTAATAGTATGTTGATGAGAATGGGTGAGACTAATCCGAAGCTGTTATGGAAAATTCGAAAATCTTTGGGTTTTTTGTTTTCTGCAGAAAGGGAGAGTATTATTAGGCTGTTTCCGGAGTGGGAGACCAGGGATATTGGTATTAATAACAATAAGAGCGTGGAGCAGGTTAAGTAGACGTGGATGTCGTCCAATGCGGATACCTAGTTACAATATTCGAGGTTTGAGAGGGAGGGTGAAGAAAAGCGCGGTAAGGGACTTGGTAATAAAGGAAAGAGTGGATTACGTTTGTTTACAGGAGACAAAGACTGATTACATAGATGGTAGAATTGCAAATACTATTTGGGGAAATTCTGAGGTTGGATGGGTTTACAGTGGTGCGGTGGGTTCTGCTGGAGGTTTATGATGCGTATGGAATAGCAGTGTCTTTGAGCGAGCCGAATTATGGGGTGAAAAAGGAATTTTAGGAGTGGCTGGGATATGGGAAGGGTGTCATGTAAACATCGTTAACATTTACGCCCCTTGTAACTTAGAAGGAAAAAGAGAGGTTTGGAATTTGCTGAGGGAAAAAATGAGGAGAAAAGAGAATGAAAGATGGTGCATTTGTAGTGATTTTAACGCTGTTAGGCGAGATGAGGGAAGGGGCAAAACAGTGGCAAGAAGGTGGAGAGAAATGATAGAGTTCAATGACTTCATTAATCAACTGAAATTGATTGATTTACCCTTGGAGAAACGAAAATTCACCTGGTATAGAGAAAATGGGAGTAGTTGCAGTCGTCTTTATATATTTCTTCTATCAAGTGAATGGTTAGCGAAATGGCCAAGTTTAGTGCAAGTTGGGCTGAAACGTAAGGCGTCGGACAATGCGGCGATATTGTTGAAAGGGGTCGCGACGGACTGGGGGCCTAAGCCATTCAAATTTGTGAGCTACTGGTTAAATGAAAGGGGTTTTGCAGAAGTGGTTGAAGATGAATGGCGTAATTGTAAGGTGGAAGGTTGGAGTGGTTTCTTTATAAAGGAGAATTGAAGTGCATTAAATAGAGGATCAAGCTGTGGCACAAGGAAAATTTCGGAAATTTGGATAGGAAGATTGAAGAAAAAGCAGAGGTGGTCAATTTATGGGATAAAAAATAGAAAAATGAAGGTCTTGCGGTTCTGGAGCAAGAGGAGAGGAAAAATGCTTGGATAGAACTTCAAAAGTTTCTGGAGATGATGGATTAGATCCGTGTACAGTAGTCAAAGAATAAATGGCTCAAGGAGGGAGACACTAATTCTAACTTCTTCCATAAATGTGTGGAAAGAAGGGGTCGAACAAAAAGACTGAGTGGAATTCGGATCAAAGGAAAATGGCTCGACAGGGTTAATGATGTCAAAGAGGGAGTCTGTAAATATTTTGAAGATCTCTTTGCCGCAAAACTTAGCCCAAAGTGCAGTCTGCCTGCGGCTTTGGAGGGCAACAGGCTGTGTCAGAACAACATTTTGGAGTTAGAGGCCAAATTTTCTGTAATACCCCGAAAATTACACTAATTTTTAAAAGAACAAGGGCTTTAAACAAAGATAAAAAGAATTCTAAAAAAACTCAAATCGAGTTCAAAATCTCACAGAAAACATGCAAAGAACACTATTTTCAAAAAGCAGCGACTAAAACTTTACAAAATCCCAATTAAGTCCCCACCCTATGTCTAGTTGCTGAATGTCTACCCGACTCGGTACTCCAACTTTCTCGGAATCTACAAGGAAGGAACACGAAAGAGTGTGAGACAAAAATCTCAGTGGTGTTCGTGTGTGACAGTGACAATTAACATATCAATAGAAAATTCATAACAGAATCCAAAAATAATAATAATCATATCCTATAACGAAGAAATAACAATGCAATCAATCGTTCGTTGGTGCCGCTCCTTATAACCCCAATCCGAGCCCTTATCTCTCCACTCAATCAATCAATACCCGCCATGGTACGGGGTGGTACACTACTACTACCTCTAAGACCTCAGCGTCTCCTGCCTCGCGTCAAAGAGAAGTAAGCCAGAGCAACCCACAAACATATGGACAGTCACCACTGTCCGAAAATGCAATGAGTATACCCTAACCGAAAGCTTGGCCAAAACAATCAATCAATCGAAGCAATATTATATACAATATATACATATTTTTATTTGAGCGGAAGCAATGCCAAATCAATTTTGATGCAATGTTTGAAAAGAATGAGTCAGAACTTTGATGCAATACATATATATATACAAACAAGTACTTCCTTGGTTTTCGGAAGCGTTTTAAGCACGCTCACATTAAATCGAGATGTACGGCAAAATCCGGACAAGCTATCCACGAAAGAAATGAGCAACTTCGAACAATTAATTATATGCACTGTGAACGAGTAGGTAAGTGTGTAAAGTCGGGTTGAAAAGTGTAATCGGTTTGGCAAAGTATGAGCGTGAGGTTGAGAGTCGAATATCGAATAAAATCGAACTCCGAACCTCAACTATTTATAGGCAAAATGAAGCTCTGCATGTGTGACAAGTGTCACACATGCAAAGAGCTTGTTGTATGTGTGACACTTGCCACACATGCAAAGAGTTTGCTTGCATGTGTGACACTTTGTGACAAGTGTCACACATGCAAGCAAACTCTTTGCATGTGTGGCAAGTGTCACACATGCGGGTAAGACACGTGTGACCATGCATGTTCGACACTTGTCACACATGCATGGTGGCATTCTATACATGTACCGAAAATTCCAGTTTTCAATCGAATTTGTTCATTTGTTTGGGATAAAAAAAATAGGACATATATAATAAGTTTCAAAAACCCCCGTTACTAATGAAAAGAAAATACGGGTAGTGACACTGCAGGTCTAAAGTGTTCCGCTTTCACCTGCTGACAAGTTAGGCATTTTCGCACATATTCAGTGATCTCGCTTTTCATGTTGTTCCACTAGTAACACTACTTAACAATTACGCAAAACACTTAACACCATAACAAACTAATACTAACAGGATTTTATTAAACAAACTTTAATGAAAATATTATCAACTTCTAAAACAGTGACGAGTCACTCTTAATTAGTACAGGAGTCATGTTCATGCATAGATAAGGACAATTTGAATTCATTCAAAGATATAATGATACTTGATAAAGATTAGAGACAGAAAACTAGTCCCAAAACAAATCATATACTAAGCTCCACCTACAGTAAACACAAATTAATCAATGACGAGGTGCAGACAATTCGGATGAGAAGCAAAGCATACCAAACTGATCACGAATGCGTCAGTTATCGACAAACAAAAATAAGAGATCAAAGAAATCAACAGAGTATTACCGGACTCAACCTAATGGGCTAAATGTACATCTAAACTATAAATCCCACCCCGACAAAACTCTAACTTCAATCTGAGCAAGCGAGAAGAGGAACTTACTCAAGAATCTTGGCGAAGAGAGGAAACATTGATGAGCAATGCAGAGGCTAGACGAATATCTTTGGGAGGGTTACAAGAACTGGTGATGGTTTTACTGTACGTTAAGAGAGGTTAGAGGCGTAATTTTTCTGTGTAAGGTTTCAAGAAGCGTAGGTTTAACTGTGAATAAGAGTTGGGAGAAGAATCGATCTTATAATGCTAAAGTTAGATACGGGATATCTTCCCGGATTGATAATAAGGAATTTGATTATAAATGTATTCTACGAACAAGCTTGCAGAGCAAAATTAACAACTATTTAAAAGAATATACATATAATTATAAGAAATAATTTACTAAAAATACGGGGTTTCACACTCTCCCCTCCAGAAAAGAATTTGGTCCCCAAATTCTCATCTAAGAAGCAAGTAGTACATAAATTTCTTAGCATGCGATACTATAATGCGCAAGTATCAAAATATATATTAGCATAACATTTAATCATCAGATAGGATTAAAATTTAACCACATAAGCCACAAAAATCATACCTTTACCACGTATACGATAATAACCTCCAAACCTTTGAATTAAGAAAAGGCGCAAATATCTAAGCATACAATCAAATAGTGAATCCTTCTATCAACTCTAGTTAGTACGAATCACTATGTAGTCGGCCGCCCCACTTGTGCTTTATACTGACTCTTGTTAAATATTGGTCCACTAATTGATAACATGTAACTTGCAAGACTATGCTATACAATATATAAAAGTACCCGCAAGTAACATTTTGATTAAACGATATGCGAAAATTAGAATCACATAAATCATGCAAATCAGACATTGAGCACTCACATCAATCACTATCACATACAAATAACAAGACGACAACTCGAGAACCACTTAGGAAGCAAATACACCCTAAGTTCAGCAACCTAGACACCACACTCACCATCCCAAGGTCCGAAAATCATATCCCGGTATAGCCCGAGTAAAAACTCAGGCTCTGTTACCAACTGTAATGCCCCGAAAATTACATTAATTTTTAAAAGAACAAGGGCGTTAAGCAAAGACGAAAAGAATTCTAAAAAAACTTAAATCGAGTTCAAACTCTAACAGAAAACTTGCAAAGAACACTATTTTCAAAAAGCAGTGACTAAAACTTTACAAAATCCCAATTAAGTCCCCACTCTCTGTCTAGTTGCTGAACGTCTACCCGACTCGGTACTCCAACTTTCTCGGAATCTACAAGGAAGGAAAACGAAAGAGTGTGAGACAAAAATCTCAGTGGTGTTCGTGTGTGACAGTGACAATTAACATATCAATAGGAAATTCATAACAAAGTCCAAAAATAATAATCATATCCTATAACGAAGCAATAACAATGCAATCAATCGTTTGTTGGTGCCGCTCCTTATAACCCCAATCCGAGCCCTTATCTCTCCACTCAATCAATCATTACCCGCCATGGTACGGGGTGGTACACTAATACCTCTAAGACCTCAGCGTCTCCTGCCTCGCGTCAAAGAGAAGTAAGCCAGAGCAACCCACAAACATATCGACAGTCACCACTGCCCGAAAATGCAATGAGTATACCCTAATCGAAAGCTTGGCCAAAACAATTAATCAATCGAAGCAATATCATATACAATATATACATATTTTTATTTGAGCGGAAGCAATGCCAAATCAATTTTGATGCAATGTTTGAAAAGATTCAGTCGGAACATTGATGCAATACATATATATATACAAGCAAGTACTTCCATGATTTTCGGAAGCGTTTTAAGAAAACTCACATTAAATCGAGATGTACGGTAAAATCTGGACAAGCTATCCACGAAAGAAATGAGAAACTTCGAACAATTAATTATGTGCACTGTGAACGAGTAGGTAAGTGTGTAAAGTCGGGTTGAAAAGTGTAATCGGTTTGGGAAAGTACGAGAATGAGGTTGAGAGTCGAATATCAAATAAAATCGAACTCCGAAACTCAACTATTTATAGGCAAAATGAAGCTCTGCATGTGTGACAAGTGTGACACATGCAAGCAAGCTCTTTGCATGTGTGACACTTGTCACACATGCAAAGAGTTTGCTTGGATGTCTGACAAGTGTCACACATGCAAGTTGTTTCTTGCATGTGTGACAAATGTCACTGTTAGGAATATCTGTTAGTATTTTGATCACTCATCACATGTTCTTAGCCAGAAAGGTGATTAAGTGCTCTTGGTTCACTTGAACATTGTAAAAGAGGAAATCACTGAGTATGATTAGTCTAGTAAATCTTGTACTAGGATTATAGGTCTCTGAGTGTAATTTTGTATTTCAAGAAGACCATGAAGATCAATCCTAGCAATGGAGCTTTTCTGAAGATTAGAAGACTGAAGATTGCACAAGGTTTATGAAGACACAAAGGTTTAGTCTAACTCAGAAAGACTATGTCCTTAATCCTTTCTTAAGTACATTAACTTACTTTGGAAATATGATTCTGGACATATGACATCATGAGTATGGAGCATGCAATCCATAAGAAAGGCTCATGTATCCGTTGAGACTAAAGGACAATGAACAGTACTATGCATTAAATGCATCGGCAGAAATGCTGCAAAAAGCAAGTCCTCTCTGAAACAAGAGATAGTGACTTCTGAGTACATAGTTCAAGATATAAACGGATATAATTTGATAGAGAGCACAACGGATACAATTCAAACGCCTCTCAAATTTATCTATATATGTCACACACTTAGATGCTTGAAGAACATACCTTAGAACGCTCTATCTTGCAAACTTACCATCAAGCAAAGTATTCTCTCAAGCACTCTACTACCCTTTCTGAAAGCTTTCTGTTGCTTGAAGAATCACTAGTAGTTTTAAGTTGTCCTGAACCTTAACAAGAGATTGTTATTCGTGAAAGAGTTGAACTATCAGATACCCTTTCTGAAGCTCATTCTCGAGCGGACACCATTACTTGGGTCGATGAGAGCGGTATCATCCACTGAACAAGTGTATTAAGTAGTCTTGTTCTATTAGGCTCTCTGAAAACATAACTGAAAAGTTATACGAGAATCCTCTCTGACAAACCTTATAACCAACACCATCAAGGCATGGAGTAGAGGAAGTACTTGATTTGGGAAATCAGGGAATAACTCCAAGGTTATCTGAGTAGAGGAAGTTCTTAGCTCTAGGAGCTGGGGAATAACTCAGGGGGAACATTTGGTTGGGAACCATTTGTTTAGGAATCTTAGAATAGGATTATTTTAAGGTGAACTCAATTATCTGTTCTAGTGAATTCTAGGTCTCAGAAAGACCGAAGTGGATTAGTTGGAGGATTACGCCACCTCTAGATACCACTATACTTGTTGTGTTATTTACCTTTCTGTCTTTACATTTCAGCAAAGCACACACACACTTACTTATTGTTTTTTCACTTATCTATCTTAAAGTCTTCCGCGCTCTGAATTTAAGTATCAGAAACCCCCAGGTTTCTGAGAAACTGTGTTTATCGACAAAAGTTTTAAAAGACTATTCACCCCCCTCTAGTCTTTTACTTTGCCGTTATCTGGACCAACAAGTGGTATCAGAGCAGGAGGTTCACAAGCCTTCTGCACTGAACCTAGATCCCCAGATAGGTGAAGGAACTTTGTCCCTTTCTGAGGACTATATAATTTGTGTGTTAAGCGTGCAGGTATGTCTCTGAGTGATGCTCCCGTTCTAAAGCCAGAAAACTACGAGAAATGGAAGAACAACATGATGCTCCATCTGTAGGCCATTAGTGATGAGATGATCTATGTCATCAATGAAGGGCCTATCAAAATCAGACAACTCAAACAAGTTACTGAGGTGTCTGATGGAAGAAAAGCCTCAGACAAGGAAGATGGAAGCGAGGACATGGCTGCTAGTGATAGTGGTCATGTTGCTCGTGGAAGCATTATATATGAAGACAAGCAAAGAGAGCTCTGGACATCTGAAGATGCCAAGAGACACAGATTGGATGGTCAAGCTCGTAATATAATCATCAGATCGACACCTGAGCACATACAATGTAAACTGTGGGATGCTAAAACGGCGAAAATTGCCTGGCAATTGATTGAAGAAATCTGTGCCGGAACAGAGAAAACCAAAGAAAACAAATTCGAAGTTCTTAAATTGAAGTTCCAAAACTTCAAACAAGGTCCCACTGAAACTCTGGAAGAACTTGATTTCAGATTTACTACACTTCTGAGTGATATGGCTGCACTTGGTGAAAGCAATAGATACTCCCAGTCAGAAAAGATTAAGACTATTGTCAGAAGTCTCAATCACAACTGGGAACACACTAAGTTCTTTTATTTCAATCAAGGGATGCCAAATATTACTCCAGTAGAGCTCTTCTCTCATCTTGCTACTGTAGACTATGAGACAACTCAGAGAGAACAAACAGCTGAAAAATTGCAAAGTGTTGCTCTAGTTTCTCAAGGCACTTTTGAAAAGAAGGATACCAAAGAAGCATCTGAAGAAAATGCTCTTGCAGTAAGACACATGAAGAAATTTGTGAGTCAAGAGATTGAGAGAAGAAAAGCAAAAGAAAAGCTGAAAAAGCATCTTGGCCCAAACTATCATCAGTACAAGAACATACAGGTGAACAACTCTCTGAACACCCCATTCGAAAGGTGTTAGTCTTGAAGGCTGAGAAATAGGAAATGATATCGCTTCTATTGTCAAAAATGGTCACTAAGAGAGATTGTCTGCTTTAAACAAGCTCAAGACAATTGACAAGAAGGATGAAGAAATTTCAAGAGAAATCAAAGGGCCTTCTTGGTGAAGAAAGGAAGAAGATTCAAATTCAACTTGATGCTCTAGACTTTGAGACAGACGAAGATGGAGATTCAGATGAAACCTACCATCACCATTGTGTGGAATCACCCATGTATGTAATGACTTGAAGAAAGAAGAAAGAAAGAATGTGAGAGTTCTTTGAGATTTTTGGTCTCACATCTCCAACATTGAAATGTGTCTTATGGCTGATGAGGTAACTAACAATTCACAATTTACGTACTATGAGTGATGATGATGATTGAGGTTGGTTGAGTGAATTGAATTCGTTATGAGAAAGAAGAGAAAGCACAATCAAAAAACGGAAAGCAAAGAGAAAGCAAAGAAAAAAAAAGGTTACTAAGCTAATCAGTGTCGAAAACAAAAACAATTGAAATAGCCTTTTAAAAATCTAGGATATCGAAGAAGGAAAATTCTCACAAACCTTGAATGAACTTACCAAGAAAATGATGAAGTCGCTTTACGAGAATGAAGAACTTCGAGAAAGAAAGAGCTATCCTTCCAATCTTATGCAAAGGCTAGTGACACTCTCATCGAGGTTCAATCCTATCTAAGAGATCCCTCACGAGAAAGGTGGACTTGGACTCGATGAACAATCGAGTAATTCATCTCCTCGAAGAAGAGTGATGAAAGGTTGACCTTTGTAAAAATTCAACGAATGGTTCTTCAACCACCTATAGCATTGGTCGGAAAGCTAGGGTGGTAAAGGAAAAGGAGTAGCAACCCAACCTTTGAAAGAACAACAAGTTCACAAGAAACTTGTGGATGAGGTTTACGAAAAGAAATACAACCTCGGACATGTAACCATCCACATTGCTATATTACTAGGAAAGGAAGAATTGCTTGGAATAGGCAAATTCTCTCTTGTACCATTTTATAAAAATAAAGAGTGCGAGAAACTAGTAAGGCTTCAAGAACGAACGTATTGAAAGCCAAAGGTGTTCGAAATGGCATTGGCTATCGTGCTATTGGAAAAGTTCTTACGCAACAATATAAGGAAGGACAAGAACAATGGCGCAAGGTGATATTACGCGTAGCAATGAAGCGAAGTGGAAGAAATCTCAAGCCACTAAAAACTGAATGCGAGCTAGAAGGAACACGCCAAAAGGCTAAGTTTTTGAAAAGCAATCCCGAAACCTGTGGTCGAAAAGCACCAAAAGGAACACCTAGAAACACCACAAGAAGGAAAATTGAGATCAAAATTACTAATTTTATTGCATCTCCTTCTGATCAAGTTAGACAAAAACAAATTCCCAAGAAATTCACTAAAATGTGGGTTCCTACTGGAAGAATGTTTAGTCTAAATGGTTCTATCTCTGAAGCAAGAACCTAACTCCTGTTTCCTGTTTTGTGCAGAACGCCTTTGGGACTAAGGCTCAATGGCTATTTGATAGTGGATGCGGAAAGCACATGACAGGAGACAAAACAAATTTGGTCAATTACAAAGCTTGCAACAATGGACCAGACATCAGATTTGCTAGAGGAGAATTAAATCCCTCTCTGGGATTTGGCAACGTCAAATTAGGATCATTAACTATCACTGACGTATTACATGTTAAGGGTTTGAAATATAATCTATTTAGCATGAGCCAGTTTGCAGACAAGGGATTTACTGTGAAATTCAAAGCAAAGTATTGCAAACTTATTGACAATGAAAAAGCATAGTCTTGGTTGCTTTCGTGGAAAAGCGATCTTTATGTTGCCGATTGGGCATCTTCCACAATGAAGAATGTCTCATGGTGAGTCAATCAGTCACTGGAAAGACCTTGGTTATGGCACAAAAGAATGAGTCACTTGAATTTCAAAACTACGAACAAACTTGCGAAAAAGAGTTAGTGATTGGCCTTCCCAAAACATCTTCGAGAAAGGATGGTATCATTACTTTTGCCGGATGGGAAACAATCTAAGATCTCTTTCAAGTCCAAAATCAGACACTCTAGTGTTAGACCAACGCAACTATTACATGGATCTTTTTGAATCATCTGTAACTAGTTATGCAGGAAAGAAGTATGGTCTTGTTGTTGTAGATGACTTCTCAAGATTCACTTGGGTTATCTTTCTGAAGAACAAATCTGATGCTAGGGTGGAGATACCAAACTTGCTGAATAAGCTTGAAGTTATGAAAAAGGACAAGGTATCTGCAATCAGAACAGACTATGGTACTGAGTTTGTCAACCAGTACATAAAGGAGTTTTGTACCAGCAAAGGTATACAACACCAACTTTCCTCTGTAAGAACACCATAACAAAATGGTGTTGCAGAAAGGAAAAATAGAACACTTAAAGAAGCAGCAAGGACAATGCTAGCTGACACTGAGATAAGTGAAGTTTATTGGGTTGAAGCTGTAAACACATCATGTACACTCAGAACAGATGCTTGATAAACAAACACCATGACAAGACCCCATATGAACTCTTGGTTGGTAGACCCCCTAATATCAAACATCTGAAAGTGTTTGGTTATAGATGTTTTGTCCTTAACAATGGAAAAGAGTATCTAAGAACATTTCAACCAAAGGCAGATGAAGGTGTGTTTCTTGGTTATTCTATGAATAGCAAAGCTTACAGAGTTTACAACAAAAGAACAAAGAAGATTGAAGAATCAGTTCATGCTGTATTCTATGAAGGAAGTAAGAAAACACCCCTTGCTGATGAACTCTCAGAAAAGTTTAAGGAACTAATGATAAAGGATTCTGAAGAGGAACTCTCAGAAAGGAAAAACATCCTTGTGGAAAGAGAGGATGAATCTGATGAAGAAAAGCATGAAATGCCTAGTAACAACTAGATGATTCTCAGACATGAAGAAGAATTTCCTATGAGAATTCCAGAAATGGAAACTGAAGATGTTCATCAGAGAGCTAACTCTGGAAATGACCTCTCTGACAGGCATGTCCCAGAAAGCTCTCACACTGAGCAAGTGTCAGACATTCACCGCCCTTCTGAGGTGCAAAATGTCATAGATACTGAAGAAGTATCAAGTCATAAGCATAGTGATTCACATTCAGATCACATAGATGTTGACCCTACTAGCCCTAAACCCATGATGAGATGGATCAAGGATCATCCTGCAAAAGACGTGATTGGACCAATCAATCAAGGTGTTAGGACTAGGAGAGCAATAGCTGAAAATGCTAACTCTCTCTTTAGATGTTTTATCTCAAACATCGAACCAAAAACTATAGAAGAAGCATTAAGAGACCAAGACTGGATCTCAGCAATGCAAGAAGAGTTGGATCAGTTTGAGAGAAACAAAGTCTGGAAACTAGTTCCATTTGTAGAAGGAATATCTGTGATTGGAACTAAGTGGGTTTTTAGAAACAAGATGAATGAATCTGGTGAAATAACCAGAAACAAAGCAAGGTTGGTTGCCAAGGGATTCACCCAGACTGAAGGTTTAGATTTTAATGAGTCATATGCACCAGTTGCCAGATTGGATGCAATAAGACTCTTTCGCCTTCAGACTCACAAAGACTTTAAAGTTTATCAGATGGATGTCAAGAGTGCATTCTTGAATGGTGAACTTGCTGAGGAAGTCTATGTTGAACAACCACCTGGCTTTGAAGTTTCCTCAGAAAGTAGAATGGTCTATAAGCTACAGAAAGCTCTTTATGGACTGAAACAAGGCTCCAAGAGCATGGTATGACACTTTGGCTAAATACCTTCTGGAAAGTGGTTTCAAGAAAGGTGAAGTTGATAAAACTTTATTTACTTTAAACCATGATGGGAAACTACTCTTAGTTCAAGTATATGTTGATGACATCATATTTGGATATAAGGACAAGTAACTTTGTGATGACTTTGCAAATCTCATGAAAAGTAAGTTCGAGATGAGCATGATGGGAGAATTGAACTATTTCCTAGGATTGCAAGTCAAGCAACTCAATGATGGAATATTCATTAGTCAGACAAAGTATGCAAGAGACATGCTCACAAAGTTCAATCTTAAGCCTTCTGAAAAGAATGCTAAGATACCTATGAGCATAGGGACCAAGATGACCTATACTGAATCAGATAAGAGTGTTGATGAACATAAGTATAGGAAATTGATAGGTTCACTACTCTACCTTACTGTAAGCAGACCTGATATTCAATATGCAGTTGGAGTGTGTGCTAGATTTCAAACAAATCCAATGCAATCACACTACAACATTGCTATGAAAATATTAAGGTATGTGAAAGGTACAGTAGATGTAGGTTTGTGGTATCCTAAAGAAAGTTGATTGAGTTTGGCTGGTTACTCTGATGCTGATTATGCTGGATCAATGCTTGATAGGAAAAGTACCTCAGGAACTTGTCAGTTTCTGGGAACTAGACTTATCTCATGGTTTAGCAAGAAACAAATCTCAATTGCAACTTCTACCACAGAGGCTAAATATATTACTGCTGGTTGTTGTGCAACACAAATTCTGTGGATTCAACAACAACTCAGAGATTATGGACTCAATGAAGAGAAAACTCCCATTTTCTGTGATAACACAAGTGTTATTGCAATCACACAGAACCCCAAGTTCCATGCCAGAACAAAGCACATTGATGTTAGACACCACTTCATCAGAGACCATGTTGAGAAAGGCAATATAGAGATACTCAAGATTGGCACAGAAGACCAACTTGTAGATATCTTCACTAAGCCCTTACAAGAAAGCCGGTTCTTGACCTTAAGACATAATCTTGGATTAATGGAGTTGCCTAAGGACTGAAAAATTGTCCTGAATCTCTAAATGCTGAATAAGTGAGTAGGCCTCTGAGAACAGGTTCTCAGAAAGCCAAGTTGATAAGAAGTGATGCAAAGGTTTCTGAGTAGCAATACTCAGAAAGACAAAACATTTCTGGAACGGGTATCCAGAAAGGCAAAGGTCGGTACACACTTAATAAGTAAATAAAACTAGAACTTACTTACTGAGAGTGGGACAAATACATTCAAACGACTGAAGCTTCTGACACTTGAATTCAGAAAGCTATTTAGTCATAAAGAGAAATGGACACACAAAGCCCAAAAAGTATAAGTTCTGAAAGTCAAACATGTGCAATGTCTTGTATTTTTACCATTTTCATGATAAACAATATATAGATAAGGACTTGACACTCAGAATGATAAGCTCAAACGATTAAGTGTTCCTACTCTTTACTAAGTGACACAATGAATGTAGCATATTAAAAATCCATATTCAATATAAGCCCTTGATGAATAAACGTTTGATCTCAATGGGTGAGATCAAAACAAAGCAAGTAATGTCTGTTGAGAAATGCAGACATGGCCCACTACGCATTTAATGAAGTACAAAGGACGTACCACGCCTATGCAGATGCAAAGACACGCATTCATATTCAGCTATATGTATGTTGTATCTATGTACATTTTGTCTGCTATATATATAGGATTTGGGCAAAAGACAAACACTTTTACCAATTCCGAAATTTTCAAACTTGCATCAAAATAGCAAAATCTCTCAAGATTTCTGCAAAACCCTTCTGCAAAACTCAACTTCTTGTGATTAGTCTTCTGAAAAGATAGACTAATCTCGATTAATTGTGCAATATTCATCTGAAAAACACTCACTCTAAACTCTATATAAGAGATGGCACCCAAGAAGATGACCACCAAGAACCCTAAGGCAACATCCTCTGCTCCTGCTGAAAAGTAAGGAGGAAAGGAACTTAAGGTGTTGAATAAAAACGCCTTCTGGGAAAGTTTACCCCATCGTACTGGAACCCTAAACACAAAATGAATTGGGGAGCCTTTCTAGTAAAGAGATATGTACCAGCAGTTATATCTTCAAAACCAGAAAGAAAACTGATATTGGGAATGCTGAAGAATTCCCATATCTACAAGCTTCTATCTGCTGCACCCAGTGGACTATCCACACTGGATGTACTGGAGTTCTATAACAACTCCAAAATATTCACAAAAGTTGTGAATGATGAAGAAGAAAAATACATGCAGACTGAAGTCCAAGGACAAGAAATTGTTCTAGACTGCAGGACTTTCTGCAAGATATTCCGATTGAAAAATCGAGGAACATTTGAAAACATCAACATCAAGGACGCTTCGATGATTCAAGGCGTCAAAGAGCTATTTGAAGCAATCCAGTTAGAAAATGCAAAAGGTTGCCCAGGAGACTTTGTTCTGAAGGCCATCAGAACTAGTCATCTCCAGAAACACTGGAGTACTTTAGCTCTTATTCTGGTCCGTTGCTTTGATGGAAACAAAGGTGGAGTAGACCAAATAAGCATGGAGAGATGGATGATGATGCATCTTCTGAACAAAGACGGGGGTGAATAGTCTTTTAAAACTTTTGTCGATAAAACTATTTCTCGAGATATACTGTAGATTTACGATACTTAGATTCAGAGCGCGGAAGACTTAAGATAGATAAGTGCAGAAACAGTTAAATTGTGTGTGTGTGTTGGTGAAAAGTAAGTACAGAGAAGTAAATAACACAGCAAGTATAGTGGTATCTGGAGGTGGCGTAATCCTCCAACTAATCCACTTCGGTCTTCCAAAGACCTAGAATTCACTAGAATAGATAATTGAGGTCACCTTACAAAAATCCTATTCTAAGATTCCTTAAACAAATGGTTCCCAACCAAATGTTCCCCCTGAGTTGTTCCCCGGCTTTCACAGCCAAGTACTTCCTGTACTCAGAAACCTTTTTGAGCTATTCCCTAGCTTCCCAAGCTAAGTACTTCCTGTGCTCAATAACCTTGGAGTTATTCCTTAGTTTCTTAAACTAAGTACTTCCTGTACTCCACGCCAGTGATGGTGTTGGTTTTGGTTTGAGTTGTCAGATGAGCTTCTTTAATAACTTTTCAGTTAATCAGATAGTTCTGTGAATCAAGTATACTTAATACACTTTTCAATGTATGGTATCTTGTTCTTTTTACTGACCCAATTCTTAGATAAATGTTCAAGAGAATGAATCTCAGATACTTGATCTTTCAATTCAACTCTTTCACAGATAGCAGTGCTTGTTTAGGATCAGGACACTTAGAACTTTAGTGCAACTTAAGATCAGGAGCTTTGATCGCAACAGAAATCTTTGAGGATAAGTAGTTTGCTTGAGAGAATATGTTATTCAGCGTGTTTATGGAGTTCAAGGTGTCTTCTCAATTAGTCTAAGTATTGATATTTATAGATGAATTTGAACGCCGTTGAATAGTATCCGTTAGGCTCAAATTCAAACTATTGATATCTGTGTATAGTACTGCATTAGGTTTGTCTTCTTCTTCAGAAGGTACCGTTGCTTTTATTCAGACATCTCTGTCCGTGCATTAAATGCATGGTACTGTACTTTTGTCCTGTAGTGCCAACGGAACTATGCTCAGTATCAGAGACTAGTATTATCTGATTCATTGCACGTCCTTATCTTTAATCTTCAGATACCACATTATTGAGACAACTTTGTTGCAATATATTTCTTTTTCAGAAATGTGGTTAAGGCTCAAGGTATCTGAGAGTAGATATCTGTGGGCACTTTCCTGGTTTTCAGAAAACCTTCTAGTTCTCAGATATCTCTTGTGACACAGCTTGTTTAAAACTATTCGTGTCTACAAGATATCTGACCAAGGTATCTGCAAAACTATTTTAGTAATCTTGTGCAGTTTCTTCAAATCTTCAATGTTGTTGAACTTGTTCTGCTTGGATGTCTTCTTCTTGGTCTTCTCTTCATAAAATAAAAATTACATTTTGAAACCTAACATCCTATACAAGATTAGCTAGGCTATCATACTTAGTGGGTTTCCTCTTTTACAATGTTCAAGTGAACCAAGAGTACTAATTACCTTTCTGAGACTAAGATAAGTCATCATGTTGCTGATCAAAATCTAAACCGATATTTCTAACAAAATATCTAACAAATTTCCTAACAAATTTCCCCCTTTTTGATCAGTCAACGATGACTATCTGACCTATTACAAATCTGGATGAGTGAACAGTCCAACACTTAATCATTTCTTAAGATTTTTCAAATCATTCAATTAAGTGCAGAAAGTAGACATCAACCAAATCACAAGGTGTGATCTTTGCTGACAAGTTATCTTTTATAGAATACTATCTGAGAGTAAGTTCTTGGATAAGTTACAAAGAAAGATTAGATAACTTTAGTACATAAAACAAGTTTAGCTCAGTCAGCAAAAATACAACAAAAATACATAGTAAATTAGGACAACAGGAGTAACCAAGCTCCAAGTAAACATCCTAATAGACTAGTCTTCAAGTCTTCAATTTTTCAAGTCTTCAACAGTTGTTCTATGGATCAGTCTGCAAATTTCCTATCTCCAAACCTTTTGATGTCATCAGAATAATCATAGAGAAGTGTTCTGACGAGCATCTCAGTGTCTCTGGCAAATCCACAGACCTCTTTGTAGGTTTTGGTAGGATTTTTTTTGACAAAATGTTTGACCCACAGATACTTTCCCCACTTTCAGGCATGCTCTATTCTGATATCTGAAAGCTTGAAGTATTCGTAGATAATCCTCAGATATCTGATGTCACCCTTGTATTGATCTTCAGTTAGATAGAACGATTCATAGGGTTCCACAGCGAGTCTTGCTCTTGTGCCTGTTCCTGTGATATTCAGAATTCTGTGCACATCATCTGGCTTTCCATATGGACATTCATCAGAGAGGTCCTTTCTCATGGCTTCAGTTCTCTTGAAAACTTCAAAATCCAACCAGGCTTTAATGTGATTGGTGTTGATCAAGGTTGGCTTATCTTTTCTCCATGCCATAAGTTGTTTATGGATTGGTTCTGGAAATCTTGAATTTACCAGTAGATGCTTAAGTTCCAGAATCCAATAGCCGTTTTTCTGATTGATGCACCTGTAGACAGAGGAATCATTGTCATTCTTCACATACTCTATTTTGGCTTCTTCTGGCCTGAGTGGAAGTTGACTTTGTCTTTGCTCAGCTCTCAGTCTGTTCCTTCTCTGTCATGAATTCTCTTTGGGTTTGTTGCTTGAAGAACCACCCTGGATAGACTTGGTATATCCAGAGGGTGTTTTAGCTGCTATGGGCTTTGCAGCTATGGGCTCAGTTAGGCTTTCAATTTTCCTTTCTCTGTGAAGTCCATCGTTGGATTATAAATATCCAATTACTTCTAAGGGAATCCAAAAATAAAGAGAGAGACAAAAAAGAGCTTCATCTTCATCAGTTTCCTCATCATCATCAAGATTAGATCTTGTGAGAGTTTTACAGCCTTCTTCATTGCCCAAGGACTTGATTTGACCTTCTTCTTCTTCTTCTTCAGAAGATTCATCAATCCCTTTAACTTGTCTTCTCCTTCGAGCCTTGGTACTCCTTGGAGGTTTCTGTGCCATGGCCCTTGTTATCATTGTAGTTCCTTCAGTAGGTTTCTGGGAAGTAGCTACTATTTGCAAAGCAGCTTGGCTTGAGGAGGGTTCGTTTATTCTGAGTGGTGGCTGGGAAGTTTTCATGTTTCTTCTTCCTCTCTGAGCCACACCAGCTCCAGATTTCTTCTTGTTTTCTTCTCCTTCTTCCCATTCCCCCTAACTTTGAGGTCCAGATTTGTACACTCTTTCCTCCTTAGTCGTTGTTGGCTGACTTAGTCTCATAAAAGAATCTAAGAGAGAGTTAAAATGCCCTTGTAAATAATTGTAAGCAGTGACCAACTTCTGAAGTTCGGCTTTGAGCTCCTGATTTTGCTTGATAAGTCCATTGTCCTTATCAGTGAGCTCTGTCAATGGGCCTAGGATGGCATCTGCTTTTCCAGCAGTGTAACTTGCCTCATGGAAAGCTTTTTCAGCTAAAGACGCATCATCGTCCCTTATCATTCCCAGATTTTTCTGAGCAATTACTTCCTTGTTCTGTGAAGACATCTCCTTTTTCAGATGAGCCAGTACTTGGTATCTGTTCATGTATTCATGGGAGTGGACATTTGGCAGTTTGCTGAAAGTTTCAGGAGCAATCAGTTTCCTTTTCAAGTGTGAAATAGCTAGATGTTCATTGCGATGCTCTGCCAAAGTCTTGTCTTCTTCATCATCTGAGTAATCAGCCCAGTGATCTTCATCCTCTTGGACATTCTCATCGATTGTGTCGAGTCCAGCAACCATCTCAGAGATTGATTTCTTCCCTTTTTGGGAGGAGGATGGTACTTCTTTTGAAGATGATGCAGCCTTAGCATCATGCTTAATTTCAGATACTTCTTCAGTATCGAGTTCTTTGGTGATGGCATTTACAGCATCCTGTAGCTCTTTAACCTCAAAGTAAGCAATCATCTCTTGCAGATATTGATCTTGTAGTTGGTCAAGCTTGTCTCTGGATTTGGCTATCTGATCTTCCAGTTGAAGATGGAGCTATTGTTCTTCTTCCAACAATTTTCTGAGTTGAGCAGTTCTGGATTGAGTATTCAACAATTTCTGAGTGATTTCCTCAGAATCCTCAACTACTTGTTCAGTATTAACCTTTTGTTGGGAAGATGGATGAGTTGACTTTTGAGGAGATGGAGACGGAGATTTCTGTGCTTTCCTCTCAGTTTGCTTTTCAGCAGTTGAGGCATGATTTCTTTGTGAAATTCCTCCGGTCCCTGGTGCAGGGGCATCATCATCATCCTTTTTGTCTGTGTTATCCTTTTGGTGATGATCAGTGGGAGGTTCATCGAAGTCGTTTTCGTTTATCTCTTCCTCCTCATCATCTTCAGATACAAGATTGATCACTTCAGGAATAGTTATCTTCTGCCCATTAACCTGTTCTTGTTCAGAAGGTATAAATTGCAGAGTCTGGGGCAGAACTGGCTTGAATGCCATCTGTAATCTTGTCTGACCATCTGCCTGTTCAAAGGCTTGTATCAAACTGTGCGCCACTTCTCTGGAGAAATCATTATGCAATAAAGTCGCAACTGTGTACTGTTCGGTAGGGAACATTGCATGGATATATGTCTCCAAGTCAAGAGCTCATGCTCATCTGGTTGGTTGATCTGTGATTCTCAATATTTCAGAGAGATCAGAGCACCTTAACCTTTGCCATTTCTTAAAGCATTGTATATGCTTTGGCAGGTTTTGAGCTTTGAAGAAGGGAAGTAGGTCCCTTTCCTCATCATTGGGAGCCTGCTTTGCACTTGTTTGAGCCTGAAAGAAAGAGTTTTGAGTGAGCTTCAAAACTTTTATAGATATCTGAGTAGAAGTGTAGTTTAGTTTCTGAGTTATCTGAGTAAGTACTTCAGGCTCAGAGACTTGTGCTACTGAGACAATTGGTGTCTCAGATATCTTGTTGTGAGGCGGAGACTTGGAAGTCTGGTCCTCATCAACCTTTCTTTCTTGAACCTGAGAATTAAAATTATCACAATACTTAGGAAATTTTATCAAGAAAACTTTAAGTGACAAATCAGATATCTGAGAGGTCAATTACCTCCATGGGAGGCTCAGATACTTGTCTCTCAGAGACTTGTGCAGTCTCTGGAATCTTTTCTTGTGATGAAGGCCTTGATGACTCATCAATTTCCATAGGTGCAGGGGATGTCGCAACTCTGTCCCCTTGCACTTCTACTTCTGAGTGAGCCTGTGAGTAGAAAGTATTGAGTAATTTAGAAGAAGTTTGAGATAACCCAAGGTGAAGAATTTTTATCACTGATTTTCATATATATATATATATATATATATATATGTATATATATATATATGTATATATATGTATATATATATGTATATATATGTATACATACATCTACATATATATATGTACATATATATACATATATATATGTACATATATATACATATATATATATATGTATATGTATATATATATGTATATATATGTATATGTATATATATGTATATGTATATACATATATATACATATATATATGTATATGTATATACATATATATACATATATATATGTATATGTATATACATATATATACATATATATATATATATATATATATATATATATACCTTCATATGGGAAGGCTCAATGATGTGTTCTTCAGAAACCTTGTTGGTTTCTGGGTTCTTTTCTGGCATTTCTGCCTTATCTTCCTCTTTCTCAGTTGGAGCCTGTTAGAAACATTTACTTTAAGCACATGAACATATGACTAAAAAGTGTTATCTTAAGAATAAATTTTATCACCTGTGGCACAGGCTCAGATTTCTTAAGAGGTGAGGTTGGGGTAACCTCCTTCTGAGTTTCTGAGGCAAGCTTTCCAGCTTCCTCTTGTTTCTGTGTTTCTAACTCAGCCTATAACAAAGAAATTTTATAAGTAAGAAGATATATATAAGCATAAAGTTTCACAAGATGAGAGTTAAACCATTCAGTAACCTGATCCATGTCAGGCTGATTGGTCTCTGAAACTCGTGACCCTTCTATACTTTGGTCTTCTTGTTCCAGTAACACTTCTTTGTTTGAAGTTTCAGGTACTTCACACCTTTCCTGAGTGTGCAACCTGGTTGCCTCCACAGTTGATCATTCTGAGTAGATATCTCAGTTTGATCCCTCTCATTGAGTTGGGGAACCTGCTCTTTTGCAGGATTTTCTTCAGCATACTGCATTGCTGGTAATTCAAAATGGAGTTCATTTACCATTTTGTCAACCACTTGTGGCTGTTGTGGTTGTGGTTGTTGTGGTCGTCTGGAAGCAGAAGATTGGTCAGTAGAGTGTTCTTTCAGATTTTTAGATGTGGCGTTTCCATCAGCATCTGCCAGCACTAAAATACCACTCATCAGGGCTTTTTGAAGTTGTGCGTAAGAAACGTTCCCTGATGATGTGTTTGCACCAACAACCTTTGCTATAGGTGCTTGTTCAGCAACCTGAGGTGTAGGTTCTTCTTCAGAAACGTTTTCACCAGTTACTATTTTAGTAACCTTAGCCCTTTTTGTTCTTTCTAGGACTTGAGAGATGACTAGCTTCTCATCTTCATCGTCAGAGCTCTCATCAGCATTAGGAACTGATTGGTCCATTACTCCTGCGGTTTCTGCAGATAGGGCTTGGTGTTTTTCACCACTTTTGGCAGCATTTATGAGTTCATCAGCAAGTCTTTCTGTAATAGTCTTCACATTTCTGAAAGCACTTTCTCTTACTGAGTCTACTTGTTCAATAGTTGATAACTCTTTTGCAGCATTGATGAGTTCATCTGCCTTTATCAGTTCATCGGCAAGGCCTACAGATATCTGAGAATCGACAACCTCAATGGGTATGTCTTCTGATTTGCCAGCAGACTTCTTTCTTGAAGTTCTGGGCTTCTTGGTCGCAACCTTTTATTCAGATACCTTTTCAGACATTCACTTCTTAGAACCTTTCTGAGACCCAGTAACCTTTTTCAACAAGTTTGTATAATCATATTTGTTGAGTAGGTTACTGTTGGCTATTTCAGCTGTCTCTCTGAGCTCAATGCCAAGCTTCTCCAGCAAGTAGCATATCTTCAGACCATAGCCTACTGTGGCCTTTGGCTCCGCTAGTCCTTTGGCGATTTTAGACTCAAAGCCTTGAATCTTCTTCACAAACTTCATGAAGGCATACTTTCCCCAGTTAAAAGGGTTTTCCAGCCGTTTTTCTTGTTGATTCAGCAAGAACATCATGATCCATCGTTCTTGGCTTATCTAGTCAGCACCTCCTTATAGACCATCAAAGCATCTGTGAAGAAATCAAGCCAATACATCCCAGTGAACCATCAAATGTCTGGTTCGGATGTCAGCAAGCTTGAATTCAGTGGGTGTATCTGATTTTTCAAGATCACACACGCCATCGCATCTTCTTTAACACCTTCAAGGAGATCATCATCCTTGGTGTTTATTTCAAAATCCTTTCCAAGATTTTGAAACTCAAACAACTTCTGAAAAGTTGTTAAGTCCGGAAGGATTTCCTTTCCTTGATCGAGGTTTTCTGCAGACACTATTGCAAAGGTGCCTTGAAACACGGAAATTATCTCGAGTTGTTGTAGAATTCCAACACATCGAGTGATGAAATTCCACTTGGCAGATAGAAAACCCTTGATTTGTGCCTTTTCAAGCATGTCAAGAATCGGTTTCACGGTTTGGTTTTCAATTGCGGTGTGAGGTATTCCTCAACCATGGCACCACCCCAAATCATTACGTGATTTGAAGTCCAATGGTCGGGATTAAAATCTCCTACGGTCGGTTGTTCACAATAACCAACTCGGTGCTTGCTTTTCAAAGATCATGGAGGATTGAGATTTCAGTGTAGAAGAATTCTTTAGGGCCATCTCTTTATATAGTGTAGAGAATTTGGATTGGTGTTTGAAAGAGATTTGATTCAGTAATTCTTTGCAGAAAAAATTAATCTTGATTTCCAGAGATTGTAGAAGGTTTGCAGAGAATCAAGAAAAGGTTTTGCTATTTTTGTGCAAGTCGGAATTTCGGATTAGGCGAAAGTGATTTCTTTTGCCAAAATCCTATATATATAGCAATAGAATCTCAACAGACAAATACATACAAATTAATTTTGTGTATGCGATTCTGTGATTTGCAAGCGTGAGCAAAAGCTAGTTCGCATTAAATGCAAAGTGGGCTTTGTCGAATTTTTCTGATCCACTATTTACTGTGAATTAATTTCCACCGTATAGATCAATCGCTTAATTTCATCAAGGGTCACCATTGCTTCTGCAGCAATGATCACAATCAACAAGTGTAATTGTGCCCATTTAATGAATTTTGGCTAATAGCTATCTGAATCACGTTTTTGTATGACCAAGAACACTGTTTGCATCTCAATCTGTCTTATACTTAGGATTTTTCCAAGTTTTTCATCAAGATAGAAATAATGCGAATTTCAAGAGAGTAGTTGACTGCAGATAGTTGTACTATTCTCTTTTGTGTTCCCCGTTTATAGAGTGATTCAGATATCTGAGTTCCCGTTTCAGAGATCTTAAGCTGCCTTTTTGCTCTTTAACCTTTTTGACTTCTGGATACCCGTTCCAGATACCTCTTCTCTCTTCTCTGGATACCCGTTCCAGATACCTCTTCTCTGGATGCCCATTCGAGATACCTCTTCTCTGGATGCCCGTTCCAGATTCCTGAACTCTTTCAGTTCATTGGTAGTTCCATGACTATGTCTTAAGGCTAAGAATCTACTTTCTTGTAGTGGCTTAGTGAAGATATCTGCAAGTTGGTCTTCAGTGCCAATCTTGAGTATCTCTATATTGCCTTTTTCAACATGGTCTCTGATGAAGTGATGTCTAACATCAATATGCTTTGTTCTGGCATGAAATTTAGGATTCTGTGTAATCGCAATCGCACTTGTGTTGTCACAGAAAATGGGAGTTTTATTTTCATCGAGTCCATAGTCATTAAGTTGTTGTTGTATCCACAGAATTTGTGTTGCACAACAACCAACAGCAATATATTCAGCCTCTGTGGTAGAAGTTGCAATTGAGTTTTGCTTCTTGCTATACCACGAGATAAGTCTAGTACCCAGAAACTGACAAGTTCCTGAGGTGCTTTTCCTATCAAGCATTGATCCAGCATAATCAGCGTCTGAGTACCCAGCTAAACTCAATCCGCTTTCTTTAGGATACCACAATCCTACATTTATTGTACCTTTTACATACCTTAATATTTTCATAGCAATGTTGTAGTGTGTTTCCATTGGATTGTCTGAAATCTAGCACACACTCCAACGGCGTATTGAATATCAGGTCTACTTGCAGTGAGGTAAAGTAGTGAACCTATCAATTTCCTATACTTATGTTCTTCAACACTCTTGTCTGATTCAGTATAGGCCATTTTGGTTCCAATGCTCATAGGTATCTTAGCATTCTTTTCAGAAGGCTTAAGATTGAATTTTGTGAGCATATCTTTTGCATACTTTGTTTGACTAATGAATATTCCATCATTGAGTTGCTTGAATTGCAATCCTAGAAAATAATTCATTTCTCCCATCATGCTCATCTCAAACTTGCTTTTCATGAGATTTGCAAAGTCATTACAAAGTTGCTTGTCCTTAGATCCAAATATGATGTCATCAACATATACTTGAACTAAGAGTAGTTTCCCATCATGGCTTAAGGTAAATAAAGTTTTATCAACTTCACCTTTCTTGAAACCACTTTCCATAAGGTATTTGGCCAAAGTGTCATACCATGCTCTTGGAGCCTGTTTGATCCATCTGAGCTTTAGAGTTTATAGACCATTCTACTTTCTGAGGAAACTTCAAAGCCAGGTGGTTGCTCAACATAAACTTCTTATGCAAGTTCATCGTTCAAGAATGCACTTTTGACATCCATCTGATAAACTTTAAAATCTTTATGAGCTGCAAAGGCTAGAAAGAGTCTTATTGCATCCAATCTGGCAACTGGTGCATATGACTCATCAAAATCTAAGCCTTCAGTCTGGGTAAATCCCTTGGCAACCAATCTTGCTTTGTTTCTGGTTATTTCACCAGATTCATTCATTTTGTTTCTGAAAACCCATTTAGTTCCAATCACAGATATTCCTTCCATGAATGGAACTAATTTCCAGACTTTGTTTCTCTCAAATTGATCCAGCTCTTCTTGCATTGCAGATATCCAGTCTTGGTCTCCTAATGCTTCTTCTATATTTTTGGGTTCAATATTTGAGATGAAACATCCAAAGAGAGAATTAGCATTTTCAGCTATTGCTCTCCTAGTCCTAACACCTTGATTAATTGGTCCAATCACATCTTTTGCAGGATGATCCTTGATCCATCTCATCATAGGTTTAGATCTAGTAGGATCAATATCCAAATGATTTGAATGAGAGTCACTGCGATTTTGATTTGATACTTTTTCAGTATCTAAGACATTTTGCTCCTCAGAAGGGCAATTATTGTCTGACACTTGTTCAACGTTTGAGCTATCTGGAACATGTCTTTCAGAGAGATTGTTTCCAGAGATAGCTTCATGATGAACATCTTCAGTTTCCATTTCTGGAAATTTCATAGGAAATTCTTCATCATGTTTGTGAGTCATCTTGTTGTTACTAGGCACTTCATGCTTTTCTACGTCAGCTATGTCAATTTATAAGCGAAAAGATGCTTGCTATAAAAGAAGGTCACTTACTTTTTTACACATGCACACGCAACAATTGTATAGAGTCATCCTCACTTTCCATAATGATGTTTCTCCTTTCTGAGGATTCTTCTTCAGGATCCCTTAACATTAGTTCTTTGAACCTTTCTGAGAGTTCATCATTAGGAGGTGTTTTCTTGCTTCCTTCATAGAATACAACATGAACTGATTCTTCAATTTTCTTTGTTCTTTTGTTGTAAATTCTGTAGGCTTTGCTATTCGTGGAATAGCCAAGAAATACACTTTCATCTGCCTTTGGTTGAAATGTTCTCAGATAATCTTTTCCATTGTTTAGAACAAAACATCTACAACCAAATACTCTCAGATGTTTGATATTAGGGGGTCTACCAACCAAGATTTCATAAGGGGTCTTGTCATGGTGTTTGTTTATCAAACATCTGTTCTGAGTGTAGCAGGCTGTGTTTACAGCTTCAACCCAATAAATTTCACTTATTTCAGTGTCAGCTAGCATCGTCCTTGCAGCTTCTTTAAGGGTTCTGTTTTTCCTTTCTGCAATACCATTTTGTTGAGGTGTTCTTACAGAGGAAAGTTGGTGTTTTATACCTTTGCAGGTACAAAACTCCTTTATGTACTGGTTGACAAACTCAGTACCATGGTCTGTTCTGATTACAGCTACCTTGTCATTTTTTCATGACTTCAAGCTTTTTCAGCAAGTTTGGTATCTCCACCCTGGCGTCAGATTTGTGTTTCAGAAAGACAACCCAAGTGAATCTTGAGAAGTCATCTACAACAACCAGACCATACTTCTTTCCTGCATAACTAGTTACAGATGATTCAAAAAGATCCATATGTAGTAGTTGCAGTGGTCTAACACTAGAGTGTCTAGTTTTGGACTTGAAAGAGATTTTGGATTGTTTCCCCATCTGACATGCAGAACAGATATCATCCTTTCTGAAAGACGTTTTGGGAAGGCCAACCACTAACTCTTTCTTGGCAAGTTTGTTCAGAGTTTTGAAGTTCAAGTGACTCATTCTTTTGTGCCATAACCAGTGCTCTTCTGTGTGACCAGATTGACTCACCATGAGACATTCTTCAGTTGTGGCAGATGCCCAATCGGCAACATAAAGATCGCTTTCCGCCGAAAGCAACCAAGGTATCGCTTTGACTCATTGTCAATTAGTTTGCAGTATTTTGCTTTGAATTTTATAGTAAAACCTTTGTCTGCAAACTGGCTCATGCTAAATAGATTGTATTTCAAATCCTTAACATGTAATACGTCAGTGATTATTAATGTTCAATTTGACGTTGCCAAATCCCAGAGAGGGATTTAATTCTCCTCCAGCAAATCTGATATCTGGTCCTGTGTTGCAAGCTTTGTAATCGACCAGATTTGCTTTGTCTCCTGTCATGTGCTTTCTGCATCCACCATCAAACAGCCATTGTGCTTTAGTCCAGGAAGCATTCTACACATAACAGGGAACAGGAGATTAGGTTCTCAATTTACAGTTGGAACCATCAGGACTAAACAATCTTCCAGTAGGAATCCATTTTTGAATGAATTTCCTTGGAACATTCTTTTGTCTGATAGGAACATTAGGAGGAATTCTGATTGAATGATTATCATTATTAAGAATTATTTTCTTCCTTGGTGTGTTCCTAGGTGCTCCATTTGGTGCTTTCAGATACCTGTCAGGTTTCTGAGTTTGCTTTTCAGAAAACTTAGCTTTCCTTGCCAGATTTCTTCTAGCCCTGGCATTCAGATTTTCAGTGGCTTGATTCAACTTCCACTTCTGATAATTGCTTTGAGTAATTCTAGCCTTTAGCCATCGTTCTTGCTCTTGTTTGTATTCATGAGCAAGTTGTTTCCCGATGCCTTTATAGCCAATACCGTTTCGAGCACTTGAAGCTATCTGAGATCTTTTCTTAGCAGCTTTGCTAGTCTCTGGTTGATCCAATTTCTTTCCAGAAAAAGTGACATGAGAGAAATTGCCAGCTCCTGCAATTTTACCCTTTTGAGAGACATAGCACTGTGGGTGTTTACACTTTTCAGTGTTGTGTTTCTTTTCAGAGACGTGCCCATCAGTTTTATTTTTGACTTGTTTTTCCCATAAAGGTTTAGTCGCAACTGCTTTTCCTTTGTCAACAATCTTCGTCTTCTGACCGATACTATAGATTGCATGGGAACCATCTTGCTGAGTACTTACAAATGTTCTTCTTTCCTCACTCTTATTTAGAGTGATAGAACACTCTGTCTGTGTATTCAGCCCAAATCCTTTTTTTTTGAAGGATCTCTTAAGTAAGATTGTACTTCAGTAAGAGTGTCACTAGCTTTGGCATAAGATTGAAAAGATAATTCTTTCTTTTTGAGTTCCTTGTTCTCAGAAAGAAGATCTTCATATTTCTTTCGTAATTCAAATTGCTTCTTTATGTGACTTTTCGGTCTCGATATCCGAGCTTTGAGAAATGCATTTCAAAGATCCTTTTCTCGATATCTCAACTAATTGAGAATTTTCCTTTGCAAGAGAATTCTTTTCTTCTTCAAGATTTTCGCTCTATCGGATCATTAGAAATTCCCTTTCATAGATGTCAAGATCTTTCCGAGATTTTCTAGATCTTTTATTTCTTCTTCATCACCTTCATAAGTATAACAAGAAGTATGTGTTACCTCATCACCATAAGATGATTTCTATGTTAGAGATGTCCGGACCGTCAATCTCAAAGAACTCCACACATTTCATTCTTCTTGAGGCCGAAGTCGATTATATCATGAGTAACTCCACATAATTCTGGTGATGGTAAGATTGAGTCATCTGAATTGTCATCTTCAGAATCTGTTTCATAGTCTAGAGCATCCAGTTGAGTTTAGATTTTCTTTCTTTCTTCAGTTAATAAAGCTTTCTGGCTTCTTCTGAAGATTCTTCTATCTTTCTTGTCACCTGTCCTTAGTTTGTTGAAGGCAGGACAATCCTTCTTGAAGTGACCAGGTTTCTGACAATAGAAGGTATATCGTTTCCAATTTCTACTTCCTCAAGACATGATGCTTTCGAAATGGCTTATTCAGTGAGCTTTGCATATTTTTGTACTGGTGATAGTTTGAGCCTAGATGCTTTTTCAGCTTCTCTTTGGCTTTTCTTCTCTCAATTTCTCGACTGACATATTTGCTCATTTGCTTTGCAGTAAGAGCATCCTCAGCCTCTTCCTTGATTTTCTTCTTTTCAGAAGTTCCATGAGCAACTACAGCAATATTCTGCAACTTTTCAGTTGTTTGTTCTCTTTGTGTTGTCTCATAATCAACCGTAGAAAGATGTGAGAAGAGTTCCACTGGAGTGATATTTTGCATACCTTGATTAAAATAAAAGAATTTAGTATGCTCCCAGTTGTGGTTAAGACTTCTGACAATAGTCTTAATCTTTTCTGACTGAGAGTATCTGTTGCTTTCCCCAAGTGCTGCCATATCACTCATGAGAGTGGTAAATCTGAAATCCAGTTCTTCCAGAGTTTCAGTGGGTCCTTGTTTGAAATTTTGAAATTTCAACTTGAGAACTTCGAACTTGTTTTCTTTGGTTTTCTGCCCGCATGATTTCTTCAATCAGTTGGCAGGCAATTTTCGCCGTTTTAGCACCCCACAGTTTACACTGTATGTGCTCAGGTGTAGATCTGATGATGATATTACGAGCTTGACCATCCAGACGATTTCTCTTGGCATCTTCCGATGTCCAGAGTTCTCTGGGCTTTGGTTCGTAAATAACTTGACTAGTAGATCTCCCACTTGTTGACGCATCAGTTTGTGAAGATCCTTCGCTTTGATCTCTGTCTCTACCATTAGAAACCTCCATGACTTGTTTAAGTTGTTGAATGACTATTGGGCCATTTTTTATTACTTCGATCATTTCGTCACTTATGGCTTCAAGGTGGAGCATCATGTTATTTTTCCATTTCTCGTAGTTCTCTGGTTTGAGAATGGGTGCATCACTCAGAGACATTCCTGCACACTTAACACACAAATTAAATAGTCCTCGTAAATGGACAAAGTTCCTTCACCTATCTGGGGATCTAGGTTCAGTGCAGAAGGCTTGTGAACCTCCTGCTCTGATACCACTTGTTGGTCCAGATAACGGCAAAGTAAAAGACTAGAGGGGGGTGAATAGTCTTTTAAAACTTTTGTCAATAAAAACTATTTCTCAGATATCTGTGTAGATATCTGATACTTAGATTCAGAGCGCGGAAGACTTAAGATAGATAAGTGCAGAAACAGTTAAAGTGTGTGTGTGTGTTGGTGAAAAGTAAGTACAGAGAAGTAAATAACACAGCAAGTATAGTGGTATCTGGAGGTGGCGTAATCCTCCAACTAATCCACTTCGGTCTTCCAAAGACCTAGAATTCACTAGAATAGATAATTGAGGTCACCTTACAAAAATCCTATTCTAAGATTCCTTAAACAAATGGTTCCCAACAAATGTTCCCCCTGAGTTGTTCCCGGCTTTCCTGACCAAGTACTTCTGTACTCGAAACCTTTTGAGCTATTCCTAGCTTCCCAAGCTAAGTACTTCACATGCTCAATAACCTTGGAGTTATTCCTTAGTTTCTTAAACTAAGTACTTCCTGTACTCCACGCCAGTGATGGTGTTGGTTTTGGTTTGAGTTGTCAGATGAGCTTCTTTAATAACTTTTCAGTTAATCAGATAGCTCTGTGAATCAAGTATACTTAATACACTTTTCAATGTATGGTATCTTGTTCTTTTTACTGACCCAAGTCTTAGATAAATGTTCAAGAGAATGAATCTCAGATACTTGATCTTTCAATTCAACTCTTTCACAGATAGCAGTGCTTGTTTAGGATCAGGACACTTAGAACTTTAGTGCTACTTAAGATCAGGAGCTTTGATCGCAACAGAAATCTTTGAGGATAAGTAGTTTGCTTGAGAGAATATGTTATTCAGCGTGTTTATGGAGTTCAAGGTGTCTTCTCAATTAGTCTAAGTATTGATATTTATAGATGAATTTGAATGCCGTTGAATAGTATCCGTTAGGCTCAAATTCAAACTATTGATATCTGTGTATAATCTTCTTGATAGGTTTGTCTTCTTCTTCAGAAGGTACCGTTGCTTTTATTCAGACATCTCTATCCGTGCATTAAATGCATGCATGGTACTTTTGTCTGTAGTGCCAATGTAACTATGCTCGATGTCGAGACTAGTATTATCTGATGCTTTGCACGTCCTTATCTTTAATCTTCAGATACCACATTATTGAAACAACTTTGTTGCAATATATTTCTTTTTCAGAAATGTGGTTAAGGCTCAAGGTATCTGAGAGTAGATATCTGTGGGCACTTTCCTAGTTTTCAGAAAACCTTCTAGTTCTCAGATATCTCTTGTGACACAGCTTGTTTAAAACTATTCGTGTCTTCAAGATATCTGACCAATGTATCTGCAAAACTATTTCAGTAATCTTGTGCAGTTTCTTCAAATCTTCAATGTTGTTGAACTTGTTCTGCTTGGATGTCTTCTTCTTGGTCTTCTCTTCATAAAATAAAAATTACATTTTGAAACCTAACATCCTATACAAGATTAGCTAGGCTATCATACTTAGTGGGTTTCCTCTTTTACAATGTTCAAGTGAACCAAGAGTACTAATCACCTTTCTGAGACTAAGATAAGTCATCATGTTGCTGATCAAAATCTAAACCGATATTTCTAACAAAATATCTAACAAATTTCCTAACACTTTTCCATCTATCTTTTCTGTTAACAGTTTCTAAACATATTTGATTGTAATTCTCAGGTTCAAGCAGAAAGAAAGGTTCATGAGGATAAAACTTCTCCTCACACCAAAGTATCTGAGGCCTCTGTGCCCAAGCAAGTAAAAATCCAAGCAGATGAGCCTAGTGTTTCTACACAGGTATGCTCAGAAAGCTCACTTCTGCACATAGATAGTAGCACAAGTAGTTTGAACAAAACTAACTTGAACACTTTCTTTCAGGCTCAAAGTCTAGTGCCAGTTGATTTACTCAAGGCCTTCCAGAAGCACACCTTAAAGAAACATCTCAAGTGCTTCAGAAAATGGCAGAAACTCAGAAAGGCTGACCTTTCTGAAGTAGCGAAATGTCGATGTCCCAGAAAAGAGAGCAATTGCCCTAAATCTGGAGGATTATATCCATGCATTGTTCCCTATAGAGTCCTACTCATTTGCCACTCTAATGCATGAAGACTTCATTCATTAAGTAGCACAAAGACTTATAGCAGATTTCAAGTCTGCGGATGCTCAAACCCAAGAGAAGATGGTTATCCATCCTGCCTTGCCCAGCAAGCTCACTACTTATCCTGCTGAACAAGAAGAAGTTAATGGGAGGATGATTACATTCCCAAATGTGATCAACCTGGTTTCAGAAGATGACGAGGAGATGGACGAAAATAATTATCAAGAACCTCCCTCTGAGCATCCAAACCAAGAAACAAAGAACAAGAGTGATGATGATGATGATGATCAGAATAATGATCCCCAACCTGGACAAGGCGGGATTCAGAAAGCTAGCAAAGAGAGTGGAGAAAAGGCTACTCCCTCAATTGCTCAGAAAGCTCCATCATCATCACATCCCAAGTCTCATCAAGATACCCAACAAGCTGAACTCAATGATTCCATAGAAGAAATTTCAGCTGCTGAGTTTAGGATTGATCAACTTAGAAAGGTATTGGAAGAAGAAAAGAGAATCAACATTGAGACTCAAGCTCTTGTTGATGAAAAGGAAGCCAAAATCAAAAAGCTCGAAGAAGGATTGTAACAATGCTAATGCAACATTGAATGAAGCCAGCCATGCTGTCCTGCAAGCCAACGCCATCCTAAGGCCGCTTGAAGAGCTCAACAGAAAGGAGCAGGAACTGGTTAGGCAGAACAACGAGCTGAAGAAAGAACTTCAAGAATTAGTCAGGGTACACAACAATCTCCAGAAAAACTTTGAAACTCTCTCTGAAGCTTATGCTATCATGAGTCAGTCATTCATGACTAAGGGGGAAGAAGAGATGCCTCAGAAAGGCAGAGGAAGAAAAAGAAAACAATCAAATCCTCCCTCCTCAAGTCAACTTGTCATTAAGGACACCACTGGAGACACCCTTGCTGAAGAAGTTGTTCCAGATCAACCGACGGAAAGGCTGAGAAGTATGGTCACTAGGGGAACCAAGTCCCTTAGAATCTCAGAAGAGAAGAAGACTTCTGAAGAAGAAGAAAAGGAAGAAGGAGAAGTAAGAGGCCAAGAAAGCTGCAAGTCTCCAATTTTGGACTACAATGATGATGAGGATGATTCTGATGAACATCCACTTCACAAGAAAAGGAGACAAGCAACTACTTCACAACCTCCTCGGCAAAGAAAAGCCCTTAGCGCCGAACTCCTTCCGAAATACCAAGTCAATACAAGGAACATCCACAAGCACGCCCCAAGGCGGGAAGAAAGGTTAGGGATCTCTGATGAAGGCCACCAAATGTAAAAAGCAAGAAGGGATTTCCAGTTTGGCAGAATAAACAATGAAACACATCAAGAAAGGCCAACTGATGCCCACATTGAGTATATGAAGACCAGTAAAGAAGAATCTTCATATAGATGAATTCTGAACAAGAGAGGGTATTGGATTCTGGAACTACAACATCTACTTGTCAATGATAAGTTTCCAACTCCCATCCTCAACCAGATCCTGAAATGGAGAGAAGGCAAGCCAGAATTGCTAAAACCTGAGCACCTTCATGCCTGGTTAAACTTTGAAGTAGAAAAGAGGAATGAAGCCAGAAAGATGGATCTTTCTTTTGCCTGTCCTTACCCAAAATCTGATGATGTACACAAGGTAAGAAAATTGGATGGTAGCTACAGCAGGAAGAGCAAACTAGGTGTTTCAACCTATGAGTCATTCTATATGACATTGGATGAATACCTAGATGATATACACTATCTGGAAGAAATATACAAGTATTTCAACCTATCTCACCAAGTAGACCATGCTGGTGCAGGGAAAGTACTTCTGGGTCAAACATTTTCTGCGGAAGAATCACAAGCTTGGTAAGAGTTACCATGAAATATGTGACTTATCCAGAAAGACAGAGCTCTCTGTCAGAAGGACTCTTTATGACTATGTCCAAGAATGCAGAAAAGTGGATGATCATGTCAATCGATCCAGAAGGGTGTCAAGAACTTGAGGTATCTGAACCCAAGTTGTGTTTCTGAAGACTTGAAGACTAGTAACATTAGAATACTCGCTTGTAGCTTGGACTCTCCTATGTTCTAATTTACTTAGTTTGTTTTATTACTTTTTGTAATCTTGCTGATTGTTTCTGAAATTCTCTATCTGTAAAAGTTGCATCTTACTCTGTAAACTGTACCTATCTGAAGATCATACTCTCAGATACATTTTAATAGATGACAACTTATCAGCAAAGAGCACTTCTTGTGATTTGGTTGATGTTTACTTTCTGCACTTAATTCAACTAAAATTGAATATCATTTGAAATGATTAAGTGGTGGATTGTTTTCTCTTCCAGGATTACAACTTTGTAATAGGACTTGAAAGATAGTCATGGATGACTGATCAAAAAGGGGGAAATTTGTTAGGAATATCTGTTAGTATTTTGATCACCCATCACATGTTCTTAGCCAGAAAGGTGATTAAGTGCTCTCGGTTCACTTGAACATTGTAAAAGAGGAAATCACTGAGTATGATTAGTCTAGTAAATCTTGTATTAGGATTATAGGTCTCTGAGTGTAATTTTGTATTTCAAGAAGACTATGAAGATCAATCCTAGCAATGGAGCTTTTCTGAAGATTAGAAGACTGAAGATTGCACAAGGTTTATGAAGACACAAAGGTTTAGTCTAACTCAGAAAGACTATGTCCTTAATCCTTTCTTAAGTACATTAACTTACTTTGAAAATATGATTCTGGACATATGACATCATGAGTATGGAGCATGCAAGCCATCAGAAAGGCTCATGTATCCGTTGAGACTAAAGGACAATGAACAGTACTATGCATTAAATGCATCGTAAATCTGCAAAAAGCAAGTCCTCTCTGAAACAAGAGATAGTGACTTCTGAGTACATAGTTCAAGATATAAACGGATATAATTTGATAGAGAGCACAACGGATACAATTGAAACGCCTCTCAAATTTATCTATATATATCACACACTTAGATGCTTGAAGAACACACCTTAGAACGCTCTATCTCGCAAACTTACCATCAAGCAAAGTATTCTCTCAAGCACTCTACTACCCTTTCTGAAAGCTTTCTGTTGCTTGAAGAATCACTAGTAGTTTTAAGTTGTCCTGAACCTTAACAAGAGATTGTTATTCGTGAAAGAGTTGAACTATCAGGTACCCTTTCTGAAGCTCATTCTCCAGAACGGACACCAATTACTTGGGTCAGTAAAGAGCAGACTGTCATCCACTGAACAAGTGTATTAAGTAGTCTTGTTCTATTAGGCTCTCTAAAAACATAATTGAAAAGTTATACGAGAAGCCTCTCTGACAAACCTGATAACCAACACCATCAAGGCGTGGAGTAGAGGAAGTACTTGATTAGGGAAATCAGGGAATAACTCCAAGGTTATCTGAGTAGAGGAAGTACTTAGCTCTAGGAGCTGGGGAATAACTCAGGGGGAACATTTGGTTGGGAACCATTTGTTTATGAATCTTAGAATAGGATTATTGTAAGGTGAACTCAATTATCTGTTCTAGTGAATTCTAGGTCTTAGAAAGACCGAAGTGGATTAGTTGGAGGATTACGCCACCTCCAGATACCACTTACTTGCTGTGTTATTTACCTTTCTATATTTACATTTCAGCAAAGCACACACACACTTACTTATTGTTTCTGCACTTACCTATCTTAAAGTCTTCCGCGCTCTGAATTTAAGTATCAGAAACCTCCAGGTTTCTGAGAAACTGTGTTTATCGACAAAAGTTTTAAAAGACTATTCACCCCCCCCCCCTTGTAGTCTTTTACTTTGCCGTTATTTGGACCAACAGTCACACATGAAAGCGGGTAACACACATGTGTGACAAATGTCACACATGTGTTGCTTGCCATGCATGTTCAACACTTGTCGCACATGCATGGTGGCTTTCTACATGTACCGAAAATTTCAGTTTTCAGTCGAATTTATTCATTTGTTCGGGATAAAAAAAATAGCACATATATAATCAGTTTTAAAACCCCCCCGTTACTAATGAAAAGAAAATACGGGTCGTGACACTGCAGGTCTCAATTGTTCCTCTTTCACCTGCTGACAAGTTAGGCATTTTCGCACATAGTCAGTGATCTCCCTTTTCATGTTGTTCCACCAGTAACACTACTTAACACTTACGCAAAACACTTAACAACATAACAAACTAATACTAACAAGATTTTATTAAACAAACTTTAATGAAAATATTATCAACTTCTAAAACAGGCAACCAGAGTCACTCTTAATTAGTACAAGAGTCATGTTCATGCACAGATATGGACAATTTGAATTCATTCAAAGCTATAATGATACTTGATAAAGATTAGAGACGCAAAACTAGTCCCAAAACAAATCATATACAAAGCTCCACCTACAGTAAATACAAATTAATCAATGACGAGGTACAGACAAATCGGATGAGAAGCAAAGCATTCCAAACTGATCACAAATGCGTCAGTTCTCGACAAACCAAAATAAGAGAATCAAAGAAATCAATAGAGTATTACCGGACTCAACCTAACGGGCTAAATGTACATCTAAACTATAAATCCAACCCCGACAAAACTCTAACTCGCAATATAGAGCAAACGAGAAGAGGAACTTACTCAAGAATAATGGCGAAGAGAGGAAACATTGATGAACATCAGAGGCTAGAGAACGAATATGCTGGGAGAGTTACAAGAACTGGTGATGGTTTTACAGTACGTTAAGAGAGGTTAGAGGCGTAATTTTTCTGTGTAAGGTTTCAAGAAGCGTAGGTTTAACTGTGAATAAGAGCTGGGAGAAGAATCGGTCCTATAATGCTAAAGTTAGATACGGGATATCTTCCCGGATTGATAATAAGGAATTTGATTATAAATGGATTCTACTAACCAGCTTGTAGAGTCCACAAAATTAACAACTTTTCAAAAGAATAAACATATAACTGTAAGAAATAATTTACTGAAAATACAGGGTTTCACATTTTCGGAGGAAGAAATCAAGGTTTCTTTATGGGACTGCGGAGTTGAGAAAAGTCCAGGCCCGGACGGTTTTAATTTCCTCTTCTTTAGAAAATTTTAGGAAGTTATGAAACCGGAATTCTTATCTCTCTTCGAGGATTTTCACGCAAACGGGACGCTGGTAAGGGGTTTAAATTCGTCTTTCATCACGTTCATCCCCAAATGTGCTAACCCGATGGCTATTGAAGAATTCTGTCCTATCTCACTTATTGGAGGGGTCTACAAGGTAGTGGCTAATGTTTTGTCAGTTCGATTGGCAAAGGTTCTGGATAAGATCATCTCGTGGACTCAATCGGCCTTTGTGGGTGAGAGAAACATTCTTGACAGAGTTGTCATAGCAAATGAAGTGGTGGATGAGGCACGCAAAGAAAAGAAAAAGATTTTTTTTTTCAAAATCGACTTCGAAAAGGCATTCGACTCGGTAAGCTGGAGCTTCTTGAGGAAATGTTAAAGGTTTTGGGCTTTGGGGAGAGGTGGCGACAGTGGATAATGATGAGACAATATTCTAACGTCTCATTTGGTCCTTTTTAGCGGTCTTTTGTTAGTCTTTGTCTTTAGTTTTATAGTCTTTTTAGTTCGTTTTTATGCTTTGGTATTTTGATGTTGTTTTGCAGGAATTGATGATTTTGAGCCAAAATAAGGGCAAGTTAATTAACATGGCTCGCCACGGCGAGGTATCCTTCCCGCCGCGGCGAGATTTTACGAGGGTAGAGGCTGGAGCTGTTGAGAGGCTCGCCGCGGCGAGATTTTACGAGCCGGATATCTATTGCGATAAAGAAAACTCGCCACGGCGAGGCTATTTTCCCGCCGCGGCGAGAGTCAGCCCCCATAATTCGTTTTTCCTTATTAGATTAGAATTTTGATTCCTTTCTTTCATACTTCTTTTAACCTAGTTTTGAGAAAAGCTCCAGGCGACACACATTGACATTGAGACATCTTTGGAGCTTGGTTATTCATTGATTTTATTCCTCAAGAGTATTGGTATTGATTTCTCCATTGCCTTGTTCTTTACAATTCGTTCTTTATCTTATTGATTGAATTGTATGTTATTGCATGCGAGCTTTTCATCTATGTTTCACATGATTATTACCATGAATCTTTGCATGCAATTATCAATTATGAGTAGCTAAACACCTTTGAATACAGTAGTATGTGAAGATTATGCATATTCATTCTAGGGTTTATCAAAGCACTCATATAGGTTAGTCTCGTATAAAATCTTCGTAAAAACCTTCAATTCGATAAGTCTGTATTAAATTCTCTAAATTATTCATGTTTAAGGATCGTGAATTAGTGACTCACGATTTGTCCAGTATAATATTTTCTAAGAACAATTGGTTGAATCGAATTGATTGATTTACTGTACAATGACCGTGTGACAAATATGAGTGCTATCCCTAGTTCGAATTAGCATAATTGGATCTTGCTATTGTATTCATCTTCCTCTCATTGTTAATCGTAATCTTAGCTTTAGTTAAACTAGTTAGAAGTATAATCAAAACCAAACAAATCAAGCCATTTCCACAAGTGACTATTTGCTTTCAACTGCTTTGTAGCTTAATTGGTTCCTTAGCGAACGATTTTGTGGTTAGCATTATCTGTCTACAACAACTGCTTTCTGCTTGTTTTCTAAGTAGTAATTTGAGCACATCAGATAATGGAATGTGTAACCTCAGCGGAGTCCTCGGTCCTTGTTAACGGGAGTTCTACAAAGACGTTTAGGCTTGGACGGGGTCTTAGGCAAGGCGATCCACTATCGCCTTTTCTCTACCTGGTGGTGGCAGAAGGTCTAAGCAGGTTGTTTAAAAGTAAATGGTCAAGCGGTATTTTTTTCTCCGGTCAGAGTGGAAGGAAACGAGGTGGAGGTGTCGCATCTCCAATATGTAGACGACTCTCTTATCTCCGGAGAAGCCAAGAAAGAAAAAATTGGTGTCTTAAAGAGCATCCTTCCCTGCTTTGAGCTTTTTCCGGGTTTGAAGATAAATTTTGGGAAAAGCAGCTTGATGGGTGTGGGTGTTGAGAAGGTGATTTTGGAAAACTAGGAAAGAATGCTGCATTGCAAGACGGAGGAGATACCTTTTCTATATTTGGGCCTCCCTATTGGCGCAAGACCGAGCGACCAAAGTACTTGGCACAAGGTAGTGAAAAGGCTGTAAAGCAGACTGACGAACTGGGAAAATAACTTCCTAACTTTTGGCGGGCGAGTGGTTTTGATTAACTCGGTGCTCTCATCTATCCCGATATATTACATTTCTTTCCTAAAAGCACCTACTTCTGTTCTTAACCATTTGAAAAGCATTCAATGCCATTTTATTTTGGGGGGGGGGGGGGAGTTCTTTGGGCGAGAGTAGAAAGGTGTCGTGGGTGAAGTGGGAGTTGGTTTGTCGACCAAAAGAGCACGGGGGTCTAGGTGTAAAAAACTTAGATTGGTTTAATCAAGCTCTCCTAGGTAAATGGGGTTGGAGATTTCTCTGTGTGAAAAATGCATTGTGGGTTCAAGTATTAAAGTCAAAATATGGTGATTTTCATAAATGTGTGGAGTTTTGTTGTCAAGGTAAAACTAGGAACAAAAAATGGTCGTCTTAGTGGAGAGATATTGTGAAATTTCTAGGTTGTCGAGATTGGTATTTGGGCGGGTTAGCAAAAGAAATTGGGGATGGGATGGATACTCGTTTTTGGATAGATGCTTGGATAGAGGATGGAATAAAATTATGCGAGAAGTTCCCTAGGCTCTATAGTCTTGAGAGTGAAAAAGAGAGTTTTGTGTCAGATAGAATAGGTGTAAATGAAGAAAGCAGGTTTAGTAATTGGTCTTGGCGCAGGGAACTCTTCGACTGGGAAAAGGACCAGGTTCAACAGCTAATAAATTTTTTGAGCAGGTACAAGCTGGATCCAAATAAACAGGATGGCTGGAAATGGCACAAGGCTAAGGAGAATTTCTACTCTACAAAAGAAGGGTATTCACAGCTTTATAATAACAATAGTGGCGGACTGATTGCGTCTAAGGCTTGGGCGAGTATGGTATGGATCAAGTGGTCTCCCCAGAAATTAAATTCCTTTGTATGGCGTGTGATGCTGGATAGAATCGCGACACTCACCAATTTGAAGAAGAGGAAAGTATTAAATGTGGAGGAATCTAGCTGTTGTAAATTATATGATTCTCAACTTGACGAAACATGTATGCACTTGTTTTTTAGATGCAGTTTTGCGTCGAGTGTTTGGACCTTGATTCAGGTTTGGCTGGACTTCTCTTTGCCGCCAGTAAGTGATGTGGAAGGTGGGCTACATAAGTTTGCAGGTTTAGTACCGACAAGATTCAGAAGCTTTTGGATGTTGATTTGGCATGCGTGCTTGTGGTTTATTTGGAAAGCCAGAAATGACTTGCTGTTCAATGGAAAAACTCCCTCACCTCTCGAAAATACTGATTCGATTACACGAAATTTGTGGTCGTGGTTGAAAGGACGGAATTTGATCAGGCATGCTTACGAGTTCAAAGATTGGGAGAGATTTCCAAAAGCAGTGCCAAATTTGACGAATGTTTTGGAAGTTTGATCCAATTGACTGGGAACTGATTTTTTTGCATCTGGAGCAGACTTTGGTGTTGAGACTTGCGGCGAAGCTTGGCTATTGTTCCTGATTTCCTGGTTGGTGATCTTTCTCTTCTCCATGTTTTTCCAGTGGTGCGATGTATTGGCAGTTTACGCTTGGTTTCATAGTTAAGCGGTTTTGGGTTATTCTGATGACTTTCGGTTTGTTTAGCGGTCTTTGTTGTTGATATTCAGGGGGATTGAATTACTCTTTTGAGTTCTTTTAGCGGAGACCATCCTGAGTGCCCCAATGGAACATCACCTGAGTACGTTAGTTCCGTACTAACGTAGTCGGGTATTCTGCCATTGGTGGTTCTAGTTGCATCCCCTCACTCTCGGCCTAATGCCTTCGTGGTGTTATGGACATACTAAACGACGGGGGTGGCTAGAATTACACTCGTTTTGGTTTTTACCGATGGGGCTTGGGGACGTACTCTTTCTTTGCCTTTGAGTATTGATGACGGGCTGTGTTTTCCGGAGTTTTATGACCTGGTGGTTTTGGATCGGATTTTCCTATCAGTTAGTTTTTTATGTTGGTTTTGATTTTTGGTGATTGTTTGGACTGTAAATCTCGACTATGTACTGAACTTGTGGCAATGGGGCATGTCTTATGCTCTGTTTCTACTCTTTGCAATAAAACTTTTATCTCTTCAAAAATAAAAAGCTTGAAGTCAAGAAAAATGACAAGGTATCTGTGATCAGAACGGACCATGGTACTGCTTTTTTGAACCAGTATATAAAATAATTTTGTACTTATAAAGGTTTAGAACATCAACTATCTTAAGTAGGAACACCACTACTAAATGGTGTTGCTGAAAGGAATAATATGACCCTAAAAGAAGCAGCAAGAACAATGCTTGGTGACACTTAAATATGTGAAATCTATTGGGTTGAAGCTGTAAACCCAGCATGCTACACTCAAAATAGATGTTTGATCAACAAACACCATGATAAGACTCCTTATGAGTTATTTATTGGTAGACCCCCTAGTATCAAACATTTAAGGGTGTTTGGTTGCAGATGTTTTGTTCTTAACAATGGAAAAGAATATTTTAGAACATTTCAACCAAAGGCAGATGAATGTGTATTTCTTGGTTATTCAATGAATAGCAAAGCTTACAGAATCTACAACAAACGGACACAAAAGATTGAAGAATCTGTCCATGTAGTATTCCATGAAGGAAACATGAAAGTACTTTCGAATGAAGAACACTCAGATAGGTGCAAAGAACTTATAATCAAGGATTCTGAAAAAGAATCTCAGCAAGGAAATAATTATGTCATTCACTTAGAGGGTGAGTCTGACGAAGAAAGGCAATGTTTGTCAAGTAACAACCAGATGACTCTAAGACATGATGAAGAGTTTTGATGTGCACTCAGAGTTTTTAATTTCGTTGTAGAACCTGTAATCCCTAAATACAATCAAAGATTAAATTTATATTTGCCGGAAGCTCACAAACACACAACAATAGTGGTAAGTTAACTCGGGATATCGTTCTCCATTGACACTTAGCATAGGAATAAACAAGTAACGATTTGATTACGCGTGCAGACATCAAACAGATTAAAGTAAACGGAAGATTTAATCACAATTAAACCCTAATCTAATGATGAAATCGAAGATGGTGAAGGTCTAAAGGATCCCCGACCTCCCTTACTATGCTACTCCCAAATTCAAAGCTAAAATCCTATGCAACCTCTAACGACAGTAGGGCATAAGACTACTGTGCGGAGGCATAGTCGGCACGAGTACCCTTCCTCAGTTCAATGAAACTACTGTGTCACTCAGCAAAATATCACACCACGAAGGATGTATAAAGTTGTATAATCACGATTTACGTCTAATAACTATTCCATTAATATAACGCGGCATATAAAGAAGTAGCACAACAAAGTTTTGGCGGTTCGCCTTTACAAAAGAAAGTTAGCTACTCATAGTATTCCACAATATGCTGAAATCGAAAGCTCCTGGAACAGAAAAAGAAGAAATCAAAATCCTCAATAGAAGAAGAAGAAGAAATTGAAATCAGAAAAGAAGAAAAGGAAAAGAAAAGCTTAGTCTTTGATGTCTTCGTGCAACTGCTAGGCTTTCCTCCTTCTGAAGCTGTTCTTCGATCCTTATCCCTGTAGAAGTCGATCCTGTGCTGCAGTAGGGTTGGGGTTTCACTTCCCCGAGGACTGGTTGCCTGACAGCTAGCTATTTTCGCAGGAGATGATGGATTCTGAGACCCCAAGTGTCTTATTTATAATGTAAGATGAAGGTTCTGGACGTCCTTGGCCAGCAAGAAGGGTTAAAACGCGGGCTAATGCCTGACGGACCGAAAAAAGCCTGTATGGCCCAAGTGTTAGCTATTTCGCCTTCTGGACTGATTTCGGACCTCTAAACTTTTTCTCAGAAAGTGATAGGCAACAAAGTTTTAGAATTTTCAATAAGCTTTCCATCGATAGTTCATGAGCTTGAATCGGACTTCTAGAACTTCGTGTACAACCAAAACAGTGCATCCTGGTCGATTTCTTCCAGGTTATATATACAGGTTTTCTTGGTTCTTCGATTTCGAGCCTCGTAACCTTGTTATCTGATGAGTCGATATTTTAACGACTCATTTAGTCCTTTTTACCGTATTTTTTTATGTCCTTTAGCCCTTTTTTGTAGTGTTTTAGTGCATTTTCACGTTTGGGCATTTTGTGTGTTTTTGTACTTTTTCAGGAGTATTATTGTAAAAGGCAAGGAATTGGAGGAGCGTATGCAAAATCTAAACTTATCCAAGCTTCTAGAAGCGCACTAAGGCCAAGTAGTGGGCCACTACTCCAAGGAGGTGACAAGGAGGTTGAGAAAAGTAAAAATAGGAAGAAGTGGGAAAAGACCACAGTCCAGCAGAGCAAAACTTAACAAAACTATCACTGAGCAGAGCAGACCACGGTGAGCCAGGAACCAAAAAGAGGCTCATCGTGGTGAGGACTGAGCAAGACCAGTTCAACCACAATTTCTGGCAGTTTTTTTTCCCATGATTTTGAATTTCTACTTCCTTGGTTCAACAAATAGGTCATTTGCATTCAGACTTAAACATATCTTCAGATCTTCTAAGTCTATTTTCTTTCAATTCAAGCATTGTAAACACTCTAAAGATTCAATCTCTCTTGCAATAGATGCATTATTTCCTTTTAGACGATCTCTTGTCACTGACGTATCGAGGTATGAATCGTGCAACTACTATTTTAGCTTGTACGTGACAGGTTGTTACCTTTATTACTAAATCTTGGTGTATCGGTTTGAACTTGTTAGTATTTAATCATTACTAACTTGTTACCATTAGGCTATATCTATATGATTGCATAGCTCGTGACAGGTTCTTTGTAGTGATTACGTACGTATAGCCCTTATTTGGTTGTACTTTCAATAGCGTGGTGATGAACTGCAATTAGTGTATCCTTAATTGGTCATCTTCATATCAGCACACTTCATGAAAGGATTTATTTAGCTTCATTTTTGTAGAATTGCATGACCCAGGTTTTACCTTGTTTTGTGCATGTTAGATTTTATTCTGGGGTTGAAGAATCACTATCCACACACACTATCTGTTTACAACCAACACAAGAGAGTCTTTTCTATAGAACTAGCTTAATCAATTCCTCGAGAGAACGACCATGTGGTTTAAGCCTTGTCTGTCTACAACAATCGCATTAATACTTGTGTTTCATATGTATTAATTTTGAGCGCATCAAAATTTGGCGCCGCTGACCGGGAATTGATTCCTACGTTCTTTTTTAGTAGGATCAATTATGTTTGTTGCGTTTTTTTTTTATTTTTATTATATTTCAAAAAACCAAAGAAAAGATTCAAAAACACCAAAAAACAAAGAGTGTTGCATTGCTTTGTCAGGTTTGAAACCCTAACTTGAATTATAAGGACTTGTCCTGGTTTTTGAGTTTAGTTGTTGGTTTCATTTCAAGTTTCTCTAGGAGCAAGGAAGAGATTTGACAAAAGTTGATATGGAGGGATAGAACACAAGTGCCAATGCAACCTTCGACGCAAAAGCTGTCACAAACGCACTTACCAATGATGTTAATGTAGTTGAAGGAGGGACCATGAACTTCGATGTGAAAGCTTGGCCATTTCAGTTCCACCCGCATTGTAAGACGTGTGGGATGAGACACACTCAACCGGGAATGCGACCAAGGGATGAAAAGTTCCCGATAAATATTCCCAGCGACTTAAAGGAGGACCCCGAGGAGGAAGAGGATCAGAGGAGGATCCTGAAGACTTTCCCTTACCCCTCAAGGATGAACCTGAAGAGTGGCTTGAGGAAGGAGAGATCATCGATGAGGATGAGGTTCTAAGCTTTGATGATCAGAAGGACGATGAACTGAACCTAATTTTCAAGATCGAACCGCGGCCACCAGGAAAGATTCGACCCATAATGGTGATCCAGAGCCATCCTATGCCAATGGCAATACCAAGTATGGATCTCGAGGTCGGAGTAGCTAACTCCAACCGTGTAATTGGAACGCTCAACTCAAGGGCTGGATGCAACATGATGACACTTAGCTAGTACAAGAGGCTAGGGCTTGAAGGCATGAAGCATCTCGCAGGCAACAAGATTATGACAGATGGAACTATCAAGAATCCGCAGGGGATGGTTCGGGGGGTTGATGTAAGGATCATTGGATTCCATATACATACGCACCGACTTTGTGATAATGGACTCCGACAATCCAGACCAAGACGAACAGGAGCTGATCTTGCTTGGGAGAACGTTCCAATACACAGCTGGGATAACCGTGAACGTTCTTGATCGCAAGTGAACAATGGAGGTGCTCGAAGTTCCTTACGAGTTACCTCTATACAATCGCCCCAAGGCCGATAGTTCTGCAAGGTATGCTGACCACTTGTGCAAGGCTGGAAATTCGCAGGTTTAAACCTTAGAGGATGAAGAATCAAGAAGAGGGAAATTCGACGCTAATGACTATAACAAAAGCATGATTTACTGCTTTCCACGTAGACTTTAGGACGCATTTAGGTAAATTCTCTGATTTTGTAATTCCATTGTATTGCATTTTTGAACAATTCATTATTTTCCTAATTTAGTTATCTAATTTTGATTCAAATTTATTTAGTTTTATTTTGTTATAAATATAAAAAAATTATAATATATATATATATATATATATTATTTTTTTTATTATTTATTTATTTATTTATTTTTTTGGGAAGCAGGGCCCACCGCGGTGAGCTAGGGAAAAAAGTGATCTCACCACGGTCTGGAAAGACAGAATATTTTCTGATCTTTCTGGACCACGGCGAGTGCACCTAATTTGCAGCCTCACCGCGGAGAACCCTGACGGGTAGAAAAGGAGAAGACCACCTTTCTTCTTCACTTTTCGAACCCCATTCCCGTTTTCTTCCCCAATTTTTGAGATTTTGCCCAATACTCCACCATTCCACATGGGTAATTGACCATTCCGAAGGTAGTGAGTTCCTCTACTACTTGCAAGCTTCAATTTGTCCTTTCATCCATCAATTCTTCCGGATTCGAGGTAATTCTTTCTACTTTTTTTTACCTTGCAAAACTAGGATTCTTATGCATGATTATTGAGATTGAGTATGTGACTATGCTTAAAATGTATAGAATTGTCTTGATAAGTCACAATCCATGTTAGCTTAGTTCGATTATCCGAAGAATTATGTGTTTTGATGGTGGAAGATTGATAATTGAGTTAGCTTTTTCTACTTATGCTTTTTTACTTATGTTAGTGTTGATGCTAAGTTGAACTTGCTATCGTATTGGTTCGGAAAATCACTTGTAGTAGCAATTGTATGCATTATGGTTTGCACAATTATGTGATAGGATAAGGCATTGTTGTTACTACTTGCAAGAATTGGTTTGGAGAAGAACTTGTTGTAGCTACACCTGAATGCACTATGGTATACACATGACTTTGAGTTAGGATTACGCATTCGTGTTGCTACATGTTGAGATGGGTGTAGTGCTGACATTGTTTATCCATGTATCACGGCACCCAAGAGAAGGAATGTGTCCGATAAGAAGCAGAAGGTAGGAGAAGGATGCTCCCGTGCTAAGGTTGCAGCTCCAAGAATTAAGCCGGACGCTTATGGTTTCAAGCTGAGTAGAGAAGTGGATATTCAGAATCAAGCACTTCTGCAAACCAAGAAGCATTATAGCGGAGCGAGGGATGAGCATCTATAGATATGATATGCTTTTCGTGGAAGCTATTTATAATTGCATAAGGAGGCTAGGATGGCAAAGGCTAATCGGGATGAGGAGAGAGTACGACGCATCCTTGGTCAGAGAGTTCTATATTAACTTCTTTCATCGAAGCAATGACGGATTCGTGCCTATTCGGGGGGAAGATGCTGGAGTACACTTCAAACTCCATCAACCGATTTCTTCAAACACGCACGGAGTACAATCCCAGCCAGGACAGTTGAATCTTCGACCTGGAAGCAACTCGCAATGACTTGTGGGAAGAAGAGACATTGGAAGCTGTTAGCCACCGAAACCTCAATGCACCACAAAGGGTTCGAAGGCTGGGCCATAGGGTCCTTAACCCACTCACAAGGGTTTGGGCGAATTGGGTCCAGTATAACTTGATGCCCAACTCCACCTTCACTAAGATGTTTGCTCCTACTGGCCGATTGATAGTGGCATTGATCAGGAACAGGTTAGTCAACGCAGGAGACATCATTGTAGCAGAGACATTTGCACATCAGCATAGCCCTAAGGCATTAGGTTTTCCGTGTTTGATCATCGAGATGTGTGAGGCCGCAAGAGTGCCAAACATTGCCAAGAATGGTCAGCAAAAGGGTTGCTTGCACATAAAGAAGTTACGAACTATTGAGGCAACCGCGGAAAACTGGAATACTGCACGGCAAAATCTGTCGAGCGAAGGCTCAGAGGAGGAGGATGATAGCGACTTCAATCCCAAGGTTGACATAGGGTACGAAGAAATATCTATAGAACAGACTGATGACAAGGACAAGGATCCACCACATTCCGAAGATGGAGAACAGCTAACCGGAGATTTTCAACCGTTAAGTACCCGATTTCAGGGGTGGCTGGATCCCCAGTTTTAGGGGTGGCAAAGCATGCTAGCCTCTGATTACTCGGAGTTACGGGGGTGTTACCAAGGACTTACCGCAGATTTTAGGAGCATACATGGAGTATCACAGCGGTTTGGTGAGAACTTGGATCAGTGGGACTCATGTTCTTCAAGTCTCTCACAACACATGTCAATGTCGGACACAAAGGCGACTGAGCGCCTAGCGCGAATGGAGCAAATGCGCATAGCTCAGATGGATGATTGGCAGCAGTGTTTTGGAGGAGGATTGTCTTCCGGACCCCAAGGTCCGTCCTCTTTCCATTGATCATGCCGACCGAGGCATACTACGGGCGGTAACTCTACAACGTACCCTTTTTATTTATTCATTATGCTAGGGTCTAGCTATCGAATATGTTTGGGGAGGGAAGTTGTATGTTCTTTTGATTAAATGCCTCGGTATGAACTTTTTACGCTACTTTCATTATATGTATATATGTGTTTCTTTGTTTTTTCTATTTTTAGTTTGGTGGTGATGAGTGGTATGTTAGCCACTCTTGTGATTATGTGAGGTGGTATGTTAGCCACTTTTGCGAAGTCTTGTGTGAGTCGTCTTTTGGCCTAATTTTTTGGCCTATTTCAAAATTTTTTGTGTGTTGAGTTTGAGTTCTTTTGACAAGTCGGTTATCTATTGCGAAAGATAAGCCTTTTACTAATGCAATCTTTGATGGCCTTTAACTAGTGTTAAGGAATTTTCAAAAATCACTTTAGTCCGTCCGTTTCACTTGTAAATAGAAAGTCTTCCTATTCTGGTAGTCAAAAAGCCGTTAAGAAGCCTTATTGAGCCGATGAAAAAATATTGTACCAGCAATGTGTGATTCTAGTATGATGAGCAAGGGAAATCCTTGCGCCACTTCATATACATGTGCACTCTTTTTAAAACGAGTATGACGAACGACATTTTCAACTTGTAATCTCGATTCCCAAACCCGTTCCAAGGAACAGGTTTGGGGAGAAGGATACTTGTTACTTCATACTTAGGCTCACTACACTCTATATTTTGAGCATTTGGTCGATTTTGAAAATTGTTTTGTATTGCTTGCTGCCATTCTACAAAAAAAGAAAAACAAAAAGAAAATCTCGAAGTGTTTTTCCAGGATTACTTGTGATCATGTTGGGCATTCCCAAATACTACCTATAAATCAATGCGGGGCTGATTGTGCGTATGCTGTGAGGGTTGATCGTTGTGTTCTCAAATTGCATGACAAATACTACCTATAAACCAGCGCGTAGGCGGTTCACGTATGTTGTGAGGGTTGATGGGGTGTACTCCAAACTGACACGCACAAAAGTGCGGATCTTGAGCAACCTATTGGGATACAATTTAAACATTGCGATAAAATTAAAAAAAATATGAAAAATCTGTGCAAAAAGAGCAAAGCACAAGAAAAAAGAAAATAATACGTGCAAAAAGATCAAAGCACGAGGACGACAACTATTGTTATTCTATGTATTGATTTCGACCGTTTCACTAAAAGTCCTTTCTGATTCGTTTGAATTGAGTGCAAAAGCATGTAATATTAGTGGCAGCTTTGTGACGTTTGTTGTCACTTTCCTAAGTTCAGTCTTCAGTGATTACCCTTATTTACTGGACACTTCTAGAACAGAGACTTGAGTTTCACTTATATTATCCTTTGTGAGGTACTGCTAGGGTATGTCGAAGTTTTATTTACTTGTAAAATGGAAGATTGTGATCTTTGCTAAATCTACATGCCAACATTAGAGGGGATACAAGTTTACATCAGTTTTAGGCTTGACTCTTGCAATAGTTGTTCCGGTAGCTTGTTGATTGAACACTTCTGTGTTCTGTCGTGTTTTTTTTGTTTTTTCTTTTCTAGGATGTTTTACAGTTTGTTTGCTCGAGGACGAGCAAAAGTTCAGTTTAGGGAGTTTGATGAGTCGATATTTTAACGACTCGTTTAGTCTTTTTAACCGTATGTTGTTATGTCCTTTAGCCCTTTTTTCAGTGTTTTAGTGCATTTTCACGTTTGGGTATTTTGTGTGTTTTTGTACTTTTTCAGGTGTTTTATTGTAAAAGGCAAGGAATTGGAGGAGCGTCTACAAAATCAAAGCTTATCCAAGCTTCTAGAAGCACACCAAGGTCAAGTAGTGGGCCACTACTCAAGGAGGTGACAAGGAGGTTGAGAAAAGGGAGTAAAAATAGGAAGTGGGAAAAATGGGAGCTTTTCCGGATGGGAGGCTCACCACGGTATAAAAGAGCAAAACAGAACAGAACAGTCACTGAGTAGAGCAGACCGCGGTGAGCTTGGAACCAAAAAGAGGCTCACCATGGTGTGGACTGAGCAAGTCCAGTTCAACCACAATTTCTGACAGTTTTTTCCCCATGATTTTGAATTTCTACTTCCTTGGTTCTATAAATAGGTCATTTGTATTCAGTCTTAAACATATCTTCAGACCTTCTTAGTCTATTTTCTTTCAATTCAATCATTGTAAACACTCTAGAGATTCAATCTCTCTTGCAATAGAAGCATTATTTCCTTTCAGAGGATCTCTTGTCACTGACGTATCCAGGTATCAATCATGCAACTACTATTTTTGCTTATTTTTGCTTGTACGTGACAGGTTGTTACCTTGATTACTGAATCTTGGTGTATCGGTGTGAACTTGTTAGTATTTAATCATCCATTAGGCTATATCTATCTGATTGAATAGCTCGTGACAGGCTCTTTTTAGTGATTACGTGCTTATAGCCCTTATTTTGTTGTACTTTCAATAGCAAGGTGATGAACTGCGATTAGTGTATCCTTAATTAGTCATCTTCGTATTAGCACACTTCATGAAAGGATTTATTTAGCTTCATTGTTTGTAGAATTCCATGACCTAGGTTTTACCTTGTCTTGTGCATGTTAGATTTTATTATAGGGTTGAAGTATAACTATCCACACACACTATCTGTTTACAACCAACACAAGCAAGTCTATTCTATAGAATTAGCTTAATCAATTCCTCGAGAGAAAGACCCTGTGGTTTAAGCCTTATCTGTCTATAACAATCGTTTTACTACTTGTGTTTCATAAGTATTAATTTTGAGCGCATCATTATCTTGAAAAGTGTCCTTCTTCAGCAATTAATATTTTTTCGAGATCTTCGCAACGGTAGGTAGCACAAAATGATCGGACTTCTCTAGCTTCAAGTAGAATTGTCATGCATCCTTACTTTCCTCGGTTTTGCACTTTTGAACATGTCTTCTACAAAGTTGTAGCATCTACAATTACCTTTGCATTGGTTGGTCGAATGACATGTTTTGACTCCTCGAACTTCGTGCAACAGCTAATCCGGCGTATTTGCTTAACTTTCTCGATTTCACACAATTATGTCGTTTTAGCGACTCAAATCGTGCACTTCCAGAAAAACGCGATCATGACCTACAAAATACACACGAAGTTGGTATTTGACCATAAAAAGATACAAATATTGAATCTAAGTCAAAAATTGAGGGTTTAAAACATGCAATATCGCATATGTCATTCTCACATCACACCCCCAAACCAGTTTATTTCTCATCCTAGAGCAAGGCAATAACGATAATCAAGAAGTGACCATGAAATGAGCAACAAGCATAAACCACAACATAGACAAGCAGCCAGTTTATAGGTTTCAGACTCTACTGACTCGCTTAGTTTCAACTCTAACTTTATGACTCCACAAGAAGCAAATAACAAGTAAGCATCACTCACTATAGCCAGTGGTTACAAGTGTAACCCAATGTCCTTCAAGGTGTACTTCAAAATCATTACCTCGCAGTATTGTTATACAATCATTCTCCCAAAAGTCAAGACACAAATCAAAGTAGTACTCTGGTTGGCTTGGTATGTAAAATAGGTAGGAATATACAGGAGTGTTTGGCTAAGCATCATTAAAAGATAAGAAATGCAGAACAAAGGGTATTTGAAGGGGACTTATCGTTTCGGACACCGAGTTCCTTCATTCGACTTCGTCCTCTCTTAATGACAAATCTTCAACTTCTCCTTTATCATCATAACTACTTCATCGGTTGCTTCACACATAGACTACTTGCTCCTTTATTTTTTTCTCTTTTCTTTTTCTTCTTCTTTTAACATACTATTTTTTGCAGTCGTTTTACTGACTCATATGCTTTTGGTTGGCCAACATTGGGCTCTTTTGGTCTCTACATTTTTTTGCAGTGTTTGTTTTACCGAGTTCAAACTTTTATGCGTTCTAGTTTGGTATACATGCCATCAACCCTCACGGACATGTAGCTTTTAGAGCCACGCCGGTATGTAGGTAGTATCTGTAACATGCCCAACACGAAAATGGTGATCACGAGGACCACAGATCCACTCCGAGACTTTGTACCTTTGTTTTTTTCGGTACTTTCTTTTCTATTTTTTTCTTGGAGCAAGATCTAGTGATTTTTAGCACCGGTAATAAAAGTAGGGCCAACAAGTTTACCTTTCGATGATGTTCATCTTCCACTTCTTCCCCAAAACAATTTCTCGAACTAGGGTTAGGGTTTTCTTCTCTACCTTCCCCAAACTAATTCTCTATCATGATCAAAACATGGTTCTACTCGATTCTTTGGAACCCGTTGCTTTGTTTCTTCGTTCAAGCTCGGTGGTAGGTTGTTGTCACCGCTTAAGTAAAGCATGTATAGGATATATGGTGGAGTTTCATAAGGGCATAAAAAGATTTCAGTGGGGTTAGCAAAAGGTATAGAAAAAGATTCAGAAACGTGAGTACTACTAATCATATTCATGTTGTTGACAAATAAAGACGTAAGGGTAGCAGTGTTCACACGGTTGCACACAGGACTTTAATTAGAGTAGCAAGTAAACTCACTCATCAAAGTAGTGTGGGTCGGGTTAGGTCAGAGCATATATTCAGCAAGTAGTGAAGCATGAAAACAAATCCACATCTCCTCCTGTTAGTCATAATTTACATTTAGTACTCTTCCACAGAACAACCCTTTTTTTCAAAAAGGCAAGTAACCCTAGACACCACAGACAAAAGTAAATCTAGTTCTTAGACGTAATTAACTATAACTTCACTAAGTGCGAATATTTAAAACATACTACAGACCAAGCAAGTTAGCAGGTAGTAGTCAAGTCAAATTCTTCACCCAAACCTAGCAGAGAGCAGATAGGAAACTAGGAAAGTAAAGAAGAAAAAGGAAAGATACTCCCCTCTCAGTGTTGTGCTTCCATGCTTGTTCATTTAATTCCTCCTCCGCATATCATCTTTCTCTCCCAGTTGTGCATCACTCACGAGCTGCACAAAGAGTTTATTCATCTCGCAATGGGTATCCTCCTTCGTTCTTCCATGGTACCTGGGCTCAAAAGTGTGTGAGATAGCATGTTTGGAGTGAACTCTGGACTATAGCTTACATGCAAATCTCATGGGGTTTTCCTCCCCCAAACCTGATGTTTGGTACAACATGTATGCGAATTCTAACTTGTGATAAGTGAATAGTTACTTCAAATCAATGCATGAACTAGGCATGTAGCACAAATTTTCATATTATGTCAAGCATCAAAGTGAAGAGCATATTGCAATGAAAATTCCATCCAATGAGCATATGACGATGCAAACATGTTTCCTAACCATAATTCTTCAAGTAAAGATCATGTGAGCATGTAACTGAAGGAGAAAAGGGTCGACAAGGGGATTTGTTCTATTGAGACATTGAACACATGGTGTGCAAGAACAAAAACCCTCAAATTCTCAATCAATTTGTCAAATCTCAACCAAAGCAAATGTTAAGAAACTGAATACTAGAGGTAAGCATGTATCCACATATCCCAAACATAATCAATTCAATCAATTGAAGCATATAATTGCATAGCACTCAAGAAGCAAGAAGAAAGTGCAAGCAAAAAGTGAAGGATACAAACTTGAATTTGAAGATGTTATAAAGATAAGGGATTTTTACAAAACCCACCCCTCCTATATGGCCTTATCTCAAACTAGCGTCAACTGTTTGAAGATTTACAAACGCTTCCAGAAAATTAACAGAGTTCTGAAACAAATTACATATAATCCCAAAAGTCAACGCCGGAGTACACGTAATGCCGGAGACACACGCCTTTGCTTATTTGGCATGCCATGTCATTTTTCTTTTTTGTTTAATTAATTACTTGTGGGTTTATCTGTAATTGATTTTGCAAACTTATTTACCCATTTATTGACAAGTATTTGAGTTGCTTTTGTGGGGTATATTTGTAATACGTATATGTACTCTATGTACACGTACATGAACTATTTATACTAGTACATGTACACCTATATGTACTTTTTGTACACTTTCATGTACTCTTTGTACTAGTACATGTACACAGTACACGTTGTTAGGAATATCTGTTTAGATTTTGATCAGAAACCTAATGATTTATCTTAGCTCAGAAAGGTGGTTAGTACTCTTGGTTCACTTGAACACTGTAAAAGAGGAAACTCACTAAGTATGACAGTCTAGCAAAATCTTGTATAGGATGTTAGGTCTCTGAATGTAATTTTTATTCCTCTAAAGAAGACCAAGAAGAAGGCATCCAGCAGGAAAAGTTCAACGGATTTGAAGATTTGAAGAATGCAAAAGATTGCTGAAGACAAGCGTTTTCAGATACCTATGACCAGATATCTTGAAGACACAAGCGTTTTTATATAAACAGTGTTGCAAAAGATATCTGAGAAATAAAAGGTTTCTGAAACGAGGAAAGTGCCCACAGATATCTACACTCAAATACCTTGGACATAAACTATGTTTCTGAAAAGAAATATATTATAACAAGTTGTTTCAACAAGTGGTATCTAGAGTTGTGATAATCTCTGGAAAAGGACGTGCAAAGCTTCAGAGAACTCTGATAGTAATAGATCTCTGATACAATGCATAGTTCCGTGCACTACAGGACAAAGTATAGTACAATGCATTGAATGCGCGGACAGAAATGTCTGAACAAAAACGGTAGCTTCTGAAGAAGAAGACAAACGTGCTACAGTACTACACTCAGATATCAATAGTTTGAATTTGATTTAAGCCTAACGGATACTATTCAAACGGCACTCAAATTCATCTATAAATATCAACACTTAGACTGCTTGAGAACACACCATAGAACACTGAACACATCTTGAACTTGCATTGAATACTCTCACACAAGCTCTCTCAAGCACAATACTTACCTTCAAGCTTTCTGTTGCGACCAAAGCTATTGATTCTAAGTAGCATAAAAGTTCTAAGTGTCCTGATCCTTAACAAGCATTGCTATTTGTGAAAGAGTTGAATTTAGATTTGATATATGAGATTCATTCTCTTGAACATTTATCATAGACTTGGGTCAGTAAAGAACAAGATATCATACATTGCAAAGTGTATTAAGTATACTTGATAACAGAGCTATCTGCATAACTGAACAAGTTATGAAAGAAGCTCACCTGATAAACTACCTTAACCAACACCTTAATTGGCGTGGAGTATAGGAAGTACTTAGTTTGGGAAACTAAGGAACAACTCCAGGAAAGAGGTTTCTGAGTACAGGAAGTACTTGGCTGTGAAAGCCGGGGAATAACTCAGGGGGAACACTTGGTTGGGAACCTAGTGTATTTAGGAATCGAAAGAAGATATTTGTAAGGTTACATCAATTATCTGTCTTAGTGGATTCTAGGTCTGAGAAAGGCCGAAGTGGATTAGTTGAAGGATTACGCCACCTTCAGATACCACTATAAAAGGACTTGTGTTATTTACTTTCTGCATTTTATTACTTGCTTTATTTACCTTGCAAAGTATTTACACCTATCTTGCTGAGCACGTGCACTTATCACAGAAAAGTCTTCCGCTTTCTGAAATTAAGTATCAGATATTTTCACAGATATCTGAGAAACTGTGTTTATCGACAAAAGTTTTAACAGACTATTCACCCCCCCCCCTCTAGTCTTTTACTTTGCCGTTATCTGGACCAACAAGTGGTATCAGAGTAGGAGGTTCCCACTCCTTCTGCACTGAACCTAGATCCCAAATAAGTGCCCACTAACTACTTTTCACCTACACTTGATTTGTTTGTTTAGTGTGTTTGCTGCGGGATGTCTTTAAGTGATGCCCCAATTCTCAAGCCAGAGAATTATGAGAAATGGAAGAACAACATGATGCTCCACCTAGAAGACATCAGTGACAAAATGATCGACGTGATAAAGAATGGCCCAATAGTCATTCAACAACTCAAGCAGGTCATGGACGTTTCTAATGGTTGAGACAGAGAACAAAGCGATGGGTCTTCACAGACAGATGCGTCAACCAAAGGTGAGACACCGGTCAAGTTATTCTGAACCAAAGCTCAGAGAGCTGGACATCGGAAGATGCCAAGAGAAATCGATCGGATGGCTGTGCTCGTAATATCATCATACGTTCTACTCCGGAGCACACATACAAGGTAAACGTGGGGTGCAAAACGGCGAAAAGTGGCACGCAATCGATTGAAGAAATCTGTGCCAGCACTGAGAAAATGAAGGAAAATAAGTTCGAAGTTTTGAAGCTCAAATTCCAAAACTTTAAACAAGGTCCCACAGAGACTCTTGAAGAACTAGATTTCCGGTTTACAACACTTATGAGTGACATGGCTGCAATTGGTGAAAGTAATAGATATACCCAGTCAGAAAAAGATTAAGACTATTGTGAGAAGTCTAAATCATAACTGGGAGCACACAAAGTTTTTCTACTTTAACCAAGGAATGCCAGATATCATTCAAGTGGAACTTTTCTCTCACCTTACCACTATTGACTATGAGACAACTCAAAGAGAACAAACAACTGAAAAGATGCAGAATGTTGCTCTAGTTGCTCAAGGAACTTCTGAAAAGAAGGAAGGCAGGAGGTGACTGAGGATGCTCTTGCTGTAAAGCAAATGAGAAAATATGCCGGTCAGGAAATAGAGAGAAGAAAAGCCAAAGAGAAGCTGAAAAAGCATCTAGGCTCAAACTATCACCAGTACAAAAATATGCAAAACTCGCTGAACAAGCCGGCTCAGAAAGCATCAAGTACTGAGGAAGCAGAAATCGGAAACGATATCTGTTTCTATTGTCAGAAACCTGGTCATTTCAAGAAGGATTGCCCTACCTTCAACAAGCTAAAGACAGGTGACAAGAAAGATAGGAGAAACTTCAAGAGAAGCCATAGAGCTCTGCTCACTGAAGAACGGAAAAAGATACAACTCCAACTGGATGCTCTAGACATTGAGTCTGATTCTGAGGATGAGGACTCAGATGATTCCACAATGCATTCTCCAGAAATGTGCGGTGTTTCTCATGAAGTGAATGACTTTGGTCAAAAGAAGAAAGAAGTATGTGGAATGGCTGAAGAAATCTTCCCAGATATCTCCAACATTGAACCTTGTCTAATGGCTGATGAGGTAACACAAACCTCTTGTTATACTTATGAAAGTGATGAGGAAGGAATCAAAGATCTGGAACATCTCCGAAGAGAACTTGATCTCTACGAAAGAGAATTTCTAATGCTCCGAGCTAGAGCCGAAATCTTTGAAGAAGAAAAGAATTCTCTTGAAAAGGAAAATTCAAAATTACTCAAGATATCTGAGGAAAAGGATGCCGAAATTGCATCTCTCAGAACTCAGATATCTGAGACTGAAAAGTCACATGAAGAAGCAATGGACAATCTTCAAAAGAAATGTGAATATCTTCTTTCTGAGAATGAAGAACTCAGAAAGAAAGAACTATCTTTTCAATCTCATGCCAAAGCTAGTGACACTATTACTGAAGTACAATCTTATTTAAGAGATCCTTCAAAAAAGAGAGGACTTGGGCTGGACACACAAACAGATAGTTCTACCACTCGAAATAAGAGTGATGAAAGAAGAACATTTGTCAGTGCTCAGCAAGGTGGTTCCCAAACAACCTACAGTATCGGTCAGAAACATAACACTAAAAATTGTAATCACCCACAGTGCTATGTCTCTCAGAAACGAAGAATTGCAGGAGCTGACAAATTCTCCTACGTCACATTTTCTAGAAAGAAAATAGATTACCCAGAGACTAGCAAAGCTGCTGAGAAAAGATCTCAGATTGCACCAGGTGCTCGGAATGGTATTGGCTATAAAGCCATCGGGAAACAACTTTCTTGTGAGTACAAACAAGAGAAAGAACGATGGTTAAAGGCTAGAATTGCTCACATAAATTATCAGAAGTGGAAGATGAGTCAAGCCACTGAAAATTTGAATGCCAGGGCTAGAAGAAATCTGGCAAGGAAAGCTAAGTTTGCTGAGAAGCAGACTCAGAAACCTGACAGGTATCTGAAAGCACCAATTGGAGCACCTAGGAACACACCAAGGAAGAAAATAGTTCTTGATATCAATGATACTAATCATTTAATTAGAATTCCTCCTTATGTTCCTGTTAGACAAAAGAATGTTCCGAAGAAATTCATTCAAAAATGGATTCCTACTGGAAGATTCTTTAGTCCATATGGTTCCATTGTTGGTATGAGAACCTAATCTCCTGTTTCCTGTTTTGTGCAGAACACTCGAAAGACTAATTCAAAGTGGAATTTTGATAGCGGATGTGGGAAGCACATGACAGGAGACAAAGCAAATCTGATTGACTACAGAAAGTGCGATGATGGACCAATTATCAGGTTTACTGGAGGAGATGAAAATCCAACCATAGGATTTTGCAATCTGAAGTTTGGAGCCCTTACAATCTCTGAAGTACTACATGTAAAAGGATTGAAATATAATCTCCTAAGCATGAGTCAACTAGTAGAGAAAGGGTACACTGTCATGATCAAGTCAAAACTATGCAAAGTGATTGACAATGAGTCAAAGCAGACAGTGTTGGTTGGAAGGCGTAAATGAAATCTTTATGTTGTTGATTGGGCATCCGCCACAACTGAAAAATGTCTCATGGTGAGTCAATCTGGCCACACTGAAGAAAATTGGCTATGGCATAAAAGAATGAGTCACTTGAATTTCAAAACTCTGAACAAGCTAGCCAAGAAAGAGTTGGTGGTTGGTTTACCAAAAATGGCATATAGAAAAGTAGGTGTATGCTCAGCTTGCCAAATGGGAAAACAATCCAAAACATCTTTCAAGTAAAAAACTAGACATTCCAGTGAAAGACCACTGCAAATGTTACATATGGATCTTTTTGAATCCTCTGTAACTAGTTATGTAGGAAAGAAGTATGGTCTGGTTGTTGTTGATGATTACTCAAGTTTCACTTGGGTTGTCTTTCTCAAACACAAATCTGATGCAAGAGTTGAGATACCAAACTTGCTGAATAAGCTCGAAGTCATGAAAAATGACAAGGTATCTGTAATCAGAACAGACCATGGTACTGAGTTTGTGCACCAGTACATAAAAGAGTTTTGTACCTGCAAAGGTATACAACATCAACTGTAAGGACACCACAACAAAATGGTGTTGCTGAGAAGCGGCAAGAACAATGCTTGCTGACACTGAAATAAGTGAGATCTATTGGGTTGAAGCTGTAAACACAGCATGCTACACTCAAAATAGATGTTTGATTAACAAACACCATGACAAAACTCCTTATGAGCTTTTCATTGGTAGACCCCCTAGTATCAAACGTCTAAGGGTGTTTGGTTGCAGATGTTTCGTTCTTAACAATGGAAAAGAATACTTGAGAACATTTCAACCAAAGGCAGATGAAGGAGTATTTCTTGGTTATTCTCTAAATAGCAAAGCCTATAGAATCTACAACAAAAGAAAGCAAAAGATTGAGGAATCTGTTCATGTAGTATTCTATGAAGGAAACAAGAAAGTACTCTTGAATGATGATCTCTCAGATAGGTTCGAAGAACTAATGATTAAAGATTCTGAAAAAGGATCCTCAAAAGAAAACCATTCTATCATTCAATTAGAGGATGAGTCTGACGATGAAAAGCAACCTATGCTTAGTAACAACCAGATGACTCTAAGAAATTGTGAAGAATTTCCTATGAGAATTCCAGAAATGGAACAGGTTACTGAGAACCTTCATCATGAAGAGGTATCTGAAAATGAGATTGCTAAAACGTAAGTTCTAGATATCTCTAACACTGAAAGAGTGTCAGATATCCATGGAATTTCCCATGTGTCATATATCTCAGATACTGCACAAGTATCCCATCAAGATCATATTGATTCACATTCAAATCAAAATGATATTGCTCCTACTAGTTCAAAACCCATTATGAAATGGATAAGAAATCATCCTGCAAAGGATGTGATTGGTCCCATAGACCAAGGAGTTAGAACTAGAAGAGCAATCGCTGAAAATGCAAATTGTCTCTATGGATGTTTCATATTAAATATTGAACCTAAAACTATAGAAGAAGCATTAAAGGATCAAGATTGGATCTCTACAATGAAAGAAGAGTTAGATCAATTTGAGAGAAACAAAGTCTGGAAACTGGTTCCATTTGTTGACGGAATATCTGTAATCGGAATCAAGTGGGTTTTCAGAAACAAAATGAATGAGTCTGGTGAAATAACCAGAAACAAAGCTAGGTTGGTTGCCAAGGGATTCACCCAGATTGAAGGACTAGATTTTGATGAATCTTATGCAGCAGTTGCAAGATTGGATACAATAAGACACTTTCTAGCCTTTGCAGCTCATAATGACTTTATAGTTTATCAAATGGATGTCAAGAGTGCATTCCTAAATGGTGAACTTGCTGAGGAAGTCTATGTTGATCAACCACCAGGTTTTGAAGTTTCCTCAGAAAGTAGGATGGTCTATAAGCTTCAGAAAGCTCTGTATGGGCTGAAACAAGCTCCAAGAGCATGGTATGATACATTGGCCAGATACCTACTAGAAAGTGGTTTCAAGAAAGGAGATGTTGATAAAACACTCTTCACATTGAACCATGATGGGAAACTACTTTTAGTTCAAATATATGTTGATGACATTATATTTAGATCAAAAGACAAGCAACTTTGTGAAGACTTTGCTGAACTCATGAAATGTAAATTTGAGATGAGCATGACGGGAGAATTGGATTACTTTCTAGGGATGCAAGTCAAGCAACTCAATGATGGAATATTCATTAGTCAAATAAAGTATGAAAATGACATGCTCACCAAGTTTAATTTAAATCCTTCTGAAAATAATGCTAAGATACCTATGAGCATTGGAACCAAAATGACCTATACTGAATCTGACAAGAGTGTTGAAGAACACAAGTATAGGAAATTGATTGGGTCTCTACTGTACCTCACTGCAAGTAGACCTGATATTCAATATGCAGTTGGAGTGTGTGCTAGATTTCAGACAAATCCAATGCAATCACATTACAACATTGCTTGAAAATATTGAGGTATGTAAAAGGTACTGTAGAAGTTGGATTGTGGTATCCAAAAGATAGTGGATTGAGTTTGGTTGGCTATTCAGATGCCGACTATGCTGGATCATTGCTTGATAGAAAAAGTACCTCAGGAACTTGTCAATTTCTTGGTGATAGATTGATATCTTGGTTCAGCAAGAAACAAAATTCAATTGCCACATCTACCACAGAGGCTGAATATATTGCTGTTGGGTGTTGTACTTCACATATATTGTGGATATAACAACAACTCAGAGACTATGGACTCAATGAAGATAAAACTCCCATTTTCTGTGACAACACAAGTGCTATTGCCATAACTCAGAATCCTATGTTTCATGCAAGAACAAAGCACATTGATGTTAGACACCACTTCATCAGAGACCATGTTGAAAAAGGCAATATAGAGATACTCAAGATTGGCACTGAAGACCAACTTGCAGATATCTTCACTAAGCCACTACAAGAAAGTAGATTCTTAGCCTTAAGACATAGTCTTAGACTAATGGAGCTACCAAAGAACTTGAAAAGTTCAGATATCTGAAGAAGATAATATCAAAGGAGAGAAAAGAGGAATCTGGAACGGGTATCCAGAGAAGAGGAATCTGGAACGGGTATCCAGAGAAGAGGAATCTAGAACGGGTATCCAGAAACCAAAGGCTAAAGGGTAAAATGGCTATTTGAAGATTTCTGAGATGGGTACTCAGATATCTAGATCACTCAGTGAGGGGGAACACAAAAGAGAATAGTACAACTGTCTACAGTCAACTACTATCTTGAAATTTGTATTATTTCTATCTTTGTGTAAAACTTTGAAAAGATAACAAGTATAAGATAGACTCAGATACAAACAGTGTTCTCATTCACACAGAAACGTGATTCAGATAGCTAATAGCCAAAATTCATTAAATGGGCACAATTACAATTGTTGATTGTGATCATTGCTGAAGAAGCAATGGTGACCCTTGATGAAATGGGCGATTGATCTTAACAGCGGAGATTAATTCTCTGTAAATAGTGGACTGTAGAAATTCAGACGTGGCCCACTATGCATTTAATGCCGAACAAACTTTTACCCACGCCTTAATGCAATTCACAGATACGTACACACAAAACCAATTTGTATGTATATGTTTGTTATAATTACGTTGCTATATATATAGGATTTTGGCAAAAGAAATCACTTTCGCCTAATCCGACATTTTGCCTTGCACAAGAATAGCAAAAACCATTCTTCAACCTCTGCAAATCTCTGTTAGTTTTTCTGCAAAGAATCACTAATCTCTCACCTACATCTCTTTCAGACTTTCAAACACTTGCACTATATAAAGAGATGGCTCCTAAACGTTCGTCTACCCAGAAATCCCAATCGTCTACCACTGGTATTGCTGAAAAGCAAGCACCAGAGTTGGTTATAGTGAACAATCGATTGGTAGGAGACTTTAATCCCGATCATTGGACTTCAAATCACAGGATGATTTGGGGTGGTTCCATGATTGAGGAGTACCTCACGGCTGCTGTTGAAAACGAAGCTGATAGGAAACTGATTCTTGACATGCTTGAAAAGGCACAAATCAAGGGTTTTCTATCTGCTCTTCCTAGTGGAGTTTCTTCACTGGATGTGTTAGAATTGTACAATAACTCCAGGATTATATCCTGTGTTTCTGAAGGCACTGCAATAGTGTCTATAAAAACTAAGGTCGAAGGAAAGGAAATCCTTTTGGACTTAACAACTTTCTGTAAGTTGTTTGATCTTCAAAATCTTGAAAAGGATTTTGAAATAGACACCAAGGATGAAGATCTCCTTGAAGGTGTAAAACAGCTGTACAGTGGAGAGTGTGACACTGATAAACAAGATACACCCACTGATTTCAAGCTTGCTGACATCAGACACAGACATCTGTTAGTTCACTGGGATGTGTTGTCATGCATTCTTCACAGATGCTTTGATGGTCTACAAGGAGGTGTTGACCAGATAAGCCAAGAACGCTGGATGATGATGTCCTTGTTGCATCAACAAGACAAAAGGCTGGAAAACCCTTTCAATTGGGGCAAGTACGCCTTTTTGAAGTTTGTGAAGAAGATTCAAGGCTTTGAGCCTAAAATCGCTAAGGGACTTTCTGAGCCAAAAGGCCACAGTGAGCTATGGTCTAAAGATATGCTACTTACTGGAGAAGTTTGGCATTGAGCTCAGAGAGAAGGCTGAGATAGCCAACAGTAACCTACTCTACAAATATGAGTATACGAACTTGATGAAAATGGTTACTGGATCTCAGAAAGGTTCCAAGAAGCGAAAGACTGAAGAGGTATCTGAGGGAAAAGTTGCGACCAAGAAACCCAGAACTTCATGAAAGAAGTCTGTTGGCAAATCAGAAGGCACACCCATTGAGGTTGTCGATTCCCAGATACCTGCCGCCACTGCTGATGAACACATCAATGCAGATGAAATCATCAATGCTGCAAAAGAGGTATCGACTACTGAACAAGTAGACTCAGCAAGATAAAGTGCTTTCAGAAACATCAAGACTACTGCCGAAAGCCTTGCTGATGAACTTATTAATGCTGCTAAAGAAAGTAGTGGTAGGTACCAAGCCCTATCTGCAGAAACTGCAGGGATTATGGACCAATCAGTTCCTAATGCTGATGAGAACTCTAACGATGAAGATGATGAATTAGTCATCTCTCAAGTCCTAGAGAAATCAAAAAGGGCTAAGGTTATTGAAAAAGTAACTAGTGTAGAGGTATCTGAAGAAGAACCTACACCACAGGTTGCTGAACAAGCACCTGCTTCAAAGGTTGCTGAAGAAGTAACTGTGTCCAATGTCACTGGACAAATTACACCATCAGAGCAAGAAAGACTGAAGCATATTGAAGATGCTCTGATGAGTGATAGCTTAGTGTTGGATGATACTACCATTGCCTCAACACTTAAAAGTCTGTCTCAAGCAGATCGGGATAGGCCCCAAGTATCATCACCTTCTTCATCCAGATCTGAACCACCACACCAACCACAACAGCCAGATGTGGATACTGCTGAAATGGTCCTTGAGTTATAGATTCCAGCATCTTTCCTTGCTGAAGAAAATCCTGCAAAAGAGCAGGTTCCCCAACTCAATGAGAGGGATCAAACTGAGGCATCTACTCAGAATGATCAACCAGGGGAGGCAACTGAGTTGCATACTTCGGAAAGGTCTGAAGTACCTGAAACTTCAAACAAAGAAGCTGAAATGGAACAACAAGACCAACGCATGGAAAGGTCACAAGTTCCAGAGACCAATCAGCCTGACATTGCTCAAGTAGCTGAATGGTTTAACTCTTTACTTGTGATATTTTTGTGTCTAATAAATCTTGTTATTTAATGAAATTTCTTTGTTACAGGCTGATTTAGAAACACAACAACAAGAGGAAGCTGCAAAGCTTACCTCAGAATCTGAGAAGGAGGCTTCCATAGCCTCACCACTTAAGGAACAAGAGTCTGTCTCACAGGTAGAAAATAGTTCCTTAAGAGATAACTCAAATATGTGCTTTATACACTTGACTAATAAGTGTTTGTTTCTAATAGGCTCCAACTGAGAAGAAAAATGAAGAGACTGAAAAGTCTATCTCTTCAGAGAGGAATCCAGAGACTTCCAAGGTCTCTGAAGAACGAGTATCTGAACCTTCTATAGAGAAGGTATTTCATTCAGATATCTATATTCTTCAAAGAACAAATCTCTGATCATTTTTCTCAAATTAACACATTCTACTTAACAGGTTCAAAAAGAAGTAGAAGTTGTTAAGGAGTTGCCCACTCAATCCTCACAACATATGGAAATTGATGAGGCATCAAGGCCTTCATCACAAGAAAAGATTCCAGAGACTGCACAAGTCTCTGAGCCTCCAACGGAGATAATTGATCTCTCAGATATCTGATTTGTCAATAAAATTTTTCTTGATAAAATTTCCTAAGTGTTATGTTTCTAATCTCAGGTGCAAGAGACTGCACAAGTCTCTGAGCCTCCAACGGAGATAATTGATCTCTCAGATATCTGATTCGTCAATAAAATTTTTCTTGATAAAATTTCCTAAGTGTTATGTTTCTAATCTCATGTTCAAGCAGAAAGAGAGGTTGATGAGGACCAGGCTTCCAAGTTCCCACCTCACAACAAGATATCTGAGGAACCCCCTACCTCAGTAGTACAAGTCTCTGAGCCTGATGCATTCATTCAGGTAACTCAGAAACCTAACTACACAAATACTCAAATATCTACACAAGTTTTGAATCTAACTCAAAACTCTTTCTTTCAGGATCAAACAAGTGTGCCAAAGGTTACTGCATTCTCAACAGAAAACCTGCTTACATTCTTCAAGAACCACACACTCAAGAAACATGTCAAGTGTTTCAGAAAGTGCCAAAAGCTCAGAAGCTCAGATCTGACTGAATTAACAAAGGTGACTGATCACCAATTGAGAAGAGTCAGAGCTTTTGACTTGGAGAATTATGTCCATGCTATGTTCCCAACAGAGCAGTACTCTTTTGCTACTCTGATGCATAAGGACTTTATCAAAGAAGCTGCACATAAGCTCATAGAAGTTTTTGAGAAGGCAGATGGTCAGACCAGAATGCAGATGGCATTCACGCCTACTTTGCCCCAGACCTTACAATGCATACCCTCTGAACAAGAGGAGGTAAATGGGCAAATGATCACTATTCCAGAAGTGATCCATCTGGTCTCTAAACATGAAGAAGAGAAGGAGACTGATGAGAATGACTATGAAGATTCTCCTTCTGACCATCACAAGGATGAGGATGATAAGAAAGATGATGATGATGCCCCTGCACTAGGGACAGGAGGGATTCCACAAGGAAACAATGTCTCAGCTGCTGAAAAGCACACTAAGAGGACATCACAACAATCCCCTCCTCCATCTCCTCAGAAATCTACCCATCCATCTTCCCAACAACAAAAGGACACTACTGAACAAGTAGTTGAGCACTCTGAGGAAACAACTCAGAAGATATTGAATACACAAACTAGAGCTTCTCAACTCAAACAATTGTTGGAAGAAGAACAACAAACCAGAGATTGCTCCTAAAATATTCAGCAAGCTGCCAAATGTCAACTCCAATGAATACTTAAACATATATCAAGTACTGGCTAAATTGAAAAAGGAGTTGTCTTCTCAAGATAAAGCCGCCATTGCATTAGTCCCTGCAGAAATGAAGACATTCACTGAGCTCATCACTCAGAGAACAACCAGTCTGGTCGTTGCTCAGAAAGATCAGGCATGGTTAGGGATGATGAACAAAACTTGGCTGCAAAAGCCTTTGAAGAGGCTAGATGCTGCTGGAAAAGCAGATGCTATTCAAGGCCCATTGGCAGAGCTCACTGATAAGGAGAATGGACTTATCAAACAAAATCAGGAGCTCAAAGCTGAACTTTAGAAGTTGGTCACTGCCTATAACTACTTACAAGGACATTTTGAGTCTCTCTCAGAATCCTTTATGGGACTTAGTCAGCCAAAAATGACTAAGGGGGAAGGATTGTACAAATCTGGACCTCAAAGTCAGGGGGAATGGGAAGAAGGAGAAGGATACAAGAAGAAATCTGGAGCTGGTGCTGCTCAGAGAGGAAGAGGAAACAAGAAAACTTCCCAGCCACCACTCAGAATCAATGAGCCCTCCTCAAGTCAAGCTGCTTTGCAAATAGTAGCTACTTCCCAGAAACCAACTGAAGGAACTTCAATGACAACAAGGGCTAGAGCACAGAAACCTCCAAGGAGTACCAAGGCTCCAAGGAGAAGACACGTAAGAGGGATTGATGAGTCTTCTTCTTCTGAAGAAGAAGAAGAAGAAGAAGAAGAAGAAGAAGAAGAAGGCCAAATCAAATCACATGACAATGAAGAAGGCTGCAAAATTCTCACAAGAATTGATCTTGATGATGATGAAGAGACTGATGAAGATGAAGCTCCTCTTCACAGAAAAAGAAAAAGGGTTGATAGCCTATCTGAGCCCATAGCTGCAAAGCCTTTGGCAGCTAAAACACCCTCTGAAAATACCAAGTCTATCCAGGGTGGTTCTTCAAGCAATCCCCCAAAGGAAAATTCTAGACAAAGGAGGAACAGGATAAGAGCTTAAAAGAGAAAAAGTCAACTTCCACTCAGGCCAGAAGAAGCCAAAATTGAGTATGTGAAGACTGACAACAACTCCTCTATCTACAGGTGCATAAATCAGAAAAATGGCTCTCGGATTACGAACTCAAGCGATTCTTGCTAAATTCAAGGTTTCCAGAACCAATCCATAAACAACTCATGGCATGGAGAAAAGACAAACCATTCTTGATTAACACCAGCCACATCAAAAACTGGTTGGATTTTGAAGTTATCAACAGGATAAAAGCCATGAAGAAGGACCTCTCTGATGAATGTCCTTATGGAAAGCCAGATGATGTGCACAAAATTCCTAATCTGATTGGAACAGGCACAAGGCCAAGACTTTTTGCGGAACCCTATGAGTCCTTCTACATGGATGAAGTACAATACAAGGGTTACATCAAATATCTGAGGATCATATATGATTATTTCAAGCTATCAGATATCAAGATTGTGCATGCCTGGATATGGAGAAAGTATCTGTGGGTCAAGCACTTTGTTAAGAAAAATCCTACCAAAACCTACAAAGAAGTATGTGGATTTGCCAGAGACACAGAGATGATTGTCAGAACTCTTCTCTATGACTACTCTGATAATATAAGAAGGTTTGGTGATAGGAAATTTGCAGATTGATCCATGGAACTGTTTTGAAGACTTGAAGATTTTGAAGACTTGAAGAATAGTTTGTTAGGATGTTCACTTGGAGCTTGTTTACTCCTGTTGTCCTAATTTACTATGTATTTTTTTTTTTTTTTTGTATCTTGCTGACTGTACCTTATTGTTGTTTTATCTTGTAAAAGTTATCTGAACTTTCATTGTAACATATCTGATGAACCAACTCTCAGATATCAATCTATAAAAGATAACTTGTCAGCAAAGATCACAACTTGTGATTTGGTTGATGTTTACTTTCTGCACTTAATTATATGAATTGAAAGATCATAATAAATGATTAAGTGGTGGATTGTTTCCTCATCCAGATTTGTAATAGGTCAGATAGTCATCGTTGACTGATCAAAATGGGGGAAATTTGTTAGGAATATCTGTTTAGATTTTGATCATAACCTAATGACTTATCTTAGCTCAGAAAGGTGGTTAGTATTCTTGGTTCACTTGAACACTGTAAAAGAGGAAACTCACTAAGTATGATAGGCTAGCAAAATCTTGTATAGGATGTTAGGTCTCTGAATGTAATTTTTATTCCTCTAGAGAAGACCAAGAAGAAGGCATCCAGCAGGAAAAGTTCAACGGATTTGAAGATTTGAAGACTGCACAAGATTGCTGAAGACAAGGGTTTTCAGATACCTATGACCAGATATCTTGAAGACACAAGCATTTTTAAATAAATAGTGTTGCAAAAGATATCTGAGAAATAAAAGATTTCTGAAACGAGGATAGTGCCCACAGATATCTACACTCAGATACCTTGGACATAAACTATGTTTCTGAAAAGAAATATATTATAACAAGTTGTTTCAACAAGTGATATCTAGAGTTGTGATAATCTCTGGAAAAGGACGTGCAAAGCTTCAGAGAACTCTGATAGTATAATATATCTGATACAATGCATAGTTCCGTTGGCACTACAGGACAAAGTATAGTACAATACATTGAATGCGTGGACAGAAATGTCTGAACAAAAACGGTAGCTTCTGAAGAAGAAGACAAGCGTACTACATTACTATACATATATCAATAGTTTGAATTTGATTTAAGCCTAACGGATACTATTCAAACGGCACTCAAATTCATCTATAAATATCAACACTTAGACTGCTTGAGAACACACCTTAGAACACTGAACATATCTTGAACTTGCATTGAATACTCTCACACAAGCTCTCTCAAGCACACTATTTACCTTCAAGCTTTCTGTTGCGACCAAAGCTATTGATTCTAAGTAGCATAAAAGTTCTAAGTGTCCTGATCCTTAACAAGCATTGCTATTTGTGAAAGAGTTGAATTAAGATTTTATATCTGAGATTCATTCTCTTGAACATTTATCATAGACTTGGGTCAGTAAAGAACAAGATACCATAAATTGCAAAGTGTATTAAGTATACTTGATTCTCAGAGCTATCTGCATAACTGAACAAGTTATTAAAGAAGCTCACCTGAAAAACTACCTTAACCAACACCTTAATTGGGGTGGAGTATAGGAAGTACTTAGTTTGGGAAACTAAGGAACAACTTCAGGAAAGAGGTTTCTGAGTACAGGAAGTACTTGGCTGTGAAAGCCGGGGAATAACTCAGGGGGAACACTTGGTTGGGAACCTAGTGTATTTAGGAATCGAGAGAAGATATTTGTAAGGTTAAATCAATTATCTGTCTTAGTGGATTGTAGGTCTGAGAAAGGCCGAAGTGGATTAGTTGAAGGATTACGCCACCTTCAGATACCACTATAAAAAGACTTGTGTTATTTACTTTCTGCATTTTATTATTTGTTTTATGTACTTTGCAAAGTATTTACACCTATTTTGTTGAGCACGTGCACTTATAACAGAAAAGTCTTCCGCTCTCTGAAATTAAGTATCAGATATCTTCACAGATATCTCAGAAACTGTGTTTATCGACAAAAGTTTTAAAAGACTATTCACCCCGTCTAGTCTTTTACTTTGTCGTTATGTGAACCAACACACGTATATGTGTTCTTTGCAGTAGTGCACATATGGTAAAAGTGATTTAGTTGGATATGGAAAAAGATTTGATTTGAATTGTTAATGTCATAGGGTTTAACCGATTTACGAATAACTAGAGTATATAGATGAAAAATGGTCTTCATATCTTTGCACGACAATTTTTCGACCAGAAACGTGTTTTGATTCTTTATTTTTTAACTTTTTTTATTAAAAGGTTTTTTCAATTCAAAAAATTAATTTTATACTCCTCTTTATTTTTTTTATAATTTTAAAATCATATTGCATGTAACTCATATTCCGAATTGACGCCGAAATCGACTAATTCACATGAGCTTTTACTAATTCGCTCAAAATTAACAGTGTCGTTAGGTTTGACTAACGGAGTACGTAAATTACATATAAAGTAGATAAAATGTATCTAAATTGAAGATTAAGAACGTAACTAAAAAGACCGAAAATAAAAGTGTCACAATTTAAAGTACATTTTTTTGATTTTTTTCTACTTTAAAAAAAAAATTTGATTGTGTATACGTGTTTAAACTTAACTGACTAATATAGGTACATGTATAAGCTCATCCAAAATAACTAGGGGCCACTCTTTGGGATTTTAAAGTCCCGACTCCAGAGGCTAGTTTTTTGGCAAAAAAAAAAAACAAAACGAAAGAGTAAGAAGCAAGTGGGTGGCAATTTATAAATGAAGTCCCCAAGGACAATCTAATTCTCAAACGACAGGCCTTGGAGTTTTTGAACAGTTCATTAAAATCCCTGCAACACAAAATGTTTCTCACTTCTCCAAAACCCTTCCATGGCGGGCTCTGACTATGGATCGTAGGTGCACATCGTCCTTCTCACAAATCATGTTGACACTTGACAGAAAAAAACATACAAGTAATTGACGACATGGTCATGGAGTCATGGTGTAGCGAAGGGAGGTGAAGGAGGGGAAGAATGTTTGTGCTTCCGGAAGCAAAAATTGAAGAGTGATTGAATCCTAGTTTAATATGACAGAGTGAAATCGAAGAAGAGCAACAAATAAGAAAATGAAAGACTAAAGAGCATACAGGGAGAAAAAAGTAAGAAGAAGAGGAGGCAAAAAGGAAAACAGTGTGCCAATAATGCCACATAAGGAGACACATAAGCAATAAGTGCCACGTAATCGCCGGAGTCAATGCCGGATGTGAGTTTTGGGTCTATTTGTAATACTTCAAACAGTGGGTATTAATCTGTAATTGAAGAAAATAATGAGGGGTGTTTATGAAAATGACCCTAAAGATAATATTGAGTAGAGATCACTTACTTGGTGTGGTCGATAGATGGCAAGCTAGGAATGCAATAGGTACGAAAAAATTATAGAGCGAATGAAGAATTTAGAAGAATGAAGTGGGGAGGCAAATCTCTTTTGGGGTTCAAAAGGGAGAAGAAGTGAGCTGCAGGCAGCTAGCTCACTGCGGTCGCCAGTAGACTGCGGTGAGGCTGCAACCTAATCACTAGGAATATCTGTTTGGATTTTGATCAGCAACCTAATGACTTATCTTAGCTTAGAAAGGTGCTTAGTACTCTTGGTTCACTTGAACACTGTAAAAGAGGAAAATCACTAAGTATGATAGTCTAGAAAATATTGTATAAGATGTTCGGTCTCTGAATGTAACTTTTATTTATTTGAAGAAGACCAAGAAGGAAGCGTCCAAGCAAAGGAACTCATTTTCAGAAGACTGAAGGTTGCTCAAGATTGCTGAAGACTAAGGAGAAAAGTCTCCTCAGATACCTATGTCCAGAAACCTTGAGTCAATAAGTGTTTTGACTAAACAAGTTACTCAAAGGATATCTGAGAACACAAGTGTACTGAGTAAGGAAAGTGTCAATTCTCAGAAAGCTTCACATATCCGTTCAGACAACAGGAAAAATATAGTACAATGCATTTATTGCTCGGATAGAAATGTCTGCACAAAAGCAGAAGTCTCTGAAGAAGAACTTTGCAGTACTATATACAAATATCAATAGTTTAAATTTGAATTGAGCCTAACGGATACTATTCAAACGGCTTCAAATTCTACTATAAATATCACAACTTAGAATGCTTGAAGAGACACCAAGAACTTACTTACAACTTGAATTCAAATTGAAACTACAACTTACTGAATATCTTCAAGTGATCTCTCAACCATACAAGCTTTGTTACTAGCTTTTTGTTGCGACTAAAGCTCTAGAACTCTAAGTAGTATACAAGTTCTAAGTGTCCTGATCCTTAACAAGCATTGCTATCTGTAAAGGAGTTGAATCAAAAGATCAAGTATCTGAGATTCATTCTCTAGAACATTTAACAAAGACTTGGGTCAGTAAAGAACAAGTTACCATACATTGTGAAGTGTATTTAGTAATTTTGATTCTGTAGAGCTTTCTGAATTAACTGTGTAAGTTATAAAGAAGCTCACCTGACAAACAAAGTATGCAAAAGATATGCTCAACAAGTTTAATCTAAAGCATTCTGAAAAGAATGCTAAGATACCTATGAGCATTGGAACCAAAATGACCAATACTGAATCTGACAATAGTGTTGAAGAGCACAAATATAGGAAATTGATTCGGTCTCTACTGTACCTCACTCGAAGTAGACCTGATATTCAACATGCAGTTGGAGTGTGTGCTAAATTTCAGACAAATCCAATGCAACCACACTACAACATTGCTATGAAAATATTAATGTATGTAAAGGGTACTGTAGAAGTTGGGTTGTGGTATCCAAAAGAAAGTGGATTGAATTTAGTTGTCTATTCTGATGCGTACTATGCTAGATCATTGCTTGATAGAATAAGCATCTCAGAAACTTGTCAATTTCTTGGTGCTAGATTAATATCATGGTTCAACAAGAAACAAAACTCAATTGCCACATCCACCACAGAGGCTGAATATATTGCTGCTGGGTGTTGTGCTTCACAGATATTGTGGATACAACAACAACTCAGAGACTATGAGATCAATAAAGAGAAAACTCCTATTATTTTGTGACAACACAAGTTCTATTGCATTAACTCAGAATCCTAAGTTTCATGCAAGAACAAAGCACATTGATGTTAGACACCACTTCATTAGAGATCATGTTGAAAAAGGCAATATAGAGATACTCAAGATTGAACTGAAGACCAACTTGCAGATATCTTTACAAAGCCTTTGCAAGAAAGCAGTTTCTTAACCTTGAGATATAGTCTTGGGTTAATGGAGCTACCGAATGAACTGAAAAGTTATAATCTCTGAGACCGGAACTCAGAAGGGAGAAAGATATTTGGAACGGGTATCCAGATATCTATGGCAAAAAGGTATCTGAGACGGGAACTCATATACTAAAAGGATGGGTAAAAGTGTCTTTCAATGATTTCTGAGACCGGTACTCAGATATCTGTGAGATCACAAAGTGAGGGGAACACAAAAGAGAAATGTGGTAAAACTGTATTCAGTCAACTACAACTCTGGTGTTTTGTATCTTTCCATTTATATGTTAAGTTACATACAGTCTCTGAACTGAATAGATAAGTCCAAAGATTGTCCCCTAGTCACAGAAAAGAGATGTGATTCAGAAAGCTATTCGCCAAATTTCTCTAATTGGGCACAATTAAAATTACTGATTGTGATCATTGCTGAAGAAGCAATCGTAACCCTTGATAAAATGGGCATTTGATCTTTATGGACGAGATCAATTCTCGGTAAAATAGTGGACTGTGAAAACACAGACATGACCCACTAGCATTTAATGCAAAGCGATTTTTACCCACGCCTACCTACATTTGCACAGATACTTATGTACAAAATCAATTTGTATGTATATGTCTGCTGAGAGTACAATACTATATATATATATAGGATTTTTGGCAAAAGAATTCACTTTCGCCTAATCCAACATTCACACTTACACATAAATAGCAAAAATCTTTCAAAGATTTCTGCAAATCTCTGTTCTTCACTTTGTTATTCTGCAAATAATCACTAAACTCACACTCTAATCTCTTTTCAACTTTCAAAAATTTCACTATTTAAAGAGATGGCTCCAAAACGTGCTTTTACCCAGAATTCCCAGGCTACTACCTTTGGTACTGCTGAAAGGCAAGCACCAGTGTTGGATATCACGAATAATCAGTTGGTAGGAGACTTCAATCCTGATCATTGGTCTTCAAATCATAGGATGATTTGGGTGGTGGTTGAGGAATACCTAGTTGCTGCTATTGAAAACCAGGCTGATCGGAAGTTGATCCTTGGTATGCTTGAAAAGGCACATATCAAGGGTTTCCTGTCTGCTATTCCCAGTGGAGTTTCTTCACTGGATGTGTTGGAATTTTACAACAATTCCAGGATTATTTCCTTTGTTTCTGAAGGCACTGAGATAGTATCCGTAAAATCAAAAGTTCAAGGAAAGGACATCCTTTTGAACTTAACAACTTTCTGTGAGTTGTTTGAACTTCAAAATCTTGGAAATGATTTTGAAATAAACACCAAGGATGATGATCTCCTTGAAGGTGTGAAGCAGCTATACAGTGATGTGTGTGATCTTGAAAAGTCAAAATAAACCCATCGACTTCAAGCTTGCTAACATTAGAACCAGACATATGTTGGTTCACTGGAATGTGTTGGCATGCATTCTTCACAGATGCTTTGATGGTCTACAAGGAGATGCTGACAAGATAAGCCAAGAACGCTGGATGATGATGTTCTTATTGAATCAACAAAACAAAAGGCTGGAAAACCAATTAAACTGGGAAAAGTACGCCTTCATCAAGTTTTTGAAGAAGCTATAAGGCTTTGAGCCAAAGATCGCCAAGGGCCATGCTGAGCCAAAAGCCACAGTGAGCTTTGGACTAAAGATTTGCTTCTTGCTGGAGAAGCATGGCATTGAGCTCAGAGAGAAGGCTGACATAGCTAATAGTAACCTGCTCTACAAATATCAATATACAAACATGATGAAAAAGGTTACTGCATCTCAGAAAGGTTCCAAGAAACGAAAGACTGATGAGGTATTTGACGGTTTCGTTGCGACCAAAAAGCCCAGAATTACAAGGAAGAAGTCTGTTGGCAAGACAGAAGAGGCTCCCATTGTGGATGTCGACTCTCAGATATCTGACCCCACTGCTGATGAACTCATCAATGATGCTGAGTGCTTTGCTGATGAACTTATCAATGCTGATAAAAACAGTGAGAGACTTCAAACACTCTCTGCAGAAGCAACAGGGATTGTTGATAATTCAGTCCCAGATTTCGATGAGGAATCTGAAGATGAGGGGTAACTAAAAATTCCCAAGGTTGCTGAGAGAGCAACAAGTGTAGAGGTTGCAGAAAAAGCACCCACACCAAAGGTTGCTGAAGAAGCAACTATGTCCAAAGTCACTGGACAAAACACACCATCAGAGCAACACTTAAGCATATTGAAGATGCTCTGATGAGTGGTAAATTTGTGTTGGAGGATACTGCCAATGCCTCAACAATTAAAAGTCTGTCTCAAGCAGATCTGGATAGGCCCTATACTGCATCACCTTCACCATCCAGATCAAGATCACCACAACAACCACAACAGCCACAAGTGGATGTTGAAATGGTACTTGAGTTACAACATGAGATTCCAGCATTTTTCAATGCTGAAGAAATTCCTGCAAGAAAGAAGGTTCCCCAACTCAATGAGAGGGATCAAGCTGAGACCTCCACTCAGAATGATCAAACAGGGGAGGCAACTGAGTCCCAAACTCAGGATAGGTCCGAAGTACATCAAACTTCAAACGAAGAACTGGTCCAAGAACAACAAGACCAACGCATGGAAACTTCACAAGTTCCAGAGACCAGTTAGCCTGACATAGCTCAGGTAGCTGAATGGTTTAACTCTTTACTTGGGATAACTTATGCTTAAATCTTTTTACTTAACAAAATTTCTTTGTTACAGGCTGAATTAGAAACACAAGAACAAAAGGAAGCTGGAAAGCTTGCCTGAGAGACTGGGAAGGAGGCTCCCACAGCCTCACCTCTTAAGGAATCTGAGCCTGTGCTACAGGTGATAGAGAGTTCCTTAAGATATTACTTTTGAGATATATGTTTATACACTTGACTAATTAAGTGAATGTTTCTAATAGGCTCCAATTGAGATGAAGAATGATGAGGCAGAAAAGCTAGCTCATCAGAAAATCAACCAGAGACTCACAAAGTCTCTGAGGAACAAGATTCTGAGCCTTCTACTGAGAAGGTACTGTTAACTATCCTAACTGCCTCTCTTTGATCTTTCTTCAGCTCTGGTCTGATGTGGTACTAGTTAGTGCTGGTTTTGGATTTTGTTTCTTGCCTCTTGTGGTGGATTTGGTAGTAGTTCATACCGTGGAGCATAATTGGTTGCTTGTTATTTGTATCGAGTACCCTAGTTTATGGCACATCCTAGGCACAAGTATTGAGCAAGAGTCATGTCAATAGGGAAACACTGGCACGGCTACTGGCACATTGGCCTGCACTTTTGGTACGGCTATCGGCACATTGGCCTGCACTTTTGGCACGGCTACTGGCACATTGGCCTGCACTTTTGGCACGCTCAAGGGAAACACTGGCACAATGTTTGGCACGTCCGACGGCACGTCTTATGGGACGGCCCGTACAGCAGTACATTTTGTAAATTATAGGTGTCTTAGACCTAGATTTTTTTGTGTGGCTATATTTTGGGATGTAACCTGGATGAAATTCTGGATATATGCGGGTTCTCTCAAACCGCCATGATATTATATATATAAAATCCGAGGGCTTTAGCCCTTTTTAACAAAAAAAAAAAAAAGAAAAATAGCAAAAGCAAATACCAGAATACCAACAACTCCACTACTTGCTCACAAGGAAACAACAAAGCAACTATGCCAAAAACAATCTTGCTTAACTATCAGTCATAAGTATCAAAGGTGGAGAAGCAAGGCGAGACACAATCTTCATGATCAGACCAACAATCCTCTCGAGACCAAACTGAGCGAGAACCATAACACACAAACTTGTCTCCAAAAGAAGGAACTGAGCCTTTTGATTTTCTTCTTCTATGTTATAGTCAGTACGCAAGGCTCAAACTCTGGTACTCCAACAACTCCTTTACCCGTCTTTATCTTGTTATAAGATGGGCAGTCTCATTTGAAGTGACCAGGTTTCTGACAATAGAAACAAATATCGTTTCCGATTTCTACTCCCTCAATACTCGATGCTTACTGAGCAGGCTTGTTCAACGAGCTAATCAATTGCATACTTTTGTACTGGTGATAGTTGGGACCTAGATGCTTTTTCATCTTCTCTTTGGTCCTTCTTCTTTCTATTTTCGGACTGACGTATTTTCTCATATGCTTTACAGCAAGAGCATTTTCCTCAGTCACCTATTTGGCATCCTTCTTTTCAGAAGTACCTTGAGTTATGAGAGTAACATTCTACGATGTTTCAGCAGTCATATGTCCTCTTTGCTTTGTTTCATAGTTGACAGTTTCCAAGTGTGGGAAAAGCTCCACTGGTGTGATATTAGGCATTCCTTGGTTGAAATAGAAGTAATGAGTATGTTCCAAGTTTTGATTTAAGCTTCTCCCGATAGTCTTAACCTTTTCAGAGTTAAAGTATCTTTCATTTTACCATGTTCAGCCATTTCACTCATCAGTATTGTAGACCTGAAATCAAATTCTTAAAGAGTCTCAGTGGGACCCTATTTGAAATTTTAGAATTTGAGCTTCAAAACTTCGAACATGTTTTCTTAGGTTTTCTCTGTACTAGCACAGATTTCTTCAATCAGTGACCAGGCTTTATTCGCCGTTTTTGCACACCACAGTTTGCACTGTATGTGATTTCAAGTAGAACGAATAATGATGTTTCTTGGTTGACCATCCAAAGGAGAAAGAGAGGCTTGCAATAAAATAGAATATCACACAAACAAGACAAGAGTAAAGAGAAGGTTAGGAGCTAGCTATTAGTTGCAAGTTACCTGTCCAGCCTATTTCTCTTGGAATCTTCAGATGTCCAGAGATGTCTGGGCTTTGGTTCATAAGCAATTTCACCAGTTTGTCTTGCACTCGATGTTGTACCAGGTGTGGAGGAACCATCAGCATCTGTACTAGTGGGTTCCTTGTCTTGACCATTTGAAACTTCAATGATTTCTTTTTCTCGTTGAATGACAATTGGGCCATTCTTTATCACTTCGATCATCTCGTCGGTGATAGCTTCCAGGTGAAGCATCATGTTGTTCTTCCATTTTCCATAATTCTCTGGCTTAAGAATGGTGCATCGCTTGGAGACATCCGGCAGCAAATACTAAACAAACAAAGCAAGTATAGGTGGTAAGCTGTTGGTCCAGATAATGGCAATGTAAAATACTGGGGGGGGGGGATGAATAGTCTTTTAAAACTTTTGTCGATAAACACAGTTTCTCAGATATCTGTGAAGATATCTGATACTTAATTTCAGAGAGCGGAAGTCTTTCTGTGATAAGTGCACGTGCTTAGCAGAGTAAAAGTGTGTAAATGCTTAACAAGATGAATAAAGCAAGGTAAATGCAGTAAGTAAATAACACAGCAAATTATAGTGGTATCTGAAGATGGCGTAATCCTTCAACTAATCCACTTCGGCCTTTCTCAGACCTAGAATCCACTAAGATAGACAAATGAGGTACCCTTACAAATATCCTATCTCTCGATTCCTGGAACACTTGGTTCCCAACCAAATGTTTCCCCCTGAGTTGTTCCCCAGCTATCTGAGCAAAGTACTTCCTCTACTCAGAAACCTTTTTGAGCTATTCCTTAGTTTCCAAAACTAAGTACTTCCTATGCTCAGTAACCTTGGAGTTGTTCCTTAGTTTCCCAAACTAAGTACTTCCTGTACTCCACGCCAGTTGGTGTGTGGTTAAGGTAGTTTGTCAGGTGAGCTTCTTTATAACTTACACAGTTAATTCAGAAAGCTCTATAGAATCAAAATTACTAAATACACTTCACAATGTACGGTAACTTGTTCTTTACTGACCCAAGTCTTTGTTAAATGTTCTAGAGAATGAATCTCAGATACTTGATCTTTTGAATCAACTCCTTTATAGATAGCAATGATTGTTAAGGATCAGGACACTTAGAACTTGTATACAAGTTACAGTTCTAGAGCTTTAGTCAAAACGTAAAGCTAGTAAGAAAGCTTGTATGCTTGAGACATCAGTTGAAGATATTCAGTAAGTTGTAGTTTTAATGTGAGTTCAAGTTGTAAGTAAGTTCTTGGTGTCTCTTCAAGCATTCTAAGTGGTGATATTTATAGTTGAATTTGAAGCCGTTTGAATAGTATCCGTTAGGCTCAGTTCAAATTCAAACTATTGATATATTTATATAGTACTGCAGAGTTCTTTGTCTTCTTCTTCAGAGACTTCTGCTTTTGTGCAGACATTTCTGTCCGAGCAATAAATGCATTGTACTATATTTGTCCTGTTGTCTCAACGGATACGGGAAGCTTTATGAGACTTGACACGTTCCTTACTCAGTACACTTGTGTTCTCAGCTATCCTTTGAGTAACTTGTTTAATCAAAACACTTGTTAACTCATGGTTTCTGGACATAGGTATCTGAGGAGACTTTCTCCTTAGTCTTCAGCAATCTTGAGCAAACTTCAGTCTTCTGGAAATGAGTTCCTTTGCTTGGATGCTTCCTCCTTGGTCTTCTTCAAATAAATAAAAATTACATTCAGAGACCTAACATCGTATACAAGTTTTGCTAGACTAACATACATAGTTATTTTTCTCTTTTACAGTGTTCAAGTGAACCAAGAGTACTAAGTACCTTTCTGAGCTACGATAATTCATTAGGTTGTTGATCAAAATCTAAACTGATATTCCTAACAAATTTCCCCCTTTTTGATCAGTCAACGATGACTATCTTTAAAACCTATTACAATTTGGAAGAGGGAACAATCCAACACTTAATCATTTCTTATGATCTTATCAATTCATTTAATTAAGTGCAGAAAGTAAACATCAACCATATCACAAGGTGTGATCGTTGCTGACAAGTTATCTTTCTATAGATTGATATCTGAGAGTAGGTTCATCAGATATGTTACAAGGAAAGTTCACAGATAACTTTTACAATGAATAAAACACATTTAAGTACAAACAGCATGATACAAAATACATAGTTGAATTAGGACAATAGGAGTAACCAAGCTCCAAGTAAACATCCTAATTAATTAGTCTTCAAAAATCATCAAGGTTTCAGCAACTTCATGGATCAATTTGCAAATATCCTATCTCCAAATCTTTTGATGTCATCTGAGTAGTCATAGAGCAAAGTCCTGATTAACATCTCAGTGTCCCTTGCATAACCACATATTTCTCTGTATGATTTGGTGGGATTCTTCTTGGCAAAGTGTTTGACCCACAAATAGTTTCCCCATTTTCAGGCATGCTCAATTTTGATATCTGATAGCTTGAAGTATTCATGTATGATCCTCAGGATCTTCAGTCATGTAGAATGACTCAAAAGGTTCCACAGCAAGTCATGGCCTTGTGCCTGTTCCAGTGAGGTTTGGGACTCTGTGCACATCATCAGGTTTTCCATAAGGACACTCATCATTAAAGTCCTTCCTAATGGCTTCAACTCTCTTGACAACGTCAAAATCCAACCAAGCTTTGACATGATTGGTGTTGATCAAGATTGGCTTATCTTTTCTCCATGCCATAAGTTGTTGATGGATGTGTACTGAAAATCCTTTTTCATTTACAATCAAGTACTTGAGTTCCAGTATCCAGTATCCATTTTTCTGATGAATACACCTGTAGGAGGAGGAGCTGTTGTCAGTCTTCACATATTCAATCAGGGCATCTTCTGGCTTTTGTGGAAGTATCCTGCCAAACTTGATATCCCTTGCTGTCTTCTGTTTTGTCTTTGAATTTTCCCTTGGGGGATTGCTTGAAGAACCACCCTAGATAGACTTGGTATTTCCAAAGGGTGTTCTAGCTGCCAATTGCTTTGCAGCAATAGGCTCATATGAGCTGAATTCCATTTTTCTTTTTCTATGAAGAGGAGCTTCATCATTATCAGTTTCCTCATCATCATCATTAAAGTTCTTCTTAGGAGATTTGCATGCATCTTTATTGCCTTGGGATTTGATTTGGCTTTCTTTTGTTCTTCAGAAGACTCTTCAATCCCTTTTACTTGTCTTCTCCTTGGGGATTTGGTTCCCTTTGCAGGTCACTGTGATCTTGCCTGTAATCTGGCCCTTGTTGTCGTTCCTTGTTCAGGAATCTGCTGAGTTGTTGCTACTATCGAAAATATGACTTGGTGAAGGAGGGCTCATTTATTCTGAGAGGTGGTTGTTCAGATTTTCTTTTGTTTCCTCTTCCTCTTCCTCTCTGAGAACCTTGAGATCCCTCCCCCCCTAGTCATTGTTGACTGACTAAGAATCACAAAAGATTCTGAGAGGGAGTCAAAGTTTCCTTGCAGATAGTTGTAAGTAGCATCCAACTTTTCCAGATCAGGCTTGAGCTCCTGATTCTGTGTGATAAGTCATGTTTCCTTATCAGTGAGCTCTGCCAGTGGACCTTGAGTAGCATATGCTTTTCCAGCAGCATAGCTAGCCTCATTGCCGACATTTTCAGCAAGATTATTGTCATCATCCCTCACCATGCCTAGGTCTCTCTGAGCAATGACCAAGCTTGTTGTTCTCTGAGTGATTAACTCAGTGAACTTCTACATTTCAGCAGGGACTGATGCAATGACTTCTTCATTTTGTTAAGACAACTCCTTTCTTAGAGTTGCCAGAACCTGGTATCTGGCCATGTAATCATGGGAGTTGAGATTTGGTGTCTTACTGAAGCTTTGAGGAGCAATCAGTTTTCTCTTTAAGTGAGAAACTCCCAAGTGAACATTTGCATGTTCTGCCAAGGTTCTGTCTTCTTTATTATCTGAGTCTTCATCCCAATGATCTTCATCCTCTTGGGCATTTTTATCAATATTTTCTAGCCCAGCAACCATCTCATAGATGGGCTTATTTCCTTTCAGTGAGGAGGAGGATGGTACATCTTTTGGTAATGCAGCCTTAGCATCATGCTTGTCTTCAGATACTTGCTCAATATCTAATTCTTCACCAATTGCCTGAACAGCAAACTGGAGTTCTTTCATCTCAGCATAAGCTTCCATTTCCGGGATGGTAAGATCTTCAATCTTTTGGAGCTTTTCTTTAGATTCAGCTATCTTTTCTTCCAATTGAAGATTTAGCTGTTGTTCTTCCTCCAACAATTGTTTGAGTTGAGAAACTCGGCTTGTGCATCCAATATCTTCTGAGTGTTGTCCTCAGAGTGCTCAACTACTTGCTCAGTAGTGTCTTTTTGTTGGGGAGAGGGATGGGTAGATCTCTGAGGAGATGGAGGAGGGGAATTCTGTGAAGTCCTCTCAGTGTGCTTTTCAGCAACTGAGGCATTGTTTCCTTGTGAAATCCCTCCTTTCCCTGGTGCAGGGCATCATCATCATCATTCTTGTCATCCTCATCCTTGTGATGGTCAGAAGGAGGTTCTTCATAATCATTTTCATCAATCTCCTTCTCTTCTTCGTCTTGAGAGACCAGATTGATCACTTCTGGAATAGTGATCATTTGCACATTTACTTCCTCTTGCTCAAAGGGTATGATTTGTAGAGACTTGGGCAAGACTGGCTTGAATTCCATGTGCATTTTGGTCTGACCATCTGCCTTTTCAAAGGCTTGATAGAGCTTACGTGCCACTTCCTTGATGAAGTCCTTAGGCATTAGAGAAGCAAAAGAGTATTGCACTGTTGGGAACATTGTATGGACATAATTTTCAAGGTCTAATGCTCTTTATCTTCAAGTAGAGTGATCAGTGACCCTTGTTATTTCAGTCAAATCAGAGCATCTGAGTCTCTGCCATTTCTTGAAGCACTTGATATGCTTTTGCAAAGTGTGATTCTTGAAAAATGGAAGTAGGTCGTTGTCTGAAACTTCAGGGACCATTGTGGCACTAGCTTGAGGCTGAAAGAGAGAATTTTGATTTAGTTTCAAAACTTTAGTAGATATATAGGTTTTAGAGTAGTTAAGTATCTGTGTTACCTATGAAACAGCAACAGGCTCAGATGGTTGGACTACTGAGGTTCCAGGTGTCTCAGATATCTTAGTGTGAGGAGGAGACTTGGAAGTTTGATCCTCATCATCCTCTCTTTCTTTTTGAACCTGAGAATAGCATAACACTTAGAAATTTGTTAAGAGAAATAATTAGGCAATTTGATATCTGATATGTCAATTACCTCGACTGTAGGAGGCTCAGATATTTGTCTCTCAGAATCTTGTGCAGTTTCTGGTATTCTATTAGATGATGAAGGCTTGTTGGCCTCATCAATTTCCATTGGTTGTGGGGATTGAGGTGGCATATCCCCAGCAACTTCTACTTCTTTTTGAGCCTGTAAGTAGAAGGTGTTAAGCATTTTAGAAAAATGATCAGAGTATCAGTGTGGGAAGTATAGAAGCTGGTTTTCTCCAAAGGAGAAATGAAGCATATGAACTTTCATTGGGAGGGGCTTTGAAACCTGCCAGGGTGACTAAGACCATATCCCAATTAATCCTACCATATGCACAACATTCCTTGCTAGAGAACTTGCAGTCCACTACATACCAGGACTGAGAGTTTACCCAAATAGATAGAGGAATGTTAGAGGCTAATTCTAGCACAATTATAATCAAATCTATACTATTAGGGACACAAAACAGGTGAGTAAAGATCCAGGGTCAAAACACATACCTGCAGTAGTACCTAGTTAGAATTCTATTCACTAGTAGAAGTACTTCATGAATAGTTTCCCAACTAGGTAGACTGCTTAACATCTAAGGCTTCACACTAAAAAAATACTAAGAAGACAATGCCATACTTGTAAAGGCTTCGTCCATGGGGCAAGAGGAACCACCTGAAAAACCAACAAACTAGGGGAGGGGAAAGTGACATATACCAAGGTCCAAGCTGTTACAAGATAAAGTAAACATATAAACAGAAGTCTAAACAATTCCAGCACCCTTAACAACTTTGATATAGGGCAGACCAGTCTTATCTCCACAGGCAAGTTGCCTGGCTCTAATTGGCAAGTCTCTAGGCTCTAGGACAACAAACTTCCTTTCTAATATTGCAATCTGAGCTAGAGCATCTACTATAGAGTTTCCCTCCATGTAGATATGTGCAAATTTAATTGCTCTGTTGGTGCAAAGGGATATGAATTTTGCTAATACAGGTTCAAGTTGCCAGTGCCATATCTGGGAGCTTTTTGTAATCAACAATAGGGCAACTTAGAGTCAGACTCTATTATGATGTTATTCAGTCCCATTTCCTTGCTAATGTGTAGCCCTTGCCAAATCCCCAACAGTTCAGCATAGATGATGGAAATAGAAATTCCCATATAGGTCAAATACCCTTTAATCATTCTCCCTTCACTGCTTCTAAATACTCCACCACATGATGCTCTCTTAGACCCATGACAATATGACCCATCTGTGTTTATTTTTGTCCAATTACTGGGGGGATTTTGCCAGTAAATCACCTTCACCCTTTTTCTAGGGACTTCAGGTAACAAGATCTGCCAACTTGCTGCTATAGATAGGTCTCCTTCCCAGAATTGTCTAGAAAAAGGTTTAGCTTTATGTGCTAGATGGATGAAGTGCATGATCCTCAAAAAGATGCTTTCAGCTCTGATCTTTTGCTCCTTGTGTTTTGCCTCATTCCTTGCTAGCCAACTGAACCAAACAATTAGGACAGGAACTAGTATTCTAATGTGGTGATTTCCCACTACATCTGTGGAGTATACCCAACTCTTCAATCTTCCCATGACTGAAGTGTGTGCTCCCAAAGGCACTTGGAAGATAGATGAGAACCAATCCCAGACCTTGATAACCTCAGCATTATAAAGCATCACATGTAGTATGTTTTCCTTAGATTGGAAGCAGTGGCACTTTGAACCTAATACTATGTCTCTCTTCTGAATGACATCATCCACTGGAAGCCAATTATGCAGGAGTTTCCACCAAAAGGCTGATACTGTATTAGGGATTCTTGATCCCCAGATACAGGCAAAAGCTCTATTAAAGCCAGCTCTTCTTCTAACACATTCCCATGCAGACTTAGTTCTGAAGAACCCATTCGGTGCTAGTTTCCAAATTGGAGTGGTTTCCTGCTGGTGGTTGAAAGGCAGCAATAGCAACTTGATTGCTACTTGCAGAGGTAGTTTAGTAGATAACTTTGCCCAATCCCACCCAGCCTCATCTCCATAGTTATGGACCAACTTTAAGCTTTCATAAGGGTAAAGAGCAACCCCTTTTAAACATCCCTGGTCTGACCACTCATCATGCCATAAGAAGCAAGTTCCTATTCCTACTTTCCAAAACACATGCTTCTGCACCTCTTTGCTAACCCTTATCATTCTCTTCCATACCAATGAATCAGTATTCTTGGTAACTACATCCCCAGGATATGTCCTCTTACAGTATTTTTTGAGAAGACACTGAGCCCAAAGAGAATCCTGGTTTCTGAATCTAAACCAAAGTTTATAGAAAAAGCATCACAGATGTCTGAAAGAGAACTGACCCCTATCCCTCCTTCCTCCTTAGGAATGCATAAAGGACCCCAAGTAGACCAGTGCCGTTTTTTCGCCTCCTCTGTGGTACCCCAAAAGAATTTAGATATGATAGACTCTATCTTTCTGAAAATAGCCTTTGGAGGTTGGCAAACTTGTAAAATGTGGATTGGCATGGAAGTCAAAACACTTCTGATAAGAGTCAGTTTGCCTCCTTGGGAAAGGTGATTAAGATTCCATCCTTGTAGTTTGTTCCAGACCTTGTCCACTATAGGTTCAAAGTGTACTGCCTTCTTTCTACCTTTAGTGATTAGAGCTCCCAGGTACATAAAAGGTAAGTCTTGTACTGCCATCCCACATTGCAGTGCAATTCCACTTGCATTTGCTCTTTTTTCTGCATAAATGCTGCTCTTATTCATATTGATTTTTTGGCTAGAGACTCTCTCATAGTGCTTGATGAAAGACATGATCTTCTGGAGGCCCTGTTTATTGCCTTTAGTGAAAAGAATGAGGTCATCAGCATAAGATAGATGAATGACATTCAAACCCTTCTTGGTGTCAAAGTACAATTCAGGAGAATTGTTGAAGAGATCATTGAGCCCTCTTGACAGGTATTCCCCAGCTAAGATAAAAAGAGAAGGTGACAAGGGATCACCTTGCCTAAGGCCATGTTCTGCCTTTATGAATCCTGAGGAAACACCATTAACTATTACTCCATAATGACAATTTTTTATAGTCCTCAAGATAAGATCACACCAGCTCTGGGAGAAACCAAAAGCTCTCAACATTTTCTCCAAGAAGCTCCAGCTCAGTCTATCATATGCCTTGAGCATATCTATCTTCATGACCAGGTTAGCACCCCTGGTTTTAGCATCAAGGGAATGAATGAACTCTTGGGTGAGTAGAATGTTATCTGAGATGAGTCTGCCCTTGAGAAAACCACTCCCGTTTGGTGAGATAATGAAGGGAAGAACCACAGCCAGCCTATCATTAAGGAGCTTTGACAGGATTTTGTGAGTAAAATTGCAGAGACTGATAGGTCTGTACTCAGCCCAAGATTCTGGACTAGTTACCTTTAGAATAAAAGCTAAAGAAGTAGCTGAGATACCCACTGGAATAGAGGTCCCATCAAAGTAGTCATGTACTGCCTCTAACAAGTCCAATTTAATGAACTCCCAGCAAGATTGAAAGAAAGTAGCAGTGTAGCCATCTAGCCCTGCTGAAGCATCCTTGTTGAGACTAAAAACTACTACCCTCAACTCTTCTAATTGAGGCTTCTCACAGAGCTCTGAGTTCAAAGAGTCATCCACAAGAGATGGGATGTTGTTCAGATTAGGTTCATCTATTAGGGGGATGTGGCTTCCTAACATAGATTCAAAATAATCAACTGCAGAAGATTGAATTTCTAATGGATCAGTCATTACCACTCCGTCCTTCATAGTGCTCATAATCTTGCTTTTAATCCTTATCCTCTTCACCATATTGTGGAATAGTATGGTATTCTTGTCTCCTTCAAAAGCCCATTTACAATGAGATTTTTGTCTCCAGAATGACTACTCCATATCTAGTACTTTTTGGTACTCTTCAGCTGCTAATTTCAACAATCTTTTATTTTCAGGTGAGGGATCAGAATGATGTTGAGAGTCAACTCTGGCCACCTTGTCTTCCTCAAGTTTCAACTTAGTAAACAGGTCTCCAAAAACATTTCTATTCCACCAGGTTAGAAATTGTTTCAGTCTTTGCAGCTTTTCCCATAGCATTTCAAGACCCTTATGCCTAGCTGGTAACTTCCAGTTGTTTTCTATGTTCTTAGCACAATCAGGATGCATAAGCCACATGTTTTGAAACATGAAAGGACCCTTTCTTCTAATTAGTGATAAGTGAAACTCTATCAGTAAGGGTCTGTGGTCTGATCATCTTCTCACCCCATGAGATATTTTTGACAAGGCAAAAGTGTCCAGCCAATTGTGATTACCTAGCACCCTGTCTAGCCTCTGTTGTACCTCATGCCATTCCCAGGTGAAGGGGATGCCTTCAAAACCTAAATCAGTCAACCCACAGTCCATAATACATGCACCAAAGTCATTAATAGCATGGTAATTAGGCCTGCTACCTCCCTCTCTTTCTGAGGTGCTAGCTATGATATTGAAGTCCCCTCCTACACACCAAGGGGCATCAAAAGAAGCTATACTTCTCAGGTCATACCACAAAAGTTGTCTTTCCCTTCTGGTACATTTTGCATATATAACAGACAGTAAAATAGGAGAGGGTAGCTGATCAGACTTTATTCTACAGTGTAACACTTGTTCTTTATCTTCCAACACTTCCACTTCATAAGAGTTATCAGAAAAGAGCCATATCTTATTGTTACAATTTGCAACTACCTTATTCATCTTAAACATGTTGCAGAACTTAAATTCATCCAATTGTATCATTGATTCCAAAATTGCAAAGACATTCAACTTCAAATGATTCTTGAAATACCATACCTGCTGTTGTGTGGCCTTACTCCCTAGTCCCCTTGCATTCCAAATGAGACAATTCATTTGGATTGTTTGCCTTTACCTCTCTGCCCAGTCTTCTTCTTCCCATTGCTTTTTAATACAGATGAACCACTTTTCTTGATTGTACTTCTAGTTGCCCTCTTATCCTGTAACTGAAGAGTATCAGGAAAAAGTTTAGCCATCACTTCACCTTCACTTGAATATGAATCCTCTCCATTAGAGCTAAGGTCCTCAGATTCCTCCTGAGCACCCCTGATAACTAAGTTATCACTTTTGGCTCTGGGGTACAGTTCTTCATCTCTGTCAGAAATAAGAGGTAGTTGAGTAAGATTCCCAGAGGATCTTCTCCTGATGTGTTGTAGGCTAATAGGTTCAAAAACAGGCTGCTCCACACTTACATTCTCCTCTGTAGGGCTTAAAACCTCTACCTTCCTTTCTTCAGTTATAGTAGTGTCTTCTGGAATAGGTGATAAGTGTTCTACTATAACCTTCTCAATTTCCTCAAAATCCCCATCTTTATCCAACTTGTCTGAGTCAGTACCGTATGAATAACCATCTGTGGAGCCTTCTTCATCAAATTGATTCTCAGAATTCTGTAGAGAAGCAAAGGGGTTAACTGAGTTTACTTGGTCAGAGCTAGTGCTAGGCAGCTGAGATTGAGTATGGATTGGTCTGTAGGAGTAAGAGAAATTCCCCCTCCTACCACCACCCTTGCCTCTACCACCCTGCTGATGGTGATGCCTTTTACCTGTATATTCAACCCATTGATTGTTGTCTCTAGATTCTTGTTGTCTAAGCACTGTTTTAACGTGAGCAGATTGGGAATGATGATTCCTGTCCACCTGAACCTGCTGTGCAGATCCCTCTAAGACCACAGGAGGCCCTTCTTTAGCTAGGCAATTACTTTGGAGATGCCCCAGCTTTTTACAATACACACAGGAATGGGGAATCCTTCCATAGTTCACTTTAACTGCAATACCTTTATCCAAGGCAGTGATCCATAAATGGCTTGGCAAAGGCTTTGAAACATCTATCTCAATACATAAATTTGCCTGGCTAAGCTTTCTTTTGTTTGCTATGTACCCATCTATCTTCACCGGATTGCCTAGAAACTTTCCTATTTCAAAAAGAGCTTCCTTATGAAATAGAAAGATTGGCAGGTTCTCCAACGAGACCCAAACCGGAACCACCGGTGATTCATCCTCCAAGGAGAAGTTAGGAGTCCATTTGAAAAAATGCAAAGGTAAGCCTCATACATTAGGATTCTCAAGCAGCCATAATTGGCTAAAGTCCTCTTCCAAAAACAGTTTGATAATGACATGTCTCTTGTCCATAAAGCTAACAGTAAAGCTACCTTTCAACTTCTAATCTTTAAGCATTTTCGTAACTTCAAAGATTTCAGGGATACCATACGATAATTTCCCTACCAGAGTCAGAGTGAAGGATTTCGACAAACTTTCTACTTCAGAATCAGAGAAAGACAGAGAGGGCATACCCTAGAAAGTTGAACGTCATTTTGGCTTGACCACCAATCTCAAATCAGCCATGTTCTGGTGAAGGGGGATCGCCACATGAGAGTTGGACGCCGTCGGGTTAGTCGGCACACTAGTTGAACCAATGACATCCACAAACGATCTGGCAGTATCGTCAGTAGTTGGCAGCGTACCATCCACAAAGGTTGCCGGAGAAGCCTCCTGGGTAGGAGGGAGAGCCATACTTTCACCAGCAGGTAAAGTGCTCCGATAAACAGAGAGGATAAGGAACGTCGGAGACAGCAAGAAGCTGCCAAAATGGAATCTTTCCGAAAAGGGAAACTAGGGCTTACTGTAGCTCGGGAGGGAATTTTTTTAGAGAGTGGATTACTGAATTTTTACTTTTGCTAGTTTCTTGTACCCACGGGTTCCTATACACCCCCATGTTTATCTTTCAATATAATAAAAAAGGAGTTTCGGCTCTTATTAAAAAAAAAAAAAAAAAAGAAAAAAAAAGCTAATGACAGGTGACAAGAAAGATAGGAGAAATTTCAAGAGAGGTTAGAGAGCTATGCTCACTGAGGAAAGGAAAAACATCCAAATCCAACTGGATTCTCATGATCTTGACTCAGAGTCTGAGGATGAGGACTCAGATGATTCCAAACTTCCGTCACCAGAGTTGTGTGGCATCACACATGAATTGCTTGACTTCTGTTAAAAGAAGAAAGAAATGTGCGGGGTTGCTGAGCAGGTCTATCCAGATTGCTCCAACATCGAGCCATGCCTAATGGATATTGAGGTATCCACTATTTCTCAATTTATAAATTATGAAAGTGATGAGGAAGGAATCAAAGATCTTGAACACCTCAGAAAAGAGCTTGATCTTTATGAAAGAAAATTCATGGTTGTCCAAGCTAAAACCAAAATTCTCGACGAAGAAAATAAATCTCTTGAAAAGGAGTACTCATAACTACGAAAGCTATCTGAGACAAAGGATGCTGAGAATGCATTTCTAAAAGCACAGATGGTTGAGACAGAAAAGTTACATGAAGAGTCAATGGATAAACTTCAAAAGATGTTTGAAGGTCTTATTTCTAACAACTTTGAACTCAAAAAGAAAGAAATGTCCTTCCAATCCTATGCCAAAGCTTGTGAGACTCTCACTGAACTACACTCTTACCTAAGAGATGCCTCAGAGAAAGGAGAACTTGGGCTAGACACTCAAACAAACAGTTCTACTACTCTGAACAAGAGTGATGAAAGAATGACGTTTGTTAATGGTCAGCAAGGTGTTTCCCAAACTAACTATAGCATTGGTAAAAAAGCTAAGGTTGCTGACAATGGAAAGGCAGTCACAACCAAACATTTGAGGGAAAAACAAGTCCCAAAGAAAATTGTTGGGAAAGTTCTGAGAAAGGAACAACACACTGAAAAGTGTAATCACCCACAGTGCTATGTCTCTCAGAAAGGAAAGATTGCTGGAGCTCACAAATTCTCTAATGTCACGTTTTCTCGAAAGAAAGATGACCCAGAGACTAGCAAGGCTATAGAGAGGAGATCTCAGTCAGCACCATGTGCTCGAAATGGCATTGGCTATAAAGCCATCGGGAAGCAACTTACATGATTACAAACTAGTGCAAGAACGATGGATGAAACCTAGGGTTGCTCACAACAATCATTAGAAGTGAAAGAAAGGACAAACCACAAACAATCTGAATGCTAGGGCAAGAAGAAATCTCACAAGGAAAGCTAAGTTCGCTGAAAAGCAGACTCAGCAACCTGACAGGTATCTGAACGCATCACGAGGAGCACCGAGGAACACACCAAGAAGGAAAATAGTTCTTGATAATAATGATCCTAATCATTTACCTAGAATTCCTCCTTATGTTCCTGCTAGACAAAAGTATGTTCCTAAGAAATTAATTCAAAAATGAATTCCTTCTAGGAGATACTTTAGTCTAGATGGTTCCATTGTTGGAATGAGAACCTAACTCCATGTTTCCTATTTTGTGCATAACACTCTAAAGAAGAATCCAACGTGGCATTTTGATAGTGGATGTGGGAAGCACATGAGAAGAGACAAAGCAAATCTGGTTAACTACAGAGTATGTGAAACAGGACCAGATATCAGATTTGCAAGAGGAGAAGTGAATCCAACCATAGGATTTATATATCTAATATTAGGAGCCCTCACAATCACTAGAGTACCACATGTCGAAGGATTGAAATATAATCTCCTTAGCATGAGTCAACTTGCTGACAAGGGGTTCTCAGTGAAGATCAAATCTAAATTCTACTAATTGATTGACAATGAGTTAAAGTAGGAAGTCTTGGTTGCTAGGCGTAAAGAATGACTCTATGTTGCTGACTGAGCATTTGCCACAACTGAAGAATGCCTCATGGTGAGTCAATCTGGCTACACTGAAGAAAATCAGCTATGGCACAAAAGGATGAGTCACTTGAATTTCAAAACTCTAAATAAGCTAGGCAAGAAAGAGTTGGTTTTTGGATTACCTAAGATGGCATACATAAAATATTGTGTATGCTCAGCTTGCTAATTAGGGAAACAAGCCAAAACATCTTTCAAGCCTAAAACTAGATATTATAGTGTGAGGCAAATGCAACTGTTACATATGGATCTCATTGAGTCCTCAGTAACCAGTTATGCAAGGAAGAAGTATGATCTGTTTGTTATAGATGACTACTCAAGATTTACTTGGGTTGTTTTCCACAAACAGAAATCTGACACAAGGGTCAAGATAACAAGCCTGCTGAATAAGCTTGAAGTCATGAAAAATGACAAGGTGTTAGTGATCAGAACAAACCATGGTACTAAGTTTGTAAATCAGTACATAAAAGAGTTTTTTACTTGCAAAAGTATACAACATCAACTATCTTTAGTAAGGACACCGAAACAAAATGGTGTTGCTGAAAGGAAGAAAACGACCCTAAGATAAGCAGCAAGAACAATGCTTGCTAACACTGAAATAAGTGAAATATATTTGATGGAAGCTGTAAATACAGCATGCTACACTCAGAATTGATGTTTGATAAACAAACACCATGATAAGACTCCTTATGAGTTATTGATTGGTACACCCCCTAGTATCAAACATTTAAGGGTGTTTGGTTGCAGATGTTTTGTTCTTAACAATGGTAAAGAATATCTAAGAACATTTCAACCAATGGTAGATGAAGGAGTATTTCTTGGTTTTTCAATGAAAAGCAAAGATTACAGAATCTACAACAAAAGGACAAAAAAAATTGATGAATCTGTCCATGTAGTATTCTATGAAGGAGAAAAGAAAGTACCCTTGAATGAAGAGCTCTCAGATAGGTTCAAAGAACTTATGATCAAGAATTCTGAACAAGAATCTCAGCAGGGAAATGATTCTGTCCTTCACTTAGAGGATGAGTCTGACGAAGAAAGGCAATCATTGCCACGTAACAACCAAATGACTCTAAGACATGTAGAAGAGTTTCCTATGAGAAATCCGAAAATGGATCAAGACACTAAGGATCTTCATCATGAAGGGGTCTCTGAGCAGGAGGTTGCTATGAATCCTGTCTTAGATACCCAGGACACTAAACAAGTGTCAGATATCCCAAGCACATCACAAGTGCCAGATATATTAGATACTGAACAAGTATCTTATCATGATCATAATGATACAGAAATGAATCAAAATGATAATGATCCTACTAGGTCAAAATCCATTATGAAAAGGATAAGAGATCATCCTGTAAAGGATGTGATAGGTCCTTTAGACCAAGGGGTAAGAACTAGGAGAACAATTGCTAAAAAAGCAAATTCTCTCTATGGATGTTTCATCTCAGACATTGAACGAAACACCAATGAAGAAGCATTAATAGACCAAGATTGGATCTTAGCAATGCAAGAAGAATTGGATCAATTTGAGAGAAACAAAGTCTGGAAACTAGTTCCCTACATTGATGGAATATCTATCATAGGAACTAAGTGGATTTTCAGAAACAAGATGAATGAATCTGGTGAAATAACTAAAAACAAAGCAAGGTTGGTTGCCAAGGGATTCACCCAGACTGAAGGACTAGATTTTGATGAGTCATATGCTCTTGTTGCATGATTGGATGCAATCATACTATTTCTAGCCTTTGCAGCACATAATGTCTTTAAAGTTTACCAAATGGATGCCAAGAGTGCATTCCTAAATGGTGAGCTTGCTGAGGAAGTCTATGTTGAGAAACCATCTGGTTTTGAAGTTTCCTCAAAAAGCAAGATAGTCTATAAGCTTCAGAAAGCTATATATGGACTAGAACAAGCTCCAAGAGCATGGTATGACACTTTGGCCAAGTACTTGTTGGGAAGTGGATTCAAGAAAGGAGAAGTTGATAAAACTCTCTTTACATTGAACCATGATGAGAAACTACTCTTAGTACAAGTTTATGTTGATGACATAATCTTTGGATCTAAGGACAAGCAACTTTGTGAAGACTTTGCTGAACTCACGAAAAGTAAATTTGAAATGAGCATGATGGGAGAATTGAATTACTTATAGTGTTGCAAGTCATGCAACATTATGATGGAATATTCATTAGTCAAACAAAGTATGCAAAAGATATGCTCAATAAGTTTAATCTAGAGCCTTCTGAGAAGAGTGCTAAGATACCTATGAGCATTGGAACCAAGATGACCTATACTGAGTCTGAAAAGAGTGTTAAAGAACACAAGTATAGGAAATTAATTGGGTCTCTACTATACCTCACAGTAAGCAAACCAGATATTCAATATGCAGTTGGTGTATGTGCAGGATTTCAGACAAATCATATGCAATCACACTATAACACTACTATGAAGATTCTAAGGTATGTTAAAGGTACTGTTGATGTTGGATTGTGGTATCCAAAAGAGAGTGGCTTGAGTTTAGTTGGCTTTTCAGATGCTGACTATGCTGGACTAATGCTTGATAGAAAAAGTACCTTAGCAACATGTCAATTCCTTGGTACTAGATTGATATCATGGTTCAGCAAGAAGTAAAACTCAATTGCCACATCAACCACGGAAGCAGAGTATATTGATGTTGGGTGTTGTGCTTCACAAATCTTGTGGATACAGCAGCAACTCAGAGACCATGAGATCAATGAAGAGAAAACTCCCATTCTCTTTAACAACACAAGTGCTATTGCCATAACTAAGAATCCTAAGTTCCATGCAACAACAAAGCACATTGATGTTAGACACCACTTCATTAGAGATCATGTTGAAAAATGCAATATTTTTTTTTAACGAAAAACTCTACTTTTTTTTATTACTACTTAATCATGGCGGTTTATGAGAACCCGCATACATCAAGTACCTCAATAAGGTTACAATCCACAAAATTACCATATCTAACTTGTTAATTCTACCCCAATTAGCATTTACAAAAGTCCTACAAAATCCACAATATCTAACGTGTCGATATGTGCCATCTGATGTGCCACCAGATGTCCTTCCTGTGCCATTGATGTGCCTGCAGCCGTGCCACTGATGTGCCTTCGAACAATCCCTACAAGCCACTGATTTGCCTTGATCCCTTTCCTTGTACTGTGCCAATAATAATCCCTGTGCATACCAATGCTGTGCCATTAACCCTTGCTTGTTATGTGCCTTCATCATGCCCAGTTCCATAAGTAGTGCGTGCCATCTGTTGTGCCAACAGGTGCCCTAGTCATACCAATGTTGTGCCATTGTTGCACCATAGTTGTGCCATTGCTGTGTGGTCAAGGGACCACAATGCCGTGCCATAGGAGTTCCATTGTTGTGCCATAGACATGCCTTTGTCGTGCCATAGATGCGCCATAGACGTTCCGTTGGCGTGCCATAATTGTTCCAATACCGCAACAAGTTACCATAACAAGAACATTTGACCTTATTCCAACACAAATAACAACAGACTGCATAGTTCTATGATCTTGCCATTCATACCCTTTCTTGTCCCAACAAAACTCATTATTCAATCTACACAGGGTACCACAACAGAAGCCCAGCTGAAACCTGTACAAATATCTACCAAAACAACCTTTTTTACAAATGACCTGGATCTGCACATTCTTGTCACTAAAAACTGAGTCATAGCTAGAGCTCCAACTAGAAACATATGTAAACCAACCCGGCCATAAGCAAACTACAATCAGATTACTAAGATTCACTGAAACAGGTGTGTGCAATGCATAAACAAAGAGCGAACCTAACCGAAAGATTGGTATAGAAGACCAACTTGAGATACTCAAGATTGGTATAGAAGACCAACTTGTAGATATCTTCACAAAGACTCTGCAAGAGAGCAAATTCCTGACCTTAAGACATAGTCTTGGGTTAATGGAATTGCCAATGTGCTAAATGGTCACTGAGACAGGAACTCAGTTAGCCAATAGAGAAGAATAAGGCTTTCTGAAAAGAATGGCATTTAAAGAGAGAAGGATATATCTGAGACAGGCACTCAGATATCAAGGCTAAGTTTAAAGTTGGTTAAAGAGGTATCTGAAAAGGATATTTAGATATGTGAGGCCACTGAGTAAGGGGGAACACAAAAGAAGAGAAGTCGACAAACAATACTATCTATTAGATGTCAACTATCTCTTGTGTTTTGAAAAAAATTTCATTTTTGCGATAATTTTCAAACAACACTGGACACTTCATAAATAAGCTCAAAAACCAGTTTGTCTCCTAGTTACAGGTTGCTGAGTATTATGAAAATGACTCAAATAGATATTAGCCAAATAGCATTAATTGGGCACAATTACATTTGTTGATTGTGATCATTGCTGAGAAAGCAATCTCAACCATTGAAAGAAATGGCAATTGTAATTCAACGGATCAGATGAGTCCCTTTTGCCCACTAGTGCAGTAACCCAGTGATTGGCCCCACTCGCATTTAATGAGAAACCACTTTTTCACCACGCCTCGTGCAGACTGCGAGAAATGTAGATACAAAATTCATTTGTATCTATGTACTTGCATTGCTATATAAAGCAGTTTATGGCAATAGAAAATACTTTTGCCTAAACTCACATCTTAACGAGCACCAAAATAGCAAAATCATTCAACTTTTCTCTGCAAATCTTCTCTGAAAGCTCTGAATTTCTGCTAATTTTTTCTGAAAAGAATCAATTAACCGAATTCAACCTTAATCTCTTTCAATCTCTCTTCACTACTACTTCTATTAAAAGAGACGGCAGCCAAGAGAGCTAGATCTCAGAAATCCCAAGTGTCCACATCTAGAAGTGTTGAGAAGCAAAATCCAGCTCTTGTTGCGACAAATCGGAGATTAGTTGGTGACTTCAACTTCTCCATGTGGAATCCCAATTCCATGGTACTCTGGGGAGGAGTACTTGTCGATGAATACCCACTAGGTGCTGCAAAGAACCAAGCAGATGTGAAGTGTGGTCTTGATTTACTTGAAAAGGTAAAAATCAAGTAGTTTTGCTCCGTAAAACCCACTAGCACTTCCACTGAGGATGTGTTGGAATTTTGCAATAATTCCACCATAACTGAAGATGATGGCACTTAAGAAGTGCGCATCACAACGAAGGTCCAAGGTGTTAAAATAACCATTGATGTGAATACCTTCAGTAATCTCTTTGGGTTACCAACCCAACTGGAGATTTTGATTTCGTTGTAGATACTGTAATCCCCAAATACAATCAAAAGATTAAATTTATAATTACCAGAAGCTCACTAACTCACAGTTTATAGCGGTAAGTTAACTCGAGATGTCATTCTCTCGGCAATAACACTCGATTGAAATAGAATATTAAATGGTTGATTTTCAATAAAGGGTAAATATTTTGGTATTTTTGAATAAGTAAAATAAACACCTAAGCAAGAAAGAAATTTTAATAAGAATTGACAAACTAAGAACCTATAGAGAAAAAGCATGTAAGCGTTAACCTTCACTTTGATAAACGGTTTATATCTGGAATAATAGATAGCGATAGTTACGGCTGAAGAGTCACACAAGTCATATATCTTATACCAAGGCGCAGTCAGCAAAGTTACCCAATGTAGACTATCGTCTCGCTCGAAGCTGTCACCAGTAACTAGCTTAACATCATACCTCAGGCAGAATATCAACCTATAGACACAACTGATACCTCCTAATATAATGCATTGAATACTCATGTCTCGCAAAAACATAAACAAACAAAGCATCTTTCTGAAACAGCACAGATATGAACAACAATCGCATAATCAACATTGATGCTTAAACTATTCCATCGTATCTAAACCAAATAATCAAAGATCCCGGCTAACCCTTACACAGGTAAATTAGCTTGACATAAATGAAAGTAAATAAATAGAAAACTAAATTCAAAGCATGTTTGAAACAACTAAACCGTAAGAAGATGGCGAGTGTCGACCCTCTGCTTCTCCTCTTCGATCCTCCGTGCTTGATCGATCTTGATGGCTTCCTTGGTTGCTTGCTGACGGCTAGGATTTTGGGGTTTCACTTCCCCGAGGACTGGTTCTCTCTCAGGAGAGCTTCTTTTGGGGTTTCACTTCCCCAAGGACTGGTTCTCTCTCAGGAGAGTTGCATTTGGTGCTCTTCTTCATAATGAGACCATTGAGGTCTTATTTATCGGTGAAATCTCGAGCTCAAACTGCCGTTGGTGAATAAGGAAGGTTTAGGAAGATGGGCCTTTAGCTTGACAGGCCAGAAGAATGGACCGTAAAACTCGCTTGCAATCGCTGTCCACAGTGACCACGGTGACTTCTGCTCATGTCCACAAAGCGAGAGTGAGATTCCTCTAGCTTCGAATCTATTTCTTCTATTCTTCAATTTCGGGCTTCGTAACTTTGTTTCCTCGAAAAGTGGTCTTCTACAAAGCTGTAGCATCTTCAATGATATGCGCACTGGTTGTTCACATGACACATTTTGACTCCTCTAAATCTTTGCAATGGTCAATCCGGCGTATTCGCTTCCTTGTCCCGATTTGGCACAATTATGCCGTTTTGGTGCCTGAAATCGTGCAAATCCTCAAAAACGCAATCATGACCAACAAAAAACAAGCAGAGTTGGTACATGACCATAAAATGATATAAATATTGAATCTACGACAAAAAAAAGGGCCGGATCTATGGTGCTGGTGATCACCGTTTTCATGTTGGGCATGTTACGGATACTACCCACATACCAGTGTGGCCCTTAAAGCTACATGTTCATGAGGGTTGATGGCATGTATACCAAACCAGCACGCACAAAAGTGCAGAATTCGGGAAAATAGACACTACCAAAAAATGGAGAGACAAAAAGAGCCCAATGATGGCCAACCAAAAACATATGGGTCGAAACGACCGCAAAAAATAGTATGTGAAAAGAGAGAGAGAGAGAGAGAGAGAGAGAGAGAGAGAGAGAGAGAGAGAGAGAGGAGCATCAGACTTTATTATTTTGAGAAGGTGGAGAAGAAGGGATGAACTTTTGACAGGGTAGTATTCATAAGGGGCATGGAATACCTATATCTCAGCATTTTGCCTTACTTATGCTTATCCTACGTTAATCCTTTTTCTAGCCTAATCTCTGATTGCCTCAGAAGTCTATGTATACGGTAAATTAATTTTTGAAGGAAGCATGAGTCACATGCCGTATGGTTCATATGTGAATTATGATTGATCTTGTTATTTGGGAACTCGACGATACAGATCGATGTTTGTTTTTGTTTGTTGGCTTCATGATCTCTGATGTCTGACTTAGCTGTTAAACGGGGTTGATTTTGAAAAATTCATCCTAGGAAAATTTTAAATTGGAGTACTATGTTTGGCTTCATTTCATTGTCACTTTTTATCGTTTTTGCCGTGCTCAAGGATGAGCAAGAAACTGGTTTGGGGGTGTGATGTGTCAACGAAATGTGCGATATAGCATGCTTTTCCGAGACTTTTAGTACATTTGCTTTTTATGGTACTTTTTCTTCTCTTTTTTTTTTTTTGGAACCTTGATTTTTTCTGTACTTCTTTTCTTTTTTTTTTTAGAGAGATAACACAACAGAGCAAAGGAACCTCAACTTCCTTCTACTTCTCCTCCCCCAAACCTGTTAGTTTCACAGGGTTTACTTCTTCCCATAATCCCTCTTTAACTAAGAAGACTCACTTAGAGAATGAAAGACTTCTAAAACAGCGTATATAAGTGAATCAAGAGACTAAGGAAAATAAGGAAGGAAAAGTATTCTAAGATTGCCTCTTTATCTTTGTGTTTCATGGTAAAAACTCATAAGTAGGTGCATGTAAAGTATCTCGGTTCAAAATGTAAGATGAATATCTCTTGCTGATGAGAACATGGGTTCCTCAACAATCGATGTAAGTAAATGAAAGTGCCTCAATCAAAACAATAAAAGACTTAAATATAAAATGGCTTGAATAAACTTCGAGTCACAGCTCGGTAAATAAATAGCGAGTCAAAGCTCGGTAATCATCTAAAATTGGAAAGAAATAAATGTGTGATAACTGGAAACTAAATATCAAAACATAAGGACCTAAAAATTTTGAATTTCGAGTTACCGTTACACTCCCCCAAACCTATGCTTGTGCTAGTCCCTTAGCACAAAATAGTAAAAAAGAAAGTAATGGTAACGAGAAAACTCCCATGTCAAGTATGGTGGCCGCTTCATGGTAGATCACTCCGTCTCTTCATAATATGAAATGTAGGGGTCGTTCTTAGGCGTATAGCATTTCCTAGCTTCCTCCGGATCTTCCTCCTCATAAACAAAACCATTCATGTGAACGACCTTGCCCTTTTGCTTCTCTTGCCCCTTGGTTCCTGTTCTTCAAGTCCCCGCACTGTTTCTTCAAAGTTATTCCAGTTAACACATGGTCTTTTATTTTTGTGAGTAAGGTCAGGTTATCCATCAGTGATATTAACAAAGTTAGCTTGTTCTCTCATTGAGCTCAACTTTTCCTCGATGATTTGCTTTCTCTTCACTGCAAGCAAATGAATTGGCCTACACCCTCTGATAGTCTTTCTTGCATTACGCCTAACCCTTGTTCGGAAAGAAGATTCTCCTTCGTTTGTGTTGAAGTCACCTTTTCTTTTGCTTCCAAACTCTTCTTCATAGAAAAGATCATGAGCTCTCCTCAAATCTTCCTTCATCTCCTTCTTAGCTCTTGAGAGTGCTTCATCTCTTTCTTTCCTTATTTTCTCTCTTGTTTGCAAGAATTCTTCCTCCACCTTAGCTAGAGCCTCCTCATGCTCATCTTGCAACCATTTCTTCTCCCAACGATACCAAACTTCGTGATCCATTGGCAAAGTCTCATAGTAGGTATGTAGGTACTTCTCCTTGTTCTTCTTTTCATGATGTTCAATTCTGGCCAAAGGAGCATCGAAGTTACGAGACAAGGTTCAGTAATGATCCTCTAGCTTGTGTGCCACCTCCAACTCATACGATGATCCTTCTTCCCTAGTCTTGCTACTACCACGTTCCATCCTCTTCAAAGCTTCCAAAGACTTGCCTCTTCCAACTCCACCTACAATGATTTACTTTGCCATGTTCCTAAGAATGTTGATGAAAACTTTTAAAGATTAGTTCACATTTCCCCCAAACCTAATCGAGGCAAGGTGGATAGAAATAGCATGCTTTGAGAACCTCAAAAAGTCATATAACCGAAGAAAATTAAAACATGCATACTAACGGATGAGAATGATAGATTAAGCATAGCATAGTTGATCATTAGAACATGCATAGTAGCATTAATGCAAACTTCCGACCTTCCATGCTTAATGCGTATGTATCAAGACATGCATTATGTATACATAATCATAAATTATGCGAGTAGAAGTAATGAGAAGAGTAGAGTAGATGAATCGAACCTTTAATTGCCGAAGAACTTGAATTCTTGAGAGAAAAGTAAGTATGATGCTTATTCTAGAATGGAATGCTTTTGTGCTTGTGAATTTGTGAGTTTAGAGAAGGTAATGATGCATATAAATAAGTTTAGAGTGCTGAAAATTGAAGGAAATTCGTGCAAAAGCCTTCCAAAACAAGAAACAAGTGAAAGGAAATTTCAAAAAACAAAAAAAGGTAAGAAATCTCGCAGAATCAGGCTACTGCGGCAACTGCAGAAGCACTTTTTTCTCGTTCTAAATTTTTTCTCGTTTTCTTGTTTTATTTTATTTTTTAATTTTAAATTGTTAATTTGAAAAAGAAACTTTCTAAGGAAAAAGATAACTAATGCAAAGAACCTACTTGTGCGAAAATTTTTGAAAAACGTGAAATGCATGCAAACTACGTGAAATGCAATAAACGTAAATACTTACAAAACGTTGGGTTGCCTCCCAACAAGAACTCGTTTATAGTCGTTGCTCGACTATGCATCGATCTTTGGCAAGTCCAACCTGTACGTCTCCGTGTGGTTGGCATGTTGTTGATCTCCCGAGATGTAGGGTTTAACTCTGTGCCCGTTCACCTTGAAAATTCCCCTCGTCTTGTAGTCTAGCAACTTGATCGTTCCATACAGATATACCTTGGGGACATTGTACGGTCCTTTCCATTTGCTTCTCAACTTTCCTGGGAACCACTTCAGACGAGAGTCATAATGTAACACTTCCTGCCCTTCTTCGATTCGTTTGTGCCTGATGTGCTTGTCATGGTAAGCCTTTCTTCTCCTTGTATCTTCGAATTGGCGTAGGCCTGATTCCGGATTTCAGTCAGCTCGTTGAGATCCAGCAATCTCTTCTTCCTGCTTGCATCTAGATCGCAGTTTAGAGTCTTGATGGCCCACAATGCCATATGCTCTACTTCAAAAGGTAGGTGGCATGTCTTCCCATACACAATCCTGTATGGACTTGCTCCCAACACTGTTTTATATGTTGTTCTGTATGCCCATAGAGCGTTCGGCAAGGCATGAGACCAATCTTTCTTGCTCGGCATAACCACTCTCTCCAATATAGTCTTAATCTGTTTGTTGCTCACCACCACTTGTCCAAATGTTTGCAGATGATATGGAGTTGCTATCCTGTGCCTGATGTGAAACTTGCGCATACAGTCCGCGAATAGCTTATTGCAGAAATGCGTACCTCAATCGCTGCTGATCGTCTTCGGTGTCCCATATCTGGGAAATATGTTCTCCTTGAGGAGCATCAGCATTACTAGTGCGTTGTTTGTTCTTGTGGCTTGAACCTCCACCCACTTCGAGAAATAATCGACTGCAACCAGTATGTACTCATTCCCATCTGACATTGGGAAGGGTCCCATGAAGTCTATACCATAGACGTCGAAGATCTCTGCCACCAGGTTGGTAGTCATAGGCATCTCGTCCCTTTTGGTGATTCTCCCTGTTCTCTGGCACCTATCACAATTCTTGTAGAAGGTTATTGCGTCCTTGTAGATCGTCTCCCAGTAGAATCCTGATTGAAGGACTTTGTGGGCTGTTTTCCTTGGCCTATAGTGCCCTCCACACTCAAATTCGTGACAGTGTCTCAGTATGCTCTGCTGCTCATGCTCCGGGATGCATCTTCTGTAGACCATACCTCCTCCTTCCTTGAACAAATGCAGTGGTTCCCAGATAAAATCTCTACTCTTTGTTACTAGATCAATCTTCTCTTTTAATGTCCAATCCTTCTTCACCACTCCACATGTGAGAAAATTCAAAATATCTGCATATCATAGCTCCTTCTCAACACTAAAAAACTGTTCCCCAGGAAAATCATCATCAATTTCTTCTCCTTCGTTAGGCGCCGTGATTCTGGAGAGATGATCTACGATACTGTTCTCTTTCCCTGGCCTGTCTACGATCTTGTAGTCAAACTGCTTCAACAGAAGTACCAATCGGATGGGTCTCGACTTTGCGTCCGTCTTCGCTATCAGATGTCTCAGTGCGGCATGATCACTGTGGATGATAACCTGATATCCCACAATGTAACTCCGGAGCTTTTCTAGTTCAAATACGACTGCCAGGAATTCCATCTCCGTGGTGTAGTAGTTCTCTTACGCATCGTTCATAGATTTGCTGGCGTAGTAGATTGCCGTGAATTGTTTGTCCACCTTCTGTCCTAATACAGCTCCAACAGCAAAGTCCGATGAATCGCACATTATTTCAAATGGAATCTCCCAGTTGGGTGCAGTCATAATCGGAGAGGTTACCAGCTTCTCTTTTATGCTGCTCCATGATTTCTTACAATCTTCGTAGAATCAAACTTAACGTCTTTCCTTAGTAGATTGTTGAGAGGTTTAGCTTCGACTGAGAAGTCCTTGATAAATCTCCTACGAAAGTTGATATGCCCCAAGAAGCATTGAAGTTCCTTGACGTTGGTTGGTGGCGGTAGCTTCGATATCGTCTCCACCTTCGCTTCATCCACTTTGATCCCTTCCTTTGAAATAATATGTCAAAGCACTATTCCTTCCTTTACCATAAAAGTACTCTTCTCCCAGCTCAGTGTCATTGCACTCGATACATCTTTCTAGAACTAGTGATAACTTTTGAAGGCAGTTTTCGAACGAGTTTCCAAACACTAAGAAGTCATCCATGATCACTTCTATAAACTTTCCCACCACGTCGCTAAATATAGAAAGCATGCATCTCTGGAAGGTAGCCGGTGCGTTGCATAATACAAACGGCATCCTTCTATAAGCAAACGTTCCAAATGGGTAGGTAAAAGTAGTCTTCTCCTGGTCTTCAGGTGTAATGGGGATTTGGATAAATCCAGATAGCCCGTCGAGGAAACAGTAATACTCATGCCCTGTCAGACTGTCCAGCATCTGATCTATAAAAGGTAGGGGGAAGTGGTCTTTCCTTGTAGCTATATTCAATCTCCTATAGTCAATACACATCCTCCATCCTATAGCAATCCTATTTGCAATATTGTCCTTTGCCGTTATTCCTGACTTCTTAGGAATCACGTGTATTGGACTCACCCAATTGCTACTTTCAATAGGGTAGATCAGACCGTTATTCAGAAGCTTGTGGATCTCCTACTTTACCACTTCCACTACCACTGGATTATGTCTCCTCTAAGGTTGCCTTACTGGCTTAGCTCCTTCCTCCAGTGTAATAGTATGCATGCACCTTACGGGGCTGATCCCCTTGATGTCAGTTATATCCCATCCTATTGCTTCCTTATACTTCTTCAACACCTCTACTAACTTCTCTTCTTGATCCTTAGTCAAAGATGAAGATATAATGACAGGAAAGAACTCGTCGTCAGATAAGAAAATGTACTTGTAGTCTTCTGGTAGCGGTTTGAATTCCGGTTTTGACCGTAGCACCTCCTCCAATCCAAATGCTGGTGGTTCGTCCTTCTCCTGTTTCTCCATTGTTTTCAGCATACAGTTGCTCGAGCTTCTCATACTGTTCCGTGTCAAAGTCTTTTTCATCCTCCTCTATCAGATATCCAAACTCGACTTCGTCTCCAAGGTGGAAATCATCTGCGCTTTCCCAATATCCTCTCTCTATCCTCTTTCCTTCTTCTAGGAGTTCACCTTTAGAATTGAAACGCTTCTTATGCCCTTCCACAATCAATAAAAAGGTCTTCTCCCCCATGTCGACTATGACTTCCATCTAGTGTAGGGTTGGTCGTCTAATAAGTTTTTTAGATCTCATCACGCTCCCTTCCATATCCATCACCAGGAAGTCTAGCCTTGACCTTATGCCTCCGATCTCTACAGGTAAACCTCTTATTTCCCCAACACATTTCTTTGTCGAGTTGTCAGCCAGCTGGACGCTAGTTCCACATGGTTCTATCTCGTCGTCAATACCTAGCTCCCTTGCTATAGCCAATGACATAAGATTGACGCTGGCTCCAAGGTCAATCATGCAATTTACCTTTTTGCCCTTCACCCCAATCGTCATGCTGAACTATCCCGGAACTCCTATTCCTTTCCTCATGATATATGATCCTTCTCTCCACGCCACTCCAACGTAGACTTTCTTCCGGTTATGGAAGCCCCTTATAGCTGCAATATAGTCGGATGGATATAAAGTAAACAGATCAGGCACTGGTACCAGAATTGATTGGTTCTCCAGGTTTCCTTTAGCCTTCATCTTCGCAGCCTTCTTGACATCATTCGTGAGCCTTCCTGGAGTCTTTTAGGCGAACTATTCCCCCATCTTCTACCAGGATTTGTCCTCTTTCCATCAGGTCATCATCATATCTTCCTCTCCTGGCTGCTAACCTTTCCTGCTCTTTTTCTTCTTCTCTTGGCTTCTTTCTCAGACTTCCCACTCTCACCTTCTTCGCCTTCTTCTTCTACATCTACTATCTCCGCATCCTTCTTCTTTCTAAGTCTTTCCTCACTTCTAGGAATAGAATCCGGGATTTTTATCCCGCTTCTAGTGGTGATAGCCCCAATGGTCTCCACGTGCTGCTCCTTAACTTCTTCCATCATTTCATCCAGCTCCCTAACTACATACTTCATTTCAACCAGATCGTCCTTGACTACATCGACTTCACCACTTAACCTTTCTATTGCCTCTTCAGTTGAGGCGGCGTTCTACGTGAACAGCTTCACCAGGTAGTGTGTTTCCTCGCTTCCTTTTTCCAGTTCCTCTAGCACTTCTTTTTCCTCTCTAGTTATGATGTTCCTTGAGGGTATTGATCATCTCTTCCAACCCCTTCTTAGCAGTTACAATGCTGTCGACCACCAGTTCGCTGCTGATCTTGGAAACTTCATCCTTCCCTTCGACACTCAGCTCAATAGGTTTCCCTTCTGGCACTTCTTAGCTTACTTCCTTTGATATGCTTCTCTTATCCAAGTACTCGGGTGATCCTACACTCTGTCCCATAGCCTATTGCACTTCTTCCTCAATCGCGGATATTGTCATTACTTCTTCCATGGCCTCCATCTTGTTGAAGATATCATTCTCCTTCAGCTGCTCACTCCTGTACCTTGAATTCTTAGCAACACTTGCGCAAGCTTCCAGTACTTGCTTTGCAGAACTCCCCATAAATGATCCCTTCAGAGCTACGTCTATAAGGTCTCTGAACTACACTCTAACTCCTAAGTAGAAATACTCAGAGAGTTGTCGCGAAGTAAACTGATGTTGGGGGCAGTTGTAGTGCATCTTCTCAAACCTTTCCCATGCATCATGAAAAGATTCATTCTGTTTCTGAGCGAAGTTGGATATCATCCTACTTTCTCTCATAACCTTTGCAAGCCCTAGAAACCCCTTCAAGAACATACTCCTCAGCTCTTCCCATTTGCTGACCTCTTCTTTGGTTGAATCTATCTATCTTTTTGCTGCTCCCTCCAGTGTTTTGATGAAGAACCAGAATTTCAACTCATCTTTGGTTAACCCCTTCGTCAGAAACTGCTCGACAATAGACTCGAATGCATACATGAACTCGCATTCATTTTCTCCTTCTTTGCCTCCGAACTTTGGTAGTGCGCGAATCAGAGCTAGATCAAATTCATACACCCTTACATGCGGCTGGATCTGAATTCCACTCCTTCTTGGTTTCGGCGTACTGATCTCCCTGATTGTTCTTTCGTCTTATTCTCCCATCTTGAGTTTTCCTGTGAAATAAAAGTAGTTACTGCTCGAAAATAACCAAATAAGTTCTACGCAGGCAATCTTGTTGAGTCACAACAATAATCTCAAACAAACAAACACAATCGATCAACCAAAACGAAAACGAAGAAACACGGAATTTACGTGGTTCGGCTAATATAGCCTACATCCACGGGAAACCAAGCACGTATATTGATATCAGCTGAGATTCGATTACAAGCTTATACAATCTATACAAAGATCAAGCTCAATCGACTATCTATACTCCTCAATCAATCAAATGAGAAAACAAGATAACAATCTCAATGATAAATGAAACCACGATGAAACTCAAACCAGTTCTCTATGTGCAGATCACGAAACCTGAATCTTCCAATTGTCAGTCGTGCGAATAACCTTCCTCAACCGCTATCCAAAATCTCAGATCAAATGGTGAAGAAACGAGAGAGAAATCAATCGAAAACTGAATGACAAAGACTTGCTCTGTTTCTCTTCTCTTTAATAACCGTTCATAACAAACTAACAAATGAAGAAATGATCTCAGCCCTTGATCTCTCTGAAATGATCTGATCCGTCCAATTATCTTGAGTAAACAATAGCTGAAACTTAGTTTCATAAGATTTCTGAAACTTGGTTTCAGAATTCTCTGAAACTAGTTTCACTCGCCTGAAACCTGGTTTCAGAATTTCTGAAACTTGAAACTTGAAACTTGGTTTCAAAAATTTCTGAAACTAGTTTCACTCTGAAACTAACTGAAACTATCTGAAACTAGTTTCACTTGTCTGAAACCTGGTTTCAGAAAACCTTCTTACATGATTTTGAGATAAACACAACAAACTCCACCTTAGCTCAAAATCAAATCTACATGCTCTTTTCCCCATTTACTGTTCTTTACTCGGTAGAACAAACAACCATTTAAGCTCCCTTATGGCTAGAGCATGCCTTCCATAATCTCTGTGCAAAAAATCAGAACAATCCAACAACATTTATCAGATCTGCACAATGCTTGAACTTGGCAGCTGACAATGCTTTTGTTAAGAAATCTGCAGCATTTTCTGTAGTATGAACCTTTTCAACTTTAATTGCTCCTCCATCTATGATATCTCTTATGAAGTATAATCTCACATCTACGTGCATGGTCCTTTCATGAAAATGTTGATGCTTTGCTAACTGAATAGCACTCTGATTATCACACATCACAGACACACAACCTTGATCAATCCCCAATTCTGTAATCAAACCATTCAGCCATATTGCCTCTTTAATTCCCTCAGTTACTGCAATAAATTCAGCCTCAGTTGTAGATAATGCTGCTATAGACTGCTGAGAACATTTCCATGAGATGGCAGTACCAAACAATGTAAATACAAAACCTGTAACAGATTTCCTTGAATCTACATTAGATGAAAAATCTGCATCTACAAAACCTTTCAGTGGTAGCTCAGTTGTAGAAGATGCAGAAAACTTCAGACCATGATGAACTGTTCCCTTGATATATCTGAGTACACCTTTCACTGTATTCCAATGTATCATACCAGGATTGCTCATAAATCTACTAATGATACTCATAGCAAAAGCTAAATCTGGTCTGCAGCAAATCATTGAATACATTATGCTTCCTACTGCATTTGCATAAGGAATCTTGAACATTTCCTGTATATCAGCTTGTTTCACAGGACATTGACTTACTGACAGCTTAGTTCCAGGAATTACAGGTACAGATACAGGTTTTGACATATTCATGTTGAACTTTGCAAGCACCTTAGTCAGATATGCAGATTGTGATAGAAATAAGCTTCTATCATGTTCTTGTCTGCTAATGTCCATACCAAGTATTCTACTAGCTTCTCCCAGATCTTTCATTTCAAACTCAGAGCTCAACTTAGCCTTTAATTTACTAATTTCATCAAGAGACTTCCCAGCTATCAATATATCATCAACATATAACAGCAAATATATGCAACTCTCACTGTGAATATTTGAAAAATATATACAGCTGTCATACCTGCTCCTTGTAAACTGTATTGAGCTCATAAATTCATCAAATCTCTTATACCACTGTCTAGGACTTTGTTTTAAACCATATAGAGATCTTTTCAACAAACATGCCTTGCTTTCCTTGTCTTCAATATGAATGCCCTCAGGGATTTTCATATATATTGTTTCTTCTAGCAGACCATGTAAAAAAGCAGTTTTGACATCCATCTGCTGTAATTGTAAGCCCCATTGAGTTACCATGGCTAAGAGAACCCTTATAGACAAATGCTTTACCACAGGTGAGAAGATTTCTGTATAATCTATACCTTCCTTCTGTGTGAAACCCCTTGCAACAAGCCTTGCTTTAAACCTGATTGAGTGAGCTGTCCCAGTTTCAACCTTCCTTTTGAATATCCATTTGCATCCCACAAGCTTCTTGTTCTTGGGTATAGTAACTATATCCCAAGTATCATTTTTCTCCAAGGAAACCAACTCTTCATGAATTGCTGTAATCCACTTTTCACTATCATTGCAACTAATAGCTTCTTGATAAGTGCTAGGTTCTGAGTAGTTTATATCTTCTGCTACTGATAGAGCATAGGCTACATTGTAAGATTTTCCCACCTGTCCATAACCATACATATCAGGCACCTTCCTATTTAGCCTCTTCTCTCTATCTTTAGCCAGTTGATAAGTGGATAACACATTTGTTTCATCTGCAGAATTCCCTGAAACTGTATCTCTAGAGGATGTATTCTCCATATCAGGTTGTTCTCTATGCTCATCCATAGATGTATGCTTATCATTTGCATGTAAATCACCAGTATTGCTGCAATGCTCCACCTGAATTCCTGTATTGTTGTCCACAGGCCTGAGTGGCATAATAGTTTCATTAAAATCCACATCCCTGCTAATGATACATTTTTCCTGATCAATTATCCACAACTTGTACCCTTTTACACCAGTAGGGTATCCCAAAAAAATGCATCTAAGTGCCCTTGGTTCCAGCTTCCCTTGCCTCACATGAGCCAGAGCCAAACACCCAAATACCTTCAAATGTCCTAGATAAGGAGGTTTGCCTGACCACAGTTCCTCAGGTGTTAAATTGTTCAGAGGTGTTGAGGGGCTCCTATTTATGAGATAGCATGCTGTAGCAGCAGCTTCACCCCAGAAACATTTGCTCAGACCTGAACTAATCAACATACATCTGATTCTTTCTAGCACAGTTCTATTGAACCTCTCAGCAACTCAATTCTGTTGAGGTGTGCCTGGTATTGTTTTATGTCTCACAATGCCCTTGTTTTTGCAGAACTCATTGAAATCATTAGAGAGAAACTCCAAGCCATTATCTGTTCTGAGATGCTTGATTTTCCTGCCTGTAGTATTTTCCACCTCAATTGACCAATCTCTAAATTTGCTGAAAGCTTCATCTTTTGACTTCAAGATTATCAGCCACACCTTTCTTGAATAATCATCAATGATTGACATGAAATACCTTCCTCCACCCATAGTTTGTGTGTATTAGGTCCCCACAAGTCTGAATGAAGGTAATCAAGAGGTGCTAGAGTATTGTGCTTTGCTGTGTCAAAACCAACCTTATGAGATTTTCCAAAAATACAGTTTTCACAGAATTGCAGGTGATTTATTTGATCTCCACACAGCAGGTTTTGTTTTGATAATTCTCTGAGTCCCTTCTCACTGAGGTGTCCCAACCTTGCATGCCATAGCTGAGTGTTGTCTTGAGCACTAACATGTGAAGATTCCCCAGAAACTGTATCTCCTACCAGATAATAGAGACCATTTTCCTTCAAGCCTTTCATTACAATGATGCCAGACTTAGTAATGCTCAGAACACCATTTTCTGAGGAATATTTGTGACCAGTACTGTCTAGTACACCAAGGGAAATGAGATTCCTCTTCAGTTTAGGTATGTACCTAACATTTGTAAGCATTCTTACAAGTCCATCATGCAGCTTGAGCCTTATATCACCAATCCCTTCAATGTTGCACTCAAAATCATCACCTAATGTCTGAGAACCACCTTTCTTAGCTTTGTAGTTTATGAACCACTCAAGGTTAGGGCTCATATGAAATGAGCATCCAGAATCCAGTACCCAGTAATCATTAGACTTTGATTTCACTACTGAACAAGCCTCAGAGACTACTAAAGCTTCAGCATCACCATACATCTGTGCAGACTCAGCAATATGTGCATTATGAGCCATATTGTTTTCTGTATCATTAACCTGCAATTTGCCTGCCTTCTTGTCTCTCTTATACTTGAAACACTGCTTCTTGAGATGGCACGCATTTTGCATTTGCAATAGAAACACTTCCTTTTTTCTGAGTTATTTCCATCTGCAGACTTGTGTTTTTCAAATCTTCTAGCATCTGCAGGTACAGGTGCTTTCTGCTTGGCCTGCATCTTATGACTCCACCTCTCCTTGATATTTAAACTTTCAGCTGCATTGTCATTTCCAGTATGGGGTCCCTTATGCAGCTCCTTGTTCCTCAGGGCAACATCAACATCATCATATGTCAGCTTGGTGCTCTTATGAATAACTAGAGCATCAATGAAGTGCTCATATGATTTAGGCAGGGCTCCCAAGATTACTAATGCCTTATCCTCATCAGAGACTTCAATGCTAACACTCTCCAGATCCTGACACATCTTGTTAAACTCATCAAGCTGCTGTGAAATAGATTTGTCTGTGCTGATTCGAAAGTTGAACAATCTTTTCCTGAGATGCAACTTGTTTGCAGAAGTTTTAGAGTTATACATATCTTCCAGCTTGTCCCAGATTTCTTTAGCTGTTTTGATCTTGATTACTTCCCGGAGAATCTTGTCATCAAGGGACAATATGATTGTGCTACGAGCTCTTCCCATGATAGTAGCCTTCTCCTTGGCATCAAATCCTTCTGCAAATCCTTTATCTCCCAAGAGTGCAGCATCTAAACCTTGATGAATCAACAATGCTTCCATCTTGGCTTTCCATAAACCGAAATCGGTTTTCTCCGTGAACTTTTCAACATCAAATCTCATGGATGATCCCATTTCTTGATCGAAAACAGTTGAGATTCAAAACCTTTCCCACAGACGGCGCCAATTGTTGAGTCACAACAATAATCTCAAACAAACAAACACAATCGATCAACCAAAACGAAAACGAAGAAACACGGAATTTACGTGGTTCGGCTAATATAGCCTACATCCACGGGAAACCAAGCACGTATATTGATATCAGCTGAGATTCGATTACAAGCTTATACAATCTATACAAAGATCAAGCTCAATCGACTATCTATACTCCTCAATCAATCAAATGAGAAAACAAGATAACAATCTCAATGATAAATGAAACCACGATGAAACTCAAACCAGTTCTCTATGTGCAGATCACGAAACCTGAATCTTCCAATTGTCAGTCGTGCGAATAACCTTCCTCAACCGCTATCCAAAATCTCAGATCAAATGGTGAAGAAACGAGAGAGAAATCAATCGAAAACTGAATGACAGCAACTTGCTCTGTTTTCTTCTGTTTCTCTTCTCTTTAATAACCGTTCATAACAAACTAACAAATGAAGAAATGATCTCAGCCCTTGATCTCTCTGAAATGATCTGATCCGTCCAATTATCTTGAGTAAACAATAGCTGAAACTTAGTTTCATAAGATTTCTGAAACTTGGTTTCAGAATTCTCTGAAACTAGTTTCACTCGCCTGAAACCTGGTTTCAGAATTTCTGAAACTTGAAACTTGAAAATTGGTTTCAGAAATTTCTGAAACTAGTTTCACTCTGAAACTAACTGAAACTATCTGAAACTAGTTTCACTTGTCTGAAACCTGGTTTCAGAAAACCTGCTTACATGATTTTGAGATAAACACAACAAATCTACTAATTATTCCCCGGCAGCGGCGCCAATTTTTTTATGTGTACCTGGAGATTTGATTTTGTTGTAGAGACTATAATCCCCAAATACAATCCAAAGATTAAATTTATAATTGCTAGAAGCTCAATAACATACAGTTTATAGCGGTAAGTTAACTCGAGCTGTCGTTCTCTCGGGAATAACGCTCGATTGAAATAAAATATTAAATGCTTAATTTTCAATAAAAAGTAAATAACAGATTTTTTGTATTTTTGAATAAGTAAAATAAACACGTAAACAGGAAAGTAATTTTAATAAGAATTGAAGAACTAAGAACTTATAGAGAAAAGCACGTAAGCGTTAACCTTCACTTTGATAAACGGTTTATATCTGGAATAATAGATAGCGATTTTTACGGCTCAAGAGTCACACAAGTCACATATCTTATACCAAGGCGCAGTCAGCAAAGATACCCTATGTATACTATCGTCGAGCTCAAAGCTGTCACCAGTTGCTAGCTCAACATCATACCTCAGGCCAAATATCAACCAATAGACACAGCTGTTACCTCCTAATCTAATGCAATGAATACTCATGTCTCGCGAAAACATAAACAAACAAAGCATCTTTCTCAAAGAACACAGATATGAACAACAATTGTGAGACCCCTCGAAAAAAGAAAAAAGAAATCCTTAGGAACTCAGTTAGAAGAGTAAGGTACACAAAGAAACAAAATATCTTATATTAATTTATAAATAAGTCGTTTATGAATATTTAATGGAATTACGACTAACATAATGGCATGCCCGAAGGAGAGCACCACGAAGAGTCGAAGTAACCTCGGGTCGAGGTAATATAAATACGTCCCTTCTCAACCATCTTATGTTTAACCGAGTGATTTCAAAACTAAGTGACGATTTCAAGGAATCGAAATGACTAAATTCAAAATCCAAAAACGTAAAGAAACAAAAATCCATTGAAATCATGTTTTCAAATCAACACTCAAATGGAACATTATAATGGTCAAAGGTATAAAGATATTAGACCACAAGCCACAACAAAATAATCAACTAGTAGATGGTCATGTAACACATGACAAGTTGACTATAGTGAACCCAAAAAATTGGTTACTCTCTATCTACACATAGTATAGACATACTTGTATACATACAAGTATATACCAGAACCTACTCCATTATACACCATAAATAGGTGGACACCATCTTCTTCCTCCTTCACTCTATCCTTCTTCAACCTCCATAGCCAAACTCCTTCAAGCTTCACATCTCTACTTATCCTTCACCATTTCTCATATGCAAATACATATTCATTATCCTCTCAACTTGAGAAAGCTAATGACACATCTCAATTCATGATCAAACTACAACAACAAGTTAGAAGGTAAAAAAATAATACCCATTCCATTCCCTTGTTCTTCTATTTCATTCTTTTCATTCATTTCACTCTCTAACACATCTAAGTCCATTCAATACTTGCTAGGAGTTCAATTTGTCAATCCAATTTCGAAGTGGAGAATGAATTGATCCAAAACTCTATGTAGAAAAGTGAAAAGGTGGGTTAAAAGTTGTTCTTCTCAAACTAGTTTTTAAATCTTGATGCATGCATGTTTTCTTGATGAAATCTTGATGATTTTCACTTACAAACTAAAGTAAATGAGTAATATGGTCTCACTATCAATTGGGTAAGTCAATTAATGAATTGCATGTTGATCTTTAAGTAGTAGAAACTCAAATCTTGAAAATTCGCAAATCCCGTAAGCAATCTGCCCTGTTTTTGTAAAATAAAAATTAAATACTTTCCTTTTGTTGATATTGATAATTTAGTTCGACATGTAAAACATTATCATTCATCTCTGAGATTTGGAATTTGGCTAAAAGGAGTTTCAATTAATTAACCAAAATTCACGAAATTTTCAACATTTGCAATGTTGACAGAACAGGGTACAGTTAGTAAAACCCCAATCATGCTTCTTAAAAATGATCAAATTGTCTTTAATCTATGAAAAATTAAATATCCATGAGATTTTGATATTTCCCAGTAAGAATTATGATATTTGGAGTTGTATAATATATCTGGTGAATATTTTTCCATCATTGCTCACTGCATGAGCAGTCGAGGTAGAAAATTCCTAGGTGATAGATTATAAAGGTGTTTTAGACTCAAAAGTATGTTTTGAATAGAAAACACAGTATTCTAGCATAAAAAATTATAAGCACGAGAATTTAGAACGTTTATCCACTGAAATGTATTTTATAATGAATGACTAGCAAACTGCCATAATCGGGATTTTATAAACCGAACTTAAATTCGGAGTTCATCATATGAATAACTTCAAGGACATAACTAAACATTTATAGCTGAATTAAGATCGTTAAATAAATCATTTTGGAAGCGTTTCGACCCTAGGGGCTAACCTTCCTCAAATGAAAAATGAAATTATACGAGGAGGCAATTTGGATTGTCACACCTCTATGAAAGTATTTCCACTAAATTTCACTGTTGTCAATAAAAGGGAAGTGTTACGAATAAAACAATGATTATAATAATAACCGAAGGTGGCAACCTCGTTCAAAAGAGTACAAACGAGGGTGGCATCCTCGAGTAAAAAGGGATCCAAACGAGGGTGGCAACCTCGAGTAAAAAGAGATCCAAACGAGGGTGGCAACCTCGAGTAAAAAGAGTCCATGTTGAACTTTAGGACGGTTGTAAGTGCCATGCGAAACGAAGTGCTACATCGCGATATCGCGGTGGGAGCCACCTCTCGAGTTCATAGGGGCCACCTATAGAGGACCGTTCCTACATAATTAAGCCACCATTGGACAGTTGTAAGTGCCATGCGGAACGAAGTGCTACATCGCTATATTGCGGTGGGAGCCATCAGTAGGGGCCACCTCTAGATGACTTATCCATTCTAAACTGGGCAGTTGTAAGTGGCATGCGGAACGAAGTGCTACATCTCATATCGTGTTGGGAGCCACCTCTCGAGTTCGTAGGGGCCACCTCTAGAGGACTGACCCACAACGCGTGTAATGATTTCGTGAATAATTGAGTTAATAAGATCCCACCAAAGGGAAAACTAAATCGAGATGAAAGAGATTCCTTCATACGATAAAAACCTAAATTCTCTAAGTGCCATGCAGAACAAAGTGCTACGCCGGCAATGCAGTGGGAGCCACCTCTTGAGTCTGCAGGGCCCATCTATAGAGGACTGTGGTTACTGAAATAGTCGCTAAGTGCCATGCGGAACAAAGTGCTACGCCACACAATTTGGTGGGAGCCACCACTTGAGTCCGTAGGGGCCACCTTTAGAGGACTGATTCCATCGATAATCAATAATCGAATTATTTGCAAGGACAACAATTTGGATAACCAATAACTTCTATAAATTGTAAAATTCTGAAATTTAAATTCGTATTTTGCATTGATAAGCGTGATACAAAAATATATTTAATAATTATAAGTTTGACCAACCTGATGGTTGACTCAAGTAATACAATATCAATTAACATTCCCCTTAAATTCTTTAACTATCATAGTTTTCAAAAATAAAGGAAAACATATTTGCTTAAAATACAACCCCACCCCGTTACCCACTGGGCTCGTTTAGCTCACCCCATTTTTCTAAAAATATTTCAGATGAACCGGGTGTTGGAAGAATTTGTGATATGCCATCGAGTGAGGATCAATGAACACAAGCAGAAGCGTTCCGCTGATGAATCAAGAAGTTTACCTTATCGGAATTATTTGAACAATTTGTTGGTCCAGATAATGGCAAGGTAATAGACTGGGGGGGGGGGGTGAATAGTGTTTTAAAGCTTTTGTCGATAAACACAGTTTCTCAGATATCTGTGAAGATATCTGATACTTAATTTCAAAGAGCGAAAGACTTTCTGTGATAAGTGCATGTGCTCAGCAGAGTGAAAGTGTGTAAATAGTTAGCAAGATGAATAAATAGTTAGCATGTGCTTAGTAAGTAAATAACACAGCAAATTATAGTGGTATCTGAAGGTGGCGTAATCCTTCAACTAATCCACTTCGGCCTTTCTCAGACCTAGAATCCACTAAGATAGATAAATGAGGTACCCTTACAAATATCCTATCCCTCGATTCCTGGAACGCTTGGTTCCCAACCAAATGTTTCCCCCTGAGTTGTTCCCCAGCTATCTGAGCCAAGTACTTCCTCTACCCAGAAACCTTTTTGAGCTATTCCTTAGTTTTCAAAACTAAGTACTTCCAATGCTCAGTAACCTTGGCGTTGTTCCTTAGTTTCCCAAACTAAGTACTTCCTGTACTCCACGTCAGTAGGTGTGTGGTTAAGGTAGTTTGTCAAGTGAGCTTCTTTATAACTTACACAGTTATTTCAGAAAGCTTTATTGAATCAAGATTACTTAATAAACTTCAGAATGCATGGTAACTTGTTCTTTACTGATCTAAGTCTTTGTTAAATGTTCTAGAGAATGAATCTCAGATACTTGATCTTTTGATTCAACTCCTTTACAGATAGCAATGCTTGTTAAGAGTCAGGACACTTAGAACTTGTATACTACTTAGAGTTCTAGAGCTTTAGTCGCTACAAAAAGCTAGAAGGTAAGTAGTAAGAAAGCTTGTATGCTTGAGAAATCACTTGAAGATATTCAGTAAGTTGTAGTTTCAATGTGAGTTCAAGTTGTAAGTTCTTGGTGTATTTTCAAGCATTCTAAGTGGTGATATTTATAGTTGAATTTGAAGCCGTTTGAATAGTATCCGTTAGGCTCAATTCAAATTCAAACTATTGATATTTGTATATAGTACTGCAGAGTTCTTTGTCTTCTTCTTCAGAGACTTCTGCTTTTGTGCAGACATTTATGTCCGAGCAATAAATGCATTGTACTATATTTATCCTGTTGTCTCAACGGATACGTGAAGCTTTCAGAGACATGACACGTTCCTTAATAAATACACTAGTGTTCTCATATATCCTTTGAGTAATTTGTTTAATCAAAACACTTGTTGACTCAAGGTTTCTGGACATAGGTATCTCAAGAGACTTTTCTCCTTAGTCTTCAGCAATCTTGAGCAAACTTCAGTCTTCTGGAAATGAGTTCCTTTGCTTGGATGCTTCCTTCTTGGTCTTCTTCAAATAAATAAAAATTACATTCAGAGACCTAACATCCTATACAAGATTTGCTAGACTAACATACTTAGTGATTTTCCTCTTTTACAGTGTTCAAGTGAACCAAGACTACTAAGCACCTTTTTGAGCTAAGATAAGTCATTAGGTTGCTGATCAAAATCTAAATAGATATTCCTAACAAATTTCTCCATTTTTGATCAGTCAACGATGACTATCTTTAAAACCTATTACAACTTGGAATAGAGAACAATCCAACACTTAATAATTTCTTATGATCTTTTCAATTCATTTAATTAAGTGCAGAATGTAAACATCAACAAAATCACAAGGTGTGATCTTTGATGACAAGTTATCTTTTTATAGATTGATATCTGAGAGTAGGTTCATCAGATATGTTACGAGAAAAGTTCACAGATAACTTTTACAATGAATAAAACACATTTCAGTACAATCAGCAAGATACAAAATACGTAGTTGAATTAGGAGAACAGGACTAACCAATCTCCAAGTAAACATCCTAATTAACTAGTCTTCTAGTATTCAAAAATCATCAAGATTTCAGCAACTTCATGGATCAATTTGCAAATTTCCTATCTCCAAATCATTTGATGTCATTTGAGTAGTCATAGAGCAAAGTCCTGACTAACATCTCAGTGTCCCTTGCATAACCATATATTTCTCTTATGATTTGGTGGGATTCTTCTTGGAAAAGTGTTTGACGCACAAATACTTTCCCCATTTCCAGGCATGCTCAATTCAGATATCTGATAGCTTGAACTATTCATATATGATCCTCAGATATCTGATGTCACCCTTGTATTGGTCTTCAGTCATGTAGAATGACTCAAAGGGTTCCACAACAAGTCTTGGCCTTGTGCCTGTTCCAGTGAGGTTTGGGACTCTGTGCACATCATCAGGTTTTTCATAAGGACACTCATCATTAAGGTCATTCTTCATGACTTCAACTCTCTTGACAACTTCAAAATCCAACAAAGCTTTGACATGATTGGTGTTGATCAAGATTGGCTTATCTTTTCTCCATGCCATAAGTTGTTGATGGATGGGTACTGGAAATCCTTTTTTATTTACAAGCAATTGCTTGAGTTCCAGTATCCAGTATCTATTTTTCTGATGATTACAACTGTAGGAGGAGGAGCTGTTGTCAGTCTTCACATATTCAATCAGGGCATCTTCTTGCTTTTGTGGAAGTATCCTGCCAAACCTGATATCCCTTGCTCTCTTCCGTTTTGTCTTTGAATTTGCCCTTGGGGGATTGCTTGAAGAACCACCCTGGATAGTCTTGGTATTTCTAAAGGGTGGTTTTGCTACTATTGGATTTGCAGCAATAGGCTCAGATGAGCTAAATTCCCTTTTTCTTTTTCTGTGAAGAGGAGCTTCATCATCATCAGTTTCCTTATCATCATCATTAAAGTTTTTCTTGAGAGATTCGCATACATCTTTATTGCCTTGGGATTTGATTTGGCCTTCTTCTTCTTCTTCTTCTTCTTCTTCAGAAGGAGACTCTTCAATTCCTACTACTTGTCTTCTCCTTGGGAACTTGGTTCCCTTTGGAGGTCTCTGTGATCTTGCCTGTAATCTGGCCCTTATTGTCATTCCTTGTTCAGGAATCGGCTGAGGCGTTGCTACTATCTGAGTAGCAGCTTGATTGAAGGAGGGCTCATTTATTCTGAGAAGTGGTTGTTCAGATTTTCTTTAGTTTCCTCTTCCTTTTCCTCTCTGAGCACCTTGAGATCCTTCCCCCTTAGTCATTGTTGACTGACTAAGAATCACAAAAGATTCTGAGAGGGTGTCAAAGTTGCCTTGTAGATAGTTGTAAGCAGTAACCGACTTTTGCAAATCAACCTTGAGCTCCTGATTCTGTTTGTTAAGTCCTGTTTCCTTATCAATGAGCTCTGCCAGTGGACCTTGAGTAGCATCTGCTTTTCCAGCAGCATAGCTAGCCTCATTGAGGGATTTTTCAGCAAGATTATTGTCATCATCCCTCACCATGCCTAGGTCTCTCTGAGCAATGACCAAGCTTGTTGTTCTCTGAGTGATTAACTCAGTGAACTTCTTCATTTTAGCAGGGACTGATGCAATTACTTCTTCATTTTGTTGAGAGAACTCCTTTCTTAGAGTTGCCAGAACCTGGTATCTAGCCATGTAATCATGGGAGTTGAGATTTGATGCCTTATTGAAGCTTTGAGGAGCAATCAGTTTTCTCTTTAAGTGAGGAACTCCCAAGTGAACATTTACATGTTCTGCCAAGGTTCTGTCTTCTTTATCATCTGAGTCTTCATCCCAATGATCTTCATCCTCTTGGGCATTTTCATCAATATTCTCTAGCCCAGCAACCATCTCAAAGATGGGCTTCTTTCCTTTCAGTTAGGAGGAGGATGGTACATCTTTTGGTAATGCAGCCTTAGCATCATGCTTGTCCTCAAATGCTTGCTCAGCATTTAATTCCTCAGCAATTGTCTGAACAGCTAGCTGGAGTTCTTTCATCTCATCATAAGCTTCAATTTCCTTGACAGTAAGATCTTCAATCTTTTGGAGCTTTGCTTTAGATTCAGCTATCTTTTCTTCTAGTTGAAGATTTAGCTGTTGTTCTTCCTCCAACAATTATTTGAGTTGAGCAACTCTGGCTTGTGCATCCAATATCTTCTCAGTGTTGTCCTCAGAGTGCTCAACTACTTGTTCAGTAGTGTCTTTTTGTTGGGGAGAGGGATGGGTAGATCTCTGAGGAGATGGAGGAGGGGAATTCTGTGAAGTCCTCTCAGTGTGCTTTTCAGCAACTGAGGCATTGTTTCCTTGTGCAATCCCTCCTGTCCCTGGTGCAGGGGCATCATCATCATCCTTCATATCATCCTCATCCTTGTGATGGTGAGAAGGAGGTTCTTCATAATCATTTTCATCTGTCTCCTACTCTTCTTCATCTTCAGAGACCAGATTGATCACTTCTGGAATAGTGATCATTTGCCCATTTACTTCCTCTTGCTCAAAGGGGAAAATTTGTAGAGACTTGGGCAAGATTGGCTTGAATGCCATGTGTATTCTGGTCATCTATAGTTCTTAGGAAGAAATTAAAGGGGCACGCAACACGTGTAAAATTTTATTATTTTCCCCTAATACTATAAGTGTATTGAATTCCTATGCATAGAAAATTTTTATTATTTTTATTATGTGGGGCCCGCTTAGCTCAGAGGTTAGAGCATCGCATTACCATCAACCTTTTCAAAGGCTTGAATGAGCTTGTGTGCCACTTCCTTGATGAAGTCCTTATGCATTAGAGAAGCAAAAGAGTATTGTTCTGTTGGGAACATTGCATGGACATAATTTTCAACGTCAAATGCTCTTTCTCTTCTAGTAGGGTGATCAGTGACCCTTGTTATTTTAGTCAAATCAGAGCATCTGAGTCTCTTCCATTTCTTGAAGCACTTGAGATGCTTTAGCAAAGTGTGATTCTTGAAAAATGGAAGTAGGTCCTTGTCTGAAACTTCAGGGACCATTGTGGCACTAGCTTGAGCCTGAAAGAGAGTGTTTTGAGTTAGTTTCATAACTTTAGTAGATATCTGGGTTTAGAGTAGTCAAGCATCTGTGTTACTTGTGCAACAACAACAGGCTCAGATGGTTGGACTACTGAGGTTCCAGGTGTCTCAGATATCTTGGTGTGAGGAGGAGACATGGAAGTTTGATCCTCAGCATTCTCTCTTTCTTTTTGAACCTGAGAATAGCATAACACTTAGAAATTTCTTAAGAGAAATAATTAGACAATTTGATATCTGATATGTCAATTACCTCCACAGTAGGAGGCTCAAATATTTGTCTCTCAGAATCTTGTGCAGTTTCTGGTATTCTCTCAGATTATGAAGGCTTGTTGGCCTCATCAATTTCCATTGGTTGTGGGGATTGAGGTGGGATATCCCCAGCAACTTGTACTTCTTTTTTAGCCTGTAAGTAGAAAGTGTTAAGCATTTTAGAAAAATGATCAGAGTATCTGTGTGGGAAGTATAGATTTCTGAGATATATACCTTCTCAGTAGAAGGCTCAGAATCTTGTTCCTCAAAGACTTTGTGAATCTCTGGTTGATTCTCTGATGAGCTAGGCTTCTCAGGCTCATCATTCATCTTCTCAGTTGGTGCCTATTAGAAACATTCACTTAATTAGTCAATTGTATAAACATGTATATGAAAAGTAATATCTTAAGGAACTCTCTATCACCTGTAGCACAGGCTCAGATTCCTTAAGAGGTGAGGCTGTGGGAGCCTCCTTCTCAGTCTCTGAGGCAAGCTTTCCAGCTTCCTCTTATTTTTGTGTTTCTAATTCAGCCTGTAACATAGAAATTTTAATAAGTAACAAGATTTAAGCATATGTTATCACAAGTAAAGAGTTAAACAATTCAGCTACCTGAGCTTTGTCAGGCTGACTGGTCTCTAGAACTTGTGAAGTTTCCATGCGTTGGTCTTGTTGTTCTTGGACCACTTCTTTGTTTGAAGTTTGAGGTACTTCGGACCTATCCTGAGTTTGAGACTCAGTTGCCTCCCTTGTTTGATCATTCTGAGTGAAGGTCTCAGCTTGATCCCTCTCATTGAGTTGGGGAACCTGCTCTCTTGCAATAATTTCTTCAACATTGAAAAATGTTGGAATCTCATGCTGTAACTAAAGTACCATTTCAACATCCACTTGTGGCTGTTTGGTTGTTGTGGTGATCTTGATCCGGATGGTGAAGGTGATGTAGTATAGGGCCTATCAGATCTGGTTGAGACAGACTTTTAAGTGTTGAGGCATTGGCAGTATCCTCCAACACTAAGTTACCACTTGTCAGAGCATCTTCAATATGAATAAGTGTTACTTTCTCTGATGGTGTGTTTTGTCCAGTGACCTTGGACACAATTGCTTCTTCAGCAACCTTTGGTGTGGGTTCTTTTTCAGCAACCTCTACACTTGTTGCTCTCTCAGCAACCTTGGGAATTTGTGGTTCCCCCTCATTTTAAGATTCCTCATCAAAATCTGGGACTGAATTATCAACAATCCCTACTACTACTGTAGAGAGTGTTTGAAGTCTCTCAGTTCTTTTATCAGCATTGATAAGTTCATTAGCAAGGCACTCAGCAGCATTGATGAGTTCATCAGCAGTATTGATGAGTTCATCAGCAGTGGGGTCAGATATCTGAGAGTCGACATCCACAATGGGAGCCTCTTCTGTCATGCCAGCAGACTTCTTCCTTGAAGTTCTGGGCTTTTTGGTCGCAACGGAACCCTCAGATACCTCATCAGTCTTTCGTTCCTTGGAACCTTTTTGAGACGCAGTAACCTTTTTCATCATGTTTGTATACTCATATTTGTAGAGCAGGTTACTGTTGGCTATGTCAGCCTTCTCTCTAAGCTCAATGCCAAGCTTCTCCAGCAAGAAGCATATCTTTAGTCCAAAGCTCACTATGGCTTTTGGCTCAGCAAGGCCCTTGACGATCTTAGGCTCAAAGCCTTGTAGCTTCTTCACAAACTTCATGAAGGTGTACTTTCCCCAATTAAAAAAGGTTTTCCGACCTAGTTAGTTCATCCTTCATCAGGAACATCATCATCCACCGTTCCAAGCTTATTTGGTCAGCTTCACCTTGTAGACCATCAAAGCATCTGTGAAGGAGGCAAGCCAAGACATACCAATAAATGTATACATGTCTGGTCCTTATATCAGCATGTTTGAACTCAGGAGGAGTATTTGTCTTGTCCATGTTGCAAACATCACTGACAGGGTCTTAACACCTTCAAGGAGAGTTTCATCCTTGGTGTTAATCTCGAAATCAATTCCTTGATTTCGGAGACCAAAGATATCACAGAATCTTTGGCAGTTAAGGAAAATTTATTTTCCTTAAACTTTGGTTTTAATGGACATTTCTTTAATGCCATTAGTACTGCTGGTGATAACACAAGAGTTATTATAAAACTCAAGTACATCAAGTGAAGAGCATCCACTGTGAAGAGCGGAGAGAAAACCCTTGATTTGTGACTTTTCAAGAATACCAAGGATAGTCCTCCTATCTGCTTGTTCTACGATTACAGTAGAAAGGTGGTGCTCAATCATAGCACCACCCCAAATCATTCTGTGGTTTGAAGTCCAATTCTTAGAATTAAAATCGCCTAAGAGACGATTGTTTGCTATTACTAGCGCTGGTGCTTGCTTTTCAGCAGCAGTAGAAGTAGTAGCACTGGTATCCTTGTAGCAGCACGTTTTGGAGCGATCTCTTTAAATAGAAGGTTTTTGAAAACAAGAGAAGAGATTATTAGGGGAGATTAGTTGTTCTTTTCAGAAAAACTAAGAGAGATGCAGCAGATTTGCAGAGAAATTTGCATAAAAACTTAGAGATAAATTTCTGTTTTTGTGCAAGATAAAATGTTGGATTAGGCGAAAGTGAATTCTTTTACCAAAATCCTATATATATAGAATTGTACTCTCAGCATACATATAAATACAAATTGATTTTGTACATATATATCTGTGCAAATGCAGGTAGGCGTGGGTAAAAAATCGCTTTACATTAAATGCTAGAGGGTCACGTCTGTGTTTTTACAGTCCACTATTTTACCGAGAATTAATCTCGTCCATTAAGATCAAACGCCCATTTCATCAAGGGTTACGATTGCTTCTTCAACAATGACTACAATCAACATTTATAATTTTGCCCAATTGATGAAATTTGGCGAATAGCTTTCTGAATCACATCTCTTTTATGTGACTAAGGGACAGTCTTTTGGACTTATCTATTAAGTTAGGAGACTGTATGTAACTTAACATATAAATGGAAAGATACAAAACATCATAAATGTGGTTGACTGAATACTGTTGTACCACATTCTTCTTTTGTGTTCCCTCTGACTTTGTGATCTCACAGATATTTGAGTACTCGTCTCATAAATCTTTGAAAGACATTTTTACCCATCCTTTTTAGTATATGAGTTCCCGTCTCAGATACCTTTTTGGTAGAAGTTTTTACCTTTTTCCTTAGATATCTAAATACCCATTCCAGATCTCTTTTCTCCCTTCTGAGTTCCCGTCTCAGAGATTAGAACTTTTCAGTTCTTTCGGTAGCTCCATTAACTTTCTTGCAAAGTCTTTGTAAAGATATCTGCAATTTGGTCTTCAGTACCAATCTTGAGTATCTCTATATTGCCTTTTTTCAACATGATCTCTAATGAAGTGGTGTCTAGCATCAATGTGCTTTGTTCTTGCATGAAACTTAGGATTCTGAATTATGGCAATAGCACTTGTGTTGTCACAAAAAATAGGAGTTTTCTCTTCATTGATCTCATAGTCTCTGAGTTGTTGTTGTATCCACAATATCTGTGAAGCACAACACCCAGCAGCAATATATTCAGCCTCTGCGGTAGTTGTTGCAATTGAGTTTTGTTTCTTGCTGAACAATTATATTAATCTGGCACCAAGAAATTGACATGATCCTGAAGTGCTTTTTCTATCAAGCAATGATTCAGTCAGCATCAGAATTGCCAACTAAAATCAATCCACTGTCTTTTGGATACCACAACCTAACTTCTACAGTACCCTTTACATAACTTAATATTTTTATAGCTATGTTGTAGTGTGATTGCATTGGATTTGTCTGATAACTAGCACACACAACAACGGCATATTGATTATCAGGTCTACTTGTAGTGAGGGACAGTAGAGACCCAATCAATTTCCTATACTCATAGGTATCTTAGCATTCTTTTCAGAAGGCTTTAGATTAAACTTGTTGAGCATATCTTTTGCATACTTTGTTTGACTAATGAATATTCCATCATTAAGTTGCTTGACTTGCAACCCTAGGAAATAGTTCAATTCTCCCATCATGCTCATCTCAAATTTACTTTTCATGAGCTCAGCAAAGTCTTCACAAAGTTGCTTGTCTTTAGATCCAAATATAATGTCATCAACATATACTTGAACTAAAAGTAATTTCCCTACATGGTTCAAAGTAAAGAGTGTTTTATCAACATCTCCTTTCCTGAAGCCACTTTCCAGCAAGTGTTTGGCTAATGTATCATACCATGTTCTTTTGTTGTAGATTTTGTAGGCTTTGCTTTTCAGGGAAATAACCAAGAAATACTACTTCATCTGCTTTTGGTTGAAATTTTCTCAAGTATTCTTTACCATTGTTAAGAACAAAACATCTGCAACTAAACACCCTTAGATGTTTGATACTAGGGGGTCTACCAATCAAAAGTTCATAAGGAGTTTTGTCATGGTGTTTGTTGATCAAACATCTATTTTGAGTGTAGCAGGCTGTGTTAACAGCTTCAACCCAATAGATTTCACTTATTTCAGTGTCTGCAAGCATTGTTCTTGCTGCTTCTTTTAAGGTCCTATTCTTCCTTTCAGCAACACCATTTTGTTGTGGTGTCCTTACTGAAGATAGTTGATGTTGTATACCTTTGCAGGTACAAAACTCTTTTATGTACTGGTTCACAAACTCAATACCATGGTCTGTTCTGATTACAGATACCTTGTCATGTTTCATGACTTCAAGCTTATTCAGCAAGTTGGGTATTTCAACTCTTGCATCAGATTTTTGTTTGAGAATACAACCCAAGTGAATCTTGAGTAATCATCAACAACAACCAGACCATACTTCTTTCCTGCATAGCTAGTTACAGAGGATTCGAAAAGATCCATATGTAACATTTGCAGTGACCTTTCACTGGAGTGTCTAGTTTTAGACTTGAAAGATGTTTTGGATTGTTTTCCCATTTGTGAAGCTGAGCATACACCATCTTTTCTATATGCCATTTTGGGCAATCCAACCACCAACTCTTTCTTGGCTAGCTTGTTCAGAGTTTTGAAGTTCAAGTGACTCATTCTTTTATGCCATAGCCAACTTTCTTCAGTGTGGCCAGATTGACTCACCATGAGACATTCTTCAGTTGTGGCAGATGCCTAGTCAGCAACATAGAGACTTCCTCTCCGCTTAGCAACCAAGACTGTCTGCTTTGACTCATTGTCAATTAGTTTGCAGAGATTTGATTTTATCTTCACAGAATAACCTTTATCTGCAAACTGGCTCATGCTTAACAGTTTATATTTCAATCCCTCTACATGTAAATAGCTGAAATTGTAAGAGGTCCCAATTTCAGATCTCCAAATCCTAACGTAGGATTTAATTCTGCTCCAGCAAATCTGATATCTGGTCCAGTGTTCCAAACTTTGTAGTTGACCAGATTTGCTTTATCTCCTGTCATGTGCTTCCCACATCCACTGTCAAAAATCCAAGTTGGTTTCTTCTTTGGAGTGTTCTACACAAATCATGAAATAGGAGTTAGGTTCTCATTTCAATAATGGAACCATTTAGACTAAAGAATCTTCTAGTAGGAATCCATTTCAGTATGTAATTCTTAGGAACATTCTTTTGTCTATTTGGAACATAAGGAGGAATTTTGTGTAAATGACCAGTATCATTGTTATCTAAAACAATTTTCCTTCTTGGTGTGTTCCTAGGTGCTCCTTGTGGTTCTTTCAGATACCTATCAGGTTGCTGAGTCTGCTTGTCAGCAAACTTACTTTCCTTGCCAGATTTCTCCTAGCCCTGGCATTCAGATTTTCAGTGGTTTGTTCGTTCTTCCACTTCTGATGATTACTTTTAGCAATCCGAGCTTTCATCCATCGTTCTTGCTCTTGCCTATGTTCCAAAGCAAGTTGTTTCCCGATGGCTCTATAGGCAATGCCATTTCTAGCACTTTTAGCTAACTGAGATCTGTTCTCAGCAGCTTTACTAGTCTCTGGATCATTGTTTCTTCCGAAAAATGATACGTTAGGAAAGTTGCCAGCTCCTGCAATTTTTCCATTTCGAGAGACATAGCAATGTGGATGGCTGCACTTTTCAGTGTGTTGTTTCTTCTCAGAAACCTTTTCCACATTCTTTTTGGAGACTTGTTTCTCCCTCAAAGGTTGGGTCGCAAATTCCTTACCATTGTTAACAGCTTTATAATGAGACAATATTCTAACGTCTCATTTGGTCTTTTTTAGCGGTCTTTGTGAGTCTTTGTCTTTAGTTTGGTAGTCTTTTTAGTTTGTTTTTATGCTTTGTTGAATCGAATTCATTGATTTGTTGTACAACGACCGTGTGACAAATATGAGTGTTGTCCCTAGTTCGAATTAGCATAATTGGATCTTGCTACTGTATTCATCTTTCTCTCATTGTTAATCATAATCTTAGCTTTAGTTAAACAAGTTAGAAGTATAACCAACCCATCAACTAAACTGTTACTCGCAAGTATCTATTTACTCTCACTGCTACGTAGCTTAATTAATTCCCTAGAGATCGATCACGAGTTAGGCTTTAGTCTACAACTACAGCTTATTTTCTAATTGCTTTTTAGAGTATAATTTGAGCTTATCAAATTTGGCGCCGCTGCCGGGGAATTAATTCCTACTATAGCGTGTGGGTGTAATATTTTATTTGCTTTTTTTTTACTTACCTCCGATTTCTACACTAACAGAAACTAAGATTTTTCGAGGTTTTTGATTTTGTAGAAGAACCTTTGCAGGTTTATGCCCGGTACAGGATCGCAAGGAACACCTTTGCAACCTCTAGTACCTGAGATCGATAGACACTACCATCAGCTTCGAAGATAGAACTTAGCCGCTATTGAAATGGGTGACGTCAACGAGAATACTCCCAGAGTCAATGGTGCTGTTGAGACCCCTGTGATCACTTATGGGACTTATATGCAACCTAGTGAAATTAAGGCTAGGGGATCAGCTGTTGTGCTCTCTAACAATGCTAGGAACATGGAGATCAAGTCTCATCACTTCCATGACATGCCTAAGTATTATGGGATGGCTAATGATGATGTTATCCGGTTTCTCAACGAGTTCGAGGGGCTGATTGCTAGGATTCCGCTTACTGTAGGCACAGTAATGGTTTCTTATGAGGAAATCAGGAAGAAGGTCTTTCCCATGTGTATGCAGGATAAAGAAAAGAGTTGGCTGTTGAATCAACGTGAAGGCTCTCTGGCTACTTGGGATGATCTATACAGGGCCTTTATGAACAAGTTCTATCTGGCGGAGAAGACTAGGCAGCTTCGAGTGCAGATTGAGAAGTTCATGCAGATGAATGATGAGTGCTTTTACGAGGCCAGGGAGCGATTCCTGAACTTGCTCTCTCAATGCCCTCACCATAGGTTGAGTGAGATGGATTTATGCTGCAAGTTCTATGAAGGACACGACTGGGAAGCACAAAATATGGTGGATATGACCGTGGATGGCTCTAGCATTACGGCATCTCCGGCTGCATTGAATGAGGATTTTGAGAAGCTTGCTGCCATCTCCCAACTTAAGGGAACTAGAGGCAGACCAAGGAGAGCTGAACCTAAAGCCGTGGAGCAAACACCAGGCCCTAGTACTATTGAATTGGCTGAATAGATTAAGGAGATGAGGATGCTTGGCACTATCCCTGCACCAGTGGCTCCGATCAACGAGAGGTGTAATCTGTGTGGTAATTTCGGGCATGGTGCTAGTATGTGTAGACTTCCTGAGCTTATGGGGGAGAACCCAACTCCGGAGATCATTTGCTAGGTGCAAAACAGGCAGCATGGTCGTTGGCAACCAAATCCGGGAATGAATGTAGGCACCACTAAGGTGCAGCCCTTCAACCCTGACCATTCCAATTTATCCTATGGAGGTAACTTCTATGAGAATGCACCACAGAAGGTTCCACAAAGAGTTCGATTCAAAGAAGCTCTGCTTTGACAGTTCGTTTCAACAGGGTCCAAGACAAGTAGCTCGCCCGCCTACTAGTGCACCACGAAACGCTGATCAGGAGATTAGATCTCACATGGAGAGATCATAGAGGTTTTGGGCAGAAGCATAGCGGAATCAAGCCAATAATGCCCAGAGGTTTGAGAGCATTGAGCAATCGCATAAGAGGTTAGAGAAGACTCTTGGTGACCTGGTCGGCGCCTTCCAACAAAGAGAGAAGGGTAAACTTTTGACAAGCCAGGAGTAGTTAAGACTGTTATTACGACATGCACTTGTAACCATGATAAGGTGGGAAAGTTGAGGCAACACCGGCACAGGAAACAAGAAGGGTGATAACATCTAGTCCCGCGATTCTAGGAGAGAAGGCGAATGCAGGACCAACTCAGATGATCCAAAAGGAAGAGAAGAGCATTAGTGATGCAAACAATTTCGATTTGGTTGTCGGGATGGGCAGTTCTTCTGAGGTTACGGGTATTATTGATACTAGAGCTGCAGTTAACTTGATGACCTTCGAAACTTATGAGGAACTCAACCTGAAGGGTCTAGAACCGAGAAGATGCTTTGTGATCATGGCTAATGGTACTCGAAGAAAATGCACAGGAATTGTTGAAGATGTCCCAGTAACCATTGGAGGAGATGTGTTTATGACTGATTTCGTGGTTGTTGAGTCACCGCAGGTGAAGAACAAAGAGATGGACAAGGACATGCTGCTTCTTGGGCGCCCATTCATCAAGGCTACTCGCATGATAGTCGATCTTTATGGCTGTACATGTACTATCCAGGTTTGCGGTGAGAAACGCGAGTTACAAGCTGTCACCACATCATATTCTCCCGCACAGGTTGACACCAGGAATTACATTACAGCACGCATCGGTCCACTCTACACCTACTCTCGCTCACGAGTGACCATGGGGACAGAGGAGGCTGGTAACCTCAAGCTTAGTTAGCTCCATCATGGAAGAAGTCGAGCTAACGACTATAAACAAAAGCCCCCTTTTTGTTTTTTTTTTAATTCATTTAGACTGATTTTTCATTCCGTACACTTGCTTGTTATTTCATATTGTTAGACTATTTGTTTAAGTGGTTTGCTTGTTTTTAGTTTAATTGTGTCTCTGAAAGGTGGGACCTTTTCACTCATACGAGGAAACTCGTAAACTCTAGCTGAGGCTTGGAGCTTCGATCTTGCGACGCGAGGTTGAACTAAGTGCAAGTGAATTTTTTTTCGAAAACTTTACTCTCTCTGCGGCGAAACATCTTGCTCGCCGCGGCGAGGTGGTCTCCCTGATCCTACTTGTGCTTTCGTAAGTTTTCGTTGCGGCGAGCGTCTTTTCTCTTCCTCAGTATTTGTCTCGTAAATTCCCGCCGCGACGAGATTTATTCTTCGCCGCGGCGAGATCTTACGTCTATATATTTATCTGCGATAAAGAAAACTCGCCGCGGCAAGACTTCTCTTCGCCGTTGTGACAAAAAAAAAAAAGTCTGTTGTTTCGTAAAAACTCGCCACGGCGAGCACCCCTTCCCGCCGCGGCGAGCTAGGTTTTTTTTAATTTTTTCTTCTTCTTCTTCTTCCTCACCGCCCCATTTCCTCCCATTCTCATTTCCGTCTTCCTTCTTCTCTTCACTCCAATCTCCCTTTCTCCCTCAATTCTCCACCAAATTCCCCCATTCTTGTTGCAATCTAACGGTTTTTTCCCCCTCTCTTCGATTCTTGCTCCGTTTTTGTGCTTTATCCATCCAACTCTTCGGATTCACAAGGTAAATTGGCTTGAACTTCTTTCTTCCTAATTTTTTCGAGTCTACTTGGATTATTTGGTTGATCGTCATTAGTTGTAATTGCTTGGGTGTAGTAGTTCGATTTTGATTGATGCATGGATTCATTACTCGTTGATTTTGGAACTTCCTTGTGTTTTCCAATTTTGTGCAATGCTTGCCCGTTTTTGACAATTCCTGCCATCTTGTCCCTTTTTTGCTATGATTATCGATGCTCTTATGCTTGTGAACTGATGTGAATCGTGTATTGGCCATGATATTGAATTTTGAGTTGGTTTGGGGAATTTTGCGTTATCCCCTGTTCCTTGCTCTTTTGTGCTTCTATCTCTTTGATCATGAATCGGTTTGGGTACGTAGTTTTCTACCCCCATTGTTCTACACTAACACCTTCCTCGCAGGCACTATGTCTCGCAGAGCCACAGGCAGTAAACGCCATAGAGGCGACTCTAGTAGCGCGGCCGGACAGAGCGGTCCAGTCGATGAGTTCTCCCATCTGTCCGCGGAGGCGAGGGCTTTTATGGAAGCGAACTTTATGGAGCCTACAAAGGCATGGCCCGAGCGGGAATCGGCTCTTGATGAGCTGGAGGATGCCGTCTATGCCCGAGTCTGGGCCAGGATCCGATACTTAGGCTGGGGCACGCTCTTGACAGCAATGCCTATGACCAAGTCGGGAGTTCTACATCAGCCTCCACGACTTGGTTGATGGGGTGATGACATTTGTTGGCGTCAGGGTCCAGTTCTCACCCGGGAGTATCTAGGAATTCCTACAGTCTAGGGTGTTCCAGTACGAAGACGACCGGTACAGCCACTGGGGCGAAAACTTTCACAACCGGCAGTTTGATAGGGACTTAGCCGAGTTCGTCCTTCTACCTGGTACCGATCCGGAGGACCACAGGACCAAAACCACCATAGCCACCCACTTCCTCCAGCCAGAGGTTCGCCTCTGGCAACATCTCATACAGTATAATGTGACCTCCAACTCACATTTTACTAACCTTACCCCTCCCACAGCCCGCCTCATTCGCGCGATCATGGAAGGGCAGTTTGTTGACGCCCCGGATATTAATATGGCGGAAGCTCAGTCTCGGAAAGCTAAAGGAAGTCTCCTCGATTTTCTATGCCTTATTACCAACATCTGCCGGTCCTTCAATGTTCCCGGTATTCAGGGCTCCGAGAAACCCAAAGGAGCTCTGAAATCCGCTAGCGCCAGTGTCATCCTCGTCCGTCATCCCACCCCTATCAGGGGTGCCGATGATACTGCAGAGAAGCCCGCTCCACCTGGTCCTTCTGACTTCCAGCATTACTTCGATCAGATGCTAGCACAGTTTCAGGAGTGGGCAAGAACATAATATGCCCGGATCGAGGACCAGTACTCCCGCATCGAGGATCACTACCGGTGCCAGGAGGAGCGAGGCAGGAGAGCTGAGGCTAGGGAGCAGCGGGAGCTTGAGCACTTGGAGAGGCAGGAGGCACTCTGGAAGGCGCAGCAGGATTTCTGGGAGCAGCGCGTTGGTGGTGGCCCTTCTCGATCCGCCTGATCACCCCTGCAGAGACAACACTATGGTTGGTCATTCTATACAGTCGTTCTTACACTATTCATTGCTAGGGACTAGCACTTGTTTAGGTTTGGGGAGGTGGTCGACTATATCTTTAGCTAAAATTGACTCATTTGTACTCTATTTCGTACTCTGTTTTTTATTTTTTATTTTCATGTATTCTGTTCAAGTGGTATCTTAGCCACTTGTTTTTTGTTATGTGACTGTGGTGGAAGGTTTGCCACCTTTACGTGTTAGTTATATATTTCCTTTCCAGTTGAGTCCAGTATAGATGTTAGCACTTTTATTTTCTCCTATGGTGAGTCTGAGTCAATTACCAAGTCGAACGTCTATTGCGAATGGTAAATTCTCTTGCTGCTTACGTTTTGTTTAATGTCTAGCTAGAAGTAGTGTAGTAGGCTTTTAATCCTGCAAGGTCGTTTCTCTTGTAAATAGCAAGTCTGGTTAGCCCTGTAGTCCAAAAGCCTGTGAGGAGCCTAGCCGAAGAAAAAATATTGTGCCGGCACCTGTTATTGTGTGATTTCCTGGGATGTGCATGTTTTTACGTATTACTTGCGCCTTTTCATACTTATGTGTAATTAGTTTCGTTGGGGATGACGAACGACATGCTTTACCTTGCGGATTTTATTTTCCCCCGTTCTGTCGAACTGGTTTGGGGAGAGGATTGTTCACTATGAATGATATGAGCCGTTATAATTGTGCTGCGGAAATCTGTCTACTGTTCCCTTAACTTATGATATTTGAATCTCGGGGTGGATTTATGGTCTTTATTGATCACCATTAGTTGTGTTAGGCGTGTTTCAAATACTACCTATATACCGGCGTGGCTTTTAAAAGCCATATGTCCGTGAGGGTTGAACGCACGTATACCAAACTGACACGCACAAAAGTGCGGACTTTTGGTAAAATAGACACCTGCAAAAAATTGAGATTAAAAGAGCCCAGGTGGCCACGCATTGAATGCAGTGAAGCATTATGAGATTTGATGTTGTTTTGAAATGGATGAAGGGAGCAGTTCCAGTTTTCCGAATTTTTTGGAGGAATACCGTCATGTGCCAAAGTCCCTTTCGACTCAATGAGACGAGTACAATATAGCATAAGATATTTGAGGCATCCTTGTGACGAAAGTCATCTTCCCAGTTTACTTTTTGATCTATACCCTATATGGATACTTCCATGAGAGTGAGTGATACACTTTATACACCTGTGAGGGACTAGCAGGTCAGGCTTAATTGTTATTTACTTGAGAAACGATCGTGTCTGATTACCTGCCTACTATTTCTGCCAAGGTTAGTTTGAGAACAAAATTTTTGCATCTTGTGAATTTAATGTTTTCAATGGTAGATTCGGTCGCTTGGGAATTTGACTCTTTGTTTGTTTACATGGTTTAGAGTCTAGTGTGTTTAGGTTGTGTGTTTGCTCGGGGACGAGCAAAGGTTCGGTTTGGGGATTTTGATGAGATAATATTCTAACGTCTCATTTGGTCTTTTTTAGCGGTCTTTGTCTTTAGTTTTGTAGTCTTTTTAGTTTGTTTTTATGCTTTGGTGTTTTGTTTGTGTTTTGTAGAAATCAGTGTCTTTTGAGCCGTATGAGAACAAGTCGGTTAGCATGGCTCGCCGCGGCGACATTTTACGAGCTTGGCATTCTAACTTCCAGCGTGGCTCGCCGCGGCGAGGAAATCATTCCGCCACAGCGAGATTGAGCGAGTGATGCTCCTGTTTGAAGATTGAAGCTTCATTGCGAGGAAATCGATCCATGGCGAGATTATGAAATGGATATATATTATGATTAAGAAGGCTACGCATGAAGCTATTTCTTCATGGCCAAGAGAGATGCAGATTTAGTTTTATTTTCCTTATTAGATTAGAATTTTGATTCCTTTTCTTTCATACTTCTTTTAACCTAGTTTTGAAAAAAGCTCCAGGAGACACACATTGACATTGAGACATCTTTGGAGCTTGGTTATTCATTGATTTTATTCATCAAGATTATTGGTATCGATTTCTCCATTGCTTTGTTCTTTACAATTCATTCTTATCTTATGGATTGAATTGTATGTTATTGCATGCGAGCTTTTCATCTATGTTTCACATGATTATTACCATGAATCTTTGCATGAAATTATCAATTATGAGTAGCTAAATACCTTTGAATACAGTAGTATGTGAAGATTATGCATATTTGTTCTAGGGTTTATCAAAGCACTCATATAGGTTAGTCTCGTATAAAATTTTCGTAAAAACCTTCAATTCGATAAGTCCGTATTAAATTCTCTAAATTGTTCATGTTTAAGGATCGTGAATTGACGACTCACGATTTCTCCAGTATAATAATTTCTAAGAACAATTGGTTGAATCGAATTGATTGATTTGCTATACAACGACCGTGTGACAAATATGAGTGTTATCCCTAGTTCGAATTAGCATAATTGGATCTTGCTACTGTATTCATCTTTCTCTCATTGTTAATCGTAATTTTAGATTTAGTTAAATTAGTTAGAAGTATAACCAAACCATCAACTAAACTGTTACTCGCAAGTGTCTGTTTACTCTCACTGCTACGTAGCTTAATTAATTCCCTGGAGATTGATCACGAGTTAGGCTTTAGTCGACATCTACAGCTTATTCTCTAATTGCTTTTTAGAGTATAATTTGAGCTTATCACCTTAGCTTTTTTACCAATGTTATAGGTTGTTTGGGAGCCGTCTTTTTGACTTCTTACAAACGTCATACTATCATCGCCCTTTTTTAGAGGAGTAGAGTTGGAGGTTTGTGTGTCCAGCCCAAGTCCTCCCTTTTCTGAAGGATTGCTTAGATAAGATTGTACTTCAGTAAGAGTATCATTAGCTTTGGCATAGGATTGAAAAGATAGTTCTTTCTCTTTGGGTTCCTCATTTTCAGTAAGAATATCTTCATATTTCCTTTGAAGCATGTTCAAAGCCTCTTTGTGTGATTTCTCTATCTCAGATATCTGAGCCTTTAGAAATGAATTTTCAGCATCCTTTGTTTCAGATATCTTGGTCAGCTCTGAAATCTCCTTTTCAAGAGATTTCTTTTTTTTTTTCCTTCCAGAAACTTAGTTCTTGATTGAACTACTAAGAATTCTCTTTCATAAAGATCAAGCTCCTTTTTGAGTTGTTCTAGATCTTTTATGCATTCCTCAACACTTTCATAACTCTGGTGAAGGTAGCTTGGAGTCATCTGAATCTTCATCTTCAGATTCTGACTCAATGTCAAGAGCATCAAATTGGATTTGAATCTTTTTCCATTATTCAGTGAGCAAAGCTCTCTGACTTCTCTTGAAGTTTCTTCTCTCCTTTTTGTCACTTGTATTTAGTTTGTTGAACGTAGGACAATCTCTTTTGAAGTGTCCAGGTTTCTGATAGTATAAGCAGATATCATTTCCAATTTCTGCAACATCAATAATTATAGATTCTCGAGGTGCTTGCTTTCGAAATGCTTTGTATGTTTTTAGACTGATGGTAGTTTGATCCAAGATGCTTTTTCAGCTTCTCTGTGGATTTTCTCCTTTCAATCTCTGACTCACAAATCTTTTCAAGTGTTTTACAGCAAGAGCATTTTCTTCAGTCACTTCCTTAGTTTCCTTCTTTTCAGAAGTACCCTGAGTGAAGGGAGCAACATTATGCAACTTTTTCAGTAGCTATATGTCCTCTCTGAGTTGTCTCATAGTTGACAGTTGCTAAGTGTGAGAAGAGTTCCACTGGAGTGATGTTAGGCATTCCTTGGTTGAAGTAGAAGTACCGAGTATGTTCCCAGTTTTGGTTTAGACTTCTCACAATAATCTTAACCTTTTCAGAATTAATGTATCTATCACTTTCACCAAGTGCAGCCATTTCACTCATTATTGTTGTGAACCTAAAGTCAAGTTCTTCAAGTGTCTCTGTAGGACCTTGTTTGAAGTTTTGGAATTTGAGCTTCAAAACTTCGAACTTTTTTTCTTTAGTTTTCTCACTGCCGGCACAGATTTTTTCGATCAATTGCCAGGCAACTTTAGCTGTTTTTGCACCCCACAGTTTACACTGTATATGCTCTGGAGTAGAACGTATGATGATGTTACGAGCTTGTCCATCCAGCGTATGTCTCTTGGCATCTTCTGATGTCCAGAGCTCTCTGGCTTATCTTCATATTCTATTCGACCAGTGACTCTCCCAGTTTCTGGTGTGGAGGAGCCACTGCTCTCATCACCTATGTCGGCTGGTGTTTTGTCTCTTCCATCTGAAACTCATATGACTTGTTTGGGATGTCGAATGACTATAGGGCGATTCTTGATGACATGTATCATTTCGTCACTTATGGCTTCCAGATGCAACAACATGTTCTTCCATTTTTCGTAGTTTTCTGGCTTGAGAATGGGAGCATCACTCAAAGCCATTTTGCAGGAAACACACTAAACAAACAAATCAAGTGTAGGTGTTAAATAGTTAGTGGGCACTTATTTGGGATCTAGGTTCAACGCAGAAGGCTTGGGGAACCTCCTGCTCTGATACCACTTGCTGCTCCAGATAACGGCAAAGTAAAATACTTGATGGTGGGGGGTGAATAGTCTTTTAAAAATTTTGTCGATAAACACAGTTTCTCAGATATCTGATACTTAATTTCAGAGAGCGGAAGACTTTCTGTGATAAGTGCACGTGCTCAGCAGAGTGAAAGTTTGTAAATACTTAGCAAGATGAATAAAGCAAGGTAAATGCAGTAAGTAAATAACCTTTTTATTAGTGCAAAAAAAAAAAACAATCAACAGGGTGGTACTCTTATTTCATATGATTGAAACATTGATTGCAAGCAGCCGGAACCCCATACACTCTAGTGACAATATAAAATCTTCGGCAACACAGGTGAGCACATAGGACTGAATGTAGGCAGCCGGAACCCCAAACACCCCAGTATCCCAATGCATACTCATTTGCTGTGTCACTTTTATAGAGACAACCTCAAGTCAGAACCAACACCGAATGTAGGCAACCGGAACCCCATACACCCCAGTGTCGATCCAGCCTATATCTGGTCATCCCATCTTTCCAAAGCAAAAATACGTACATACTTTATTTAGTCCAAGAGAGACCTTTTAATTATTTCTTTCAAAGGGGTCCTCCAGCGACTGCACCAGGCATTATCAAAACCCACAAAAATACTCAGGTAAAGCAACACCAAAGAGAGAGGGAAGAAAAATAATTAAAACAAGTCAAGACTTAATGCAGACTTACACACCACATGCAATACACAGTGTTAGTCAGTGGTGTTATGGAAACACTGAAGTTCTACCACAATCAGACAACACACATACCAACAGATTTCCACAAACTGAAGAATCTCTCATGATCTAATGGCGTAGTAAAGATGTCAGCTAACTGATGTGTGGTTTCTATATGTTCTAATTGAATAGCCTTAGCATCAACCAGATATCTCAAAAACTGATGTCTAATGTCTATATGCTAGGTTCTAGAATGATGGACAGGATTCCTAGATATGTTTATGGTGCTTAAATTATCACAGAACATTAGGAGGGTGTCATTATTAAGGCCATAGTCATGTAACATATGCTTTAGCGGTACTAGCTGGGTTACAAAAGTTCCTGCCACAATGTACTCAGATTCGGTAGTGGAAAGAGACACGCAATTTTGTTTCTTACTGTACCAAGAGACCAAATTATTACCTAAATAAAAACACCCACCACTTGTGGATTTTCTGTCGTGTATGTCTCTGGCCCAATCAGAGTCACTAAAACCAACCAGGTTGGAGTTAGTATCTCTTGAGTACCATATGCCCAAGTTTGTTATCCCAGAGACATACTTTAAGATTTTCTTAACAGCATTGAGGTGTGAAATACGGGGATCAGCTTGATACCTGTCACAAACATAGACTGCATACATAATATCAGGACGGGTCACAGAGAGATACAGCAGGCTACCTATCATAGACCTGTACAGTGTAGTTTCTACACTCTCTCTAGAATCATCCCTTGAGATCTTAGAACTTGCAGACATGGGAATTTTGCTAGGTTTAGATTCTTCCAAACCAAACCTCTTGACTAGGTTCCTAGCATACTTTTCCTGTGAAAGAAACTGTCCATCTTGTTGCTATTCCACTTGTAGACCTAGAAAAAACGTGAGCTCACCGATCATGCTCATCTCAAAGCTACCTGTCATAGAGCCAACAAACTCAGGTGTTGTGGTAGACATACACACACACACACACAACTTTACCATGTGTCGAAAGTCGACTCTTTCCTTACGCCTGGTGTGTACACCATCAGCTAGATCACTAATCACTTGGGTGACTGGGTGACTCTTTCTGATTCTAGCAGGAGGATCAAGTCTACTTTCTGCTTCTTCTTCCTGATCTTCAGATTCAGCATAAGATTCTTCTGGTGTTTGTTGTACACCAGATGGTGTATCAGGAACACTAATATTTCTTCCTTCATTGATATCAGGTGTGCGAGGAACACAATTTCCGGAGTCACCTGCTTTTTGTTCTAGTTCCTGAGCTAGTGTACCCGGACTTTTTGCTCTATTTGCAGTGACAAACTTAACTTCTTTTGTACCTGTGTCTGCATCATAAGTAGAGTCAACAAATACAACATTGACTGAGTCCTGAACAGTCTGAAGCCTTGGATTATAAATCTTGTAGGCATGACTGTTTAAGGAGTAGCCAACAAAGATTCCCTTTTCACTATTGGGATCAAACATGCCTAGATAGTCACGATCATTCAGAATATAGCAAACACAACCAACGGTATGAAAGTATTTCAAGTTGGGTTTCTTATTCTTAAGCAATTCATAAGGAGTCTTAGAAGAGCTAGGTCTGAGATAGACCCTATTAATGATGTTACATGCAGTGTTCAACGCTTCAGCCCAGAGTCTTTTAGAGACATTCATAGAGTTCAACATGACTCTAGCCATTTCCTGCAAAGTGCGATTCTTACGCTCAGCTATCCCATTTTGTTGACGGGTCTTGGGAGCAGAATACTCATGATAAATACCATGTATATCACAGAATTGAGAGAAATTTTTATTTTCAAACTCCCTGCCATGATCAGACCTAGTACGAATAACAGAACAACCATACAAGTTCATAATACTAGCACACAAAGTTCTGAAAGTATCAAAAGTTTCAGACTTCTCTTTGAGCAACTTAATCCACGTGTACCTGGAGAAGTCATCCACAATCACAAAGGCATATCTACTACCACCAAGACTACTCACTTCAATTGGACCCATAAGATCCATATGAAGAAGCTGAAAACACTTATGCATGCGGTGGGCTTACCATCCGATACAACAGGGACAGGTGTATGGGATATCCTGGTTTGTTTTCCTTTAAGACAATCACCACAAACGATCTTACCAGGGTTGGTCAGCTTGGGAATGCCCAAAACTGCTTCACACATAACCAGCTTATCAAGATTCCTATAGTTCATGTGACGTAGTTTTTTGTGCCAGATAACAGACTCATCAACTTTCAAATGATTACAGACAATATGATCACTAAACTTGTAACAGTTATCATTGGACCTAATGCCTGTCATAACACATCAATTGGATCTATCAAAGACTTCACAGACTTTAAGATCATCATCACATAGTTGACAAATGCTAATTAAATTAGCAGCTATGACATCTACTAACAAAACATCTCTTAGTGCTGGAAATCCATCCACATTCAACACACCCTTACCAATTATTCTGCTTTTGCTTCCACCACCATAAGTGACAGTTCCTTTGGTGAGAGGAATTATCTCCTTCAAGTAGGTTTCTGTCCCTGTCATGTGACGGGAACACCCACTATCGAAGTACCAAGTACCTGCAGGATTAGACTTAACAGCAGAAAATACCACATTGCAAACATTATCAGTCTTAGGTATCCAGACTCCTTTTAGTCTATTTCTACCTTTACGAGTACTAGAGTTCTTGGGCAGTGTAATCTCAACACTAGGATCAGAGGTTTTTTCTTGAGAAGTACACTCTGGTATTATCAAAACACTGGGAGCACTAGTACTCGGACTATCGGCATGAGACTTGTTGCAATCAGAAGAGTTTACAATAGAGGGGACTTTAACAGACTCTGGATCAACTAAGGGAATTTCTTCTATAGTAACACTAGTTTTGGAAACTTTCAAGGACTTTTGGTATTTGAAACAGTAAGGTTTAATATGACCAGGTTTAGTACAAAACTGACCTACAAAATTCTTTTTCTTGCTTTTGGCAGACCATCCTTTTTCTTTCACAAATACAGGGGTAGGATAGTTACTGGGTTTATCTTTGGGATAACAAGTTAGATCCTGCATTAGATCTTGAAAACCTAAACCAGTAGTTCCTTCATTACCTAAACCTAGCATTTCATCAAGTTTAGCAGTAACTGTAATAATTTTTGTCAAAGTAAGCTCATGTAACTTGAGCCTGGCAGTTACCTTTTCTAGTTCAGCCTCCTTTCTGGTTAGATAACCTCTATGTTAGGAATATCTGTTTAGATTTTGATCAGCAACCTAATGACTTATCTTAGTTCAGAAAGGTGCTTAGTACTCTTGGTTCACTTGAACATGGTAAAAGAGAAAAATCACTAAGTATGTTAGTCTAGCAAATCTTGTATAGGATGTTAGGTCTCTGAATGTAATTTTTATTTATTTAAAGAAGATCAAGAAGGAAGCATCCAAGAAAAAGGAACTCATTTCCAGAAAACAGAAGTTTGCTCAAGATTGCTCAAGACTAAGGAGAAAAGTCTCCTCAGATACCTGTGTCCAGAAACCTTGAGGCAACAAGTGTTTTGATTAAACAAGTTACTCAAAGGATATCTGAGAACACAAGTGTACTGAGTAAGGAACGTGTCAAGTCTCAGAAAGCTTCACGTATCCGTTGAGACAACAGGACAAATATAGTACAATGCATTTATTGCTCGGACAGAATTGTCTGCACAAAAGCAGAAGTCTCTGAAGAAGAAGAAGACAAAGAACTCTGCAATACTATATACAGATATCAATAGTTTGAATTTGATGTCAGCCTAACGGATACTATTCAAACGGCTTCAAATTCAACTATAAATATCACCACTTAGAATGCTTGAAAACACACCTTGAACTTACACTGAAACTACACACGAACTTAATGAATATCTTCAAGTGATCTCTCAAGCATACAAGCTTTCTTACTACTTACCTTCTAGCTTTCTGTTGAGACTAAAGCTCTAGAACTCTAAGTAGTATACAAGTTCTAAATGTCCTGACCCTTAACAAACATTGCTATATGTAAAGGAGTTGAATCAAAAGATCAAGTATCTGAGATTCATTCTCTAGAACATTTAACATAGGCTTGGGTCAGTAAAGAACAAGTTACTATACATTGTGAAGTGTATTAAGTAATCTTGATTCTATAGAGCATTCTGAAATAAATGTGTCAGTTATAAAGAAGCTCACCTGACAAACTATCTTAACTACACACCAACAGGCGTGGAGTACTTAGTTTGGGAAACTAAGGAACAACTCCAAGGTTATTGAGCACATGAAGTACTTAGTTTTGGAAACTAAGGAATAGCTCAAAGGTTTCTGAGTAGAGGAAGTACTTGGCTCAAACAGCTGGGGAACAACTCAGGGGGAAACATTTGGTTGGGAACCAAGTGTTGCAGGAATCGAGAGATAGGATATTTGTAAGGGTACCTCATTTATCTATCTTAGTGGATTCTAGGCCTGAGAAAGGCCGAAGTGGATTAGTTGAAGGATTACGCCACCTTCAGATACCACTATAATTCACTGTGTTATTTACTTACTGCATTTATCTTGCTTTATTCATCTTGTTGTGTTTTTACACACTTTCACTCTGCTGAGCACGTGCACTTATCACATAAATTCTTCCACTCTCTGAAATTCAGTATCAGATATCTTCACAGATATCTGAGAAACTGTGTTTATCGAAAAAAGTTTTAAAAGACTATTCAACCCCCCCCCCCCAGTCTTTTACATTATCATTATCTGGACCAACAAGTGGTATTGGAGCAGGAGGTTCTCAAGCCTTCTATTCGAAATCTAGATCCCAGATAAGTGCCCACTAACTATTTAACACCTACACTTGATCTGTTTGTTTAGTGTGTGTTCTGTAGGATGTCTTTGAGTGATGCTCCCGTCCTCAAGCCAGAAAACTACGAAAAATGGAAGAACAACTTGTTGTTGCATCTGGAAGTCATAAGTGACGAAATGATAAATGTCATCAAGAATGGCCCTATAGTCATTCGACAGCCCAAACAAGTCATAGGAGTTTCAGATGGAAGAGACATAACACCAGCCGACATGGGTGATGAAAGCAGTGGCTCCTCCAGACCAAAAATTGGGAGAGTCACCGGTCGAATAGAATATGAAGATAAGCCCAGAGAGCTTTAGACATCAGAAGATGCCAAGAGACATAGGCTGGATGGACTAGCTCGTAACATCATCATACGTTCTACTCCAGAGCACATACAGTGTAAACTATGGGGTGCAAAAACAGCTAAAGTTGCCTGGCAATTGATTGAAGAAATCTGTGCTGGCACTGAGAAAACTAAAGAAAACAAGTTCGAAGTTTTGAAGCTCAAATTCCAAAACTTCAAACATGGTCCTACAGAGACACTTGAAGAACTTGACTTTAGGTTCACAACACTAATGAGTGAAATGCCTACACTTGGTGAAAGTGATAGATACACTAACTCTGAAAAGGTTAAGACTATTGTGAGAAGTCTAAACCAAAACTGGGAACATACTTTGTACTTCTACTTCAACCAAGGAATTCCTAACATCACTCTAGTGGAACTCTTCTCACACTTGGCAACTGTCAACTATGACACAACTCAGAGAGGACATGCAGCTACTGAAAAGTCGCATAATGTTACTCTCTTAACTCAAGGTACTTCTGAAAAGAAGGAAACCAAGGAAGTGACTGAAGAAAATGCTTTTGCTGTAAAACACATGAAAAGATTTGTGAGTCAAGAGATTGAAAGGAGAAAATCCAAAGAGAAGCTGAAAAAGCATAAAGGATCAAACTACCATCATTACAAAAGCATATAAAACAGCTTGTTGAACAAGCCTGCTCAGCATTCTGTAAGTACTGACGTTGCAGAAATTGGAAATGATATATGCTTCTACTGTCAGAAACCTGGTCACATCAAAAGAGATTGTCCTACGTTCAACAAGATAAAGACAGGTGACAGAAGGGAGAGAAGAAACTTCAAGAGAAGCTAAAGAGCTTTGCTCACTGAAGAATGGAAAAAGATTCAAATCCAATTGGATGCTCTTGACATTGAGTCAGAATCTGAAGATGAAGATTCAGATGACTCCAAGCTACTTTCACAGAGTTATGTGGCATTACTCACGATTTGGTTGGCTTTGGTCAAAAGACAAAAGAAATGTGTGGAGTTGCTAAGGAGGTCTTTCCAGATTTCTCCAACATCGAACCATGTCTAATGGCTGATGAGGTAACCAACATTTCTCTGTTCTTAAATTATGAAAGTGATGAGGAAGGTATAAGAGATATAGAACATCTCAAAAAGGAGGTTAACCTTTATGAAAGGGAATTCTTGGTAGTCCAATCAAGAACTAAGTTTCTGGAAGAAGAAAAGAAATTTCTTGAAAAGGAGATTTCAGAGCTGACTAAGATATCTGAAACTAAGGATGCTGAAAATGCATTTCTAAAGGCTCTGATATCTGAGACAGAGAAATCACACAAAGAGGCTTTAAACGTGCTTCAAAAGAAATATGAAGATATTCTTTCTGAAAATGAGGAACTCAAAAAGAAAGAACTATCTTTTCAATCCTATGCCAAAGCCAGTGATACTCTTACTGAAGTACAATCTTATCTAAGAGATCCTTCAGAAAAGGGTGGACTTGGGCTTGACACACAAACCTCTAACTCTACTCCTCTGAAACAGGGCGATGATAGAATGACGTTTGTAAGAAGTCAAAAAGATGGCTCCCAAACAACCTATAGCATTGGTAAAAAAGCTAAGGCTGTTAACAAAGGCAAGGAAGTTGCTACCCAACCTTTGAGGGAGAAACAAGTCTCCAAAAAGAATGTGGTAAAGGTTTCTGAGAAGAAACAACACACTGGAAAGTGCAACCATCCAAATTGCTATGTCTCTCGAAAAGGAAAAATTGCAGGAGCTGGAAATATTCCTAATGTACCATTTTTCGGAAGAAACAATGATCCAGAGACTATTAAAGCTCCTGAAAACAGACCTCGGATAGCTAAAAGTGCTCAAAATGGCATTGGCTATAAAGCCATCGGAAAGCAACTTGCTTTAGAATACAAACGAGAGCAAGAACGATGGATAAAGTCTAAGATTCACAACAATCATCAGAAGTGGAAGAAAAGGCAAGCCACTGAAAATCTGAATGCCAGGGAAAGCTAAGTTTGCTGACAAGGAAAGCTAAGTTTGCTAGAAGAAATCTGGCAAGGAAAGCTAAGTTTGCTGACAAGCAGACTCAGCATCCTGACAGGTATCTGAAAGCACCACGAGGAGCACCAAGGAAGAAAATAGTTCTTGATAACAATGATACTAATCATTTACCTAGAATTCCTCCTGATGTTCCTGTTAGACAAAAGAATGTCCCTAAGAAATTCATTCATAAATTGATTCCTACTGGGAGATACTTTAGTCTAGAGGGTTCCATTGTTGGTATGAGAACCTAATTTCCTATTTCCTGTTTTGTGCAGAACACTTTAAAGACTAATCCAACGTGGCACTTTGATAGTGGATGTGGGAAGCACATGACAGGAGACAAAGTAAATCTGGTTAACTATCAAGTTTGTTCTGCAGGACCAGATATCAGGTTTGTTGGAGGTGAAGTAAATCCAACAATAGGATTTCGAGATCTAAAGATCGGAGCCCGTACTATCACTGGAGTACTACATGTAGAGGGATTGAAATATAATCTCCTAAGCATGAGTCAGTTTGCTAACAAGGGGTTTTATGTGAAGATCAAGTCCAAATTCTGCAAATTGATTGACAATGAGTCAAAGCAGACAGTCTTGGTTGCTAGTGGAAAGGAAGTCTCTATGTTGCTGACTGGGGATCTGCCATAACTGAAGAATGTCTCATGGTGAGTCAATCTGGCCACACTGAAGAAAATTGGCTATGGCATAAAAGAATGATTCACTTGAACTTCAAAACTCTGTACAAGCTAGCCAAGAAAGAGTTGGTGGTTGGATTACCCAAAATGGAATATAGAAAAGATGGTGTATGCTCAGCTTGCCAAATGGGGAACAATCCAAAACATCTTTCAAGTCTAAAACTAGACACTCCCGTGAAAGGCCACTGCAAATGTTACATATGGATCTTTTTGAATCTTCTGTAACTAGCTATGCAGTAAAAAACTATGGTCTGGTTGTTGTTGATGATTACTCAAGATTCACTTGGGTTGTATTTCTCAAACAAAAATCTGATGCAAGGGTTGAAATACCCAACTTGTTGAATATGCTTGAATTCATGAAAAATGACAAGGTATCTGTAATCAGAAAAGACCATGGTACTGAGTTTGTGAACCAGTACATAAAAGAGTTTTGTACCCGCAATGGTATACAACATCAACTATCTTCAGTAAGTAAGGACACCACAATAAAATGGTGTTGCTAAAAGGAAAAATAGGACCCTAAAAGAAGCAGTAAGAACAATGCTTGCTGACACTGAAATAAGTGAAATCTATTGGGTTGAAGCTATTAACACAGCTTGCAACACTCAAAATAGATGTTTGATAAACAAACACCATGACAAAACTCCTTATGAGCTTTTGATTGGTAGACCCCCTAGTATCAAACATCTAAGGGTGTTTGGTTGCAGATGTTTTGTTCTTATCAATGGAAAAGAATACTTGAGAACATGTCAACCAAAGGCAGATGAAGGAGTATTTCTTGGTTATTCTCTGAATAGCAAAGCCTACAGAATCTAAAATAAAAGAACACAAAAGATTGAAGAATCTGTTCATGTAGTGTTCTATGAAGGGAACAAGAAAGTACCCTTGAATGAAGAACTCTCAGATAGATTCAACGAACTAATGATTAAAGATTCTGTTGTCATACACTTAGAGGATGACTCTGACGATGAAAAGCAACCATTGCTTAGTAACAACAAGATGACTCTAAGACATGATGAAGAATTTCCTATGAGAATTCCAGAAATGGAACAGGTTACTGAGAAACTTCATCATGAAGAGGTTTCTGAGAATGAGATTGCTTAAAATCCAATCCCAGATATCTCTAACACTGAAAAAGTGTTAAATATCTACGGCACTTCCCGTGTGCCAGATTTCTCAAATACTGAACAAGTATCTTGTCAAGATCATAATGATTCACATTCAGATCAAAATGATATTGATCCTACTAGTTCAAAACCCATTATAAAAAGGATAAGAGATCATCCTGCCAAGGATGTGATTGTTCCATTAGACCAAGGGGTTAGAACTAGGAGAGCAATTGCTGGAAATGCAGATTCTCTCTATGGATGTTTCATCTAAAACATTGAACCTAAAACTGTAGAAGAAGCATTGAAGGATCAAGACTGGAACTCTGCAATGCAAGAAGAGTTGGATCAATTTGAGAGAAACAATGTCTGGAAACTGGTTCCATTTGTTGACAGAATGTCTGTAATTGGAACCAAGTGGGTTTTCAGGAACAAAATGAATGAGTCTGGTGAAATAACCAGAAACAAAGCAAGGTTCGTTGCCAAGGGATTCACCCAGACTGAAGGACTAGATTTTGATGAGTCATATGCTCCAGTTGCAAGATTGGATGCAATTAGACTATTTCTAGCCTTTACAGCTCATAATGACTTTAAAGTTTATCAAATGGATTTCAAAAGTGCATTCCTAATCAGTGCACTTGCTGAGGAAGTCTATGTTGAACAATCACCAGGCTTTGAAGTTTTCACAGAAAGTAGAATGGTCTATGAACTACAGAAAGCTCTGTATGGACTGAAATAGTCTCCAAGAGCATGGTATGATACTTTAGCCAAATACTTGTTGGAACGTGGCTTCAAGAAAGGAGAAGTTGATAAAACACTCTTTACTTTGAACCATGAAGGGAAACTACTTTTAGTTCAAGTATATGTTGATGACATTATATTTGGATCTAAAGACAAGCAACTTTGTGAAGACTTTGCTGAGCTCATGAAAAGTAAATTTGAGATGAGCATGATGGGAGAATTGAACTATTTCCTAGGGTTGCAAGTCAAGCAATTTAATGATGGAATATTCATTAGTAAAACAAAGTATGCAAAAGATATGCTCAACAAGTTTAATCTAAAGACTTCTGAAAAGAATGCTAAGATACCTATGTGCACTGGAACCAAAATGACCTATACTGAATGTGACAAGAGTGTTGAAGAACACAAGTATAGGAAATTGATTGGGTCTCTACTGTACCTCACTGCAAGTAGACTTGATATTCAATATGCAGTTGGAGTGTGTGCTAGATTTCAGACAAATGCAATGCAATCACACTACAACTTAGCTATGAAAATATTAAGTTATGTAAAGGGTACTGTAGAAGTTGGGTTGTTGTATCCAAAAGATAGTGGATTGATTTTAGTTGGCTATTCTGATGCTGACTATGCTGGATCATTGCTTGATAGATAAAGCACTTCAGGAACTTGTCAATTTCTTGGTGCCAGATTAATATCATGGTTCAGCAAGAAACAAAACTCAATTGCCACATCTGCCACAGAGGCTGAATATATTGTTGCTGGGTGTTGTGCTTCACAGATATTGTGGATACAACAACAAGTCAGAGATTATGAGATCAATGAAGAGAAAACTCCTAGTTTCTGTGACAACACAAGTGCTATTGCCATAACTCATAATCCTAAGTTTCATGTAGGAACAAAGAACATTGATGTTAGACACCACTTCATTAGAGATCATGTTGAAAAAGACAATATAGAGATACTCAAGATTTGTACTGAAGACCAACTTGCAGATATCTTTACAAAGCCTTTGCAAGAAAGCAGGTTCTTAACCTTGAGACATAGACTGGGGTTAATGGATCTACTAAAGGAACTGAAAAGTTCTAATCACTGAGACGGGAACTTAGAAGGGAAAAAAGATATCTGGAACGGGTATCCAGATATCTAAGGCAAAAGGTAAAAATTCCTACCAAAAAGGTATCTGAGAGGGGAACTCATATACTAAAAGGATGGGTAAAAGTGTCTTTCAAAGATTTTTGAGACGTGTACTCAGATATTTGAGAGATCACAAAGTGAGGGGGAACACAAAAGAGAAATGTAGTACAAGTGTATTCAGTCAACTACATCTCTGGTGTTTTGTATCATTCCATTTATATGTTAAGTTACTTCAGTTTCTGAACTGAATAGTTAAGTCCAAAGACTGCCCCTTAGTCACAGAAAAGAGATATGATTCAGAAAGCTATTCACCAAATTTCATTTTTTTTTTTTTAAAAAAAAAAGGAGCTTCCTACTCAGCTAATAGTAGTAGCAACTACATGCAACCATCATGTCGTCCAGTATGTCAGTACAAGTATTGCCAGGAGTGAATGATAAACTACAACCAAAAGGAGGAGATACCTGTTAGCTAAAGCAAAGTTAAACTACTAACGGGTGATGTTCCTTATGGGTTGCTACCTGTATTAACTAGGGAGGGGGAGCTATACATTCAAGGGGGCTTAGAAGAGCCAGTACAAAAGGGAGCCTTCAAGGGCAACAACAACAAACAAAACCACACTAGTACAACCTGACAAAGGAGTAAGCGCAAAGCACAAGACTGAAATACAAGCTTACAATGCAAAAGAAATGTAACTTGTGAAACAGTAACTAAAAGAAACTCCTTGCCAGAAAAGGACACTGCCAGTGGTAAAAGAAACCCCAAGTAAATCAAGAGAACAGTCCAGCCTTGAAAGTAAGATCTCCTCCAACACAAAAGCTCCAACTGCTGCTTGTAACTAAACTGCAACAGTACAAGTGTAGCTACTGAGGCTTTACAAAAAGAATCAAAACTGCACAGAAGTTTCTCAACACCATCAACAGTCGACTTATTGATCTTCCACCTCTTCCAAAACATATTCAAACCAAGTAGCCCTGCCTCAACATATAGGGAACAACCACTATACAAGTTGAAAACAAAATACCAGGGCACAAAACGTCCACCAACTAACAGCTTTTTAAATAAACTTAGAGACTTCCATAGCAAACAAAAACCGGAGAATCCAAACTCAACTGCTTTGAGAGACACTAACAGGGAACAGCCACTATTAGTGAGAACAGTCAAACAAACCAAAATAAGCCTAGCCAATATAATCATAAGAAAGCCTCCAGCAAAACTAAACAAAAGCCTAACAGTGTATTCAACTGTACAACAGATGTCTAAAGAAACCTGAGAACCACCTAAAAGGAGCACCACTAGTAAAACAAAAGCTAGAGAGGCATCACTTAACAAAGCTAAGCAAGAGACACCAAGATAGCACACTGAGAAGACAAATAGCACAGTTTTTGAAATAAAAACTACCACCAAACAACTACTTTGAACCCAGCCATTCTCTTTCCTTTTTTTGGCTTGTTCCTTTTTCTTTTTTTTTTCTTTATTTCCATTTTTTCTTCTTTTTTCTTTTTTCTTCATATTTTCTCTTTTTTTTCCATTTTTCTTTTTTTTTAAATTCATTTTTTTTTTCTTTTTCCAACTCTTTTTTTTCTACTCCATCTGCCTTCCTTATTTCTCCATCCAAAAACCTGCTTTGCACACTAGTCCACCAATAAATTAGCCCAGTGGCTATTTGTTGGTCCAGATAACGGCAAAGTAAAAGACTAGAGGGGGGGGGGGGGGGGTGAATAGTCTTTTAAAACTTTTGTCGATAAACACAGTTTCTCAGAAACCTGGGGGTTTCTGATACTTAAATTCAGAGCGCAGAAGACTTTAAGATAGGTAAGTGCAGAAACAATAAGTGTGTGTGTGTGTGTGTGCGCTTTGGTGAAATGTAAAAACAGAAAGGTAAATGACACAGCAAATATAGTGGTATCTGGAGGTGGCGTAATCCTCCAACTAATCCACTTCGGTCTTTCTGAGACCTAGAATTCACTAGAACAGATAATTGAGTTCACCTTACAATAATCCTATTCTAAGATTCTTAAACAAATGGTTCCCAACCAAATGTTCCCCCTGAGTAATTCCCCAGCTCCTAGAGCTAAGTACTTTACTCAGATAACCTTGGAGTTATTCCCTGATTTCCCAAATCAAGTACTTCCTCTACTACACGCCTTGATGGTGTTGGTTATAAGGTTTTGTCAGAAAGGCTTCTCGTATAACTTTTCAGTTAGGTTTTCAGAGAGACAAACAGAACGAGACTACTTAATACACTTGTTCAGTGGATGGTAGTCTGCTCTTTACTGACCCAAGTAATTGATGTCCGTTCTGGAGAATGAGCCTCAGAAAGGGTATCTGATAGTTCAACTCTTTCACGAATAACAATCTCTTGTTCAGGTTCAGGAAAACTTAGAACTACTAGTGATTCTTCAAGCAACAGAAGGCTTTCAAAGAGGGTAGTAGAGTGCTTGAGAGAATACTTTGCTTGATGGTAATTTTGCAAGATAGAGCGTTCTAAGGTATGTTCTTCAAGCATCTAAGTGTGTGATATATATAGATAAATTTGAGAGGCGTTTGAATTATATCCGTTGTGCTCTCCATCAAATTATATCCGTTTATATCTTGAACTATGTACTCAGAAGTCACTATCTCATTTTTGAGAGGATCGCTTTAAAGATTTCCGATGCATTTAATGCATAGTACTGTTCATTGTCCTATAGTCTCAACGAATACATGAGCCTTTCTGATGGCTTGCATGCTCCATACTCATGATGTCATATGTCCAGAATCATATTTCGAAAGTAAGTTAATATACTTAAGAAAGGATTAAGGACATAGTCTTTCTAAGTCAGACTAAACCTTTGTGTCTTCATAAACCTTGTGCAATCTTCAGTCTTCTAATCTTCAAAAAAGCTGCATTGCTAGGATTGATCTTCATGGCCTTCTTGAAATAAAAAATTACACTCAAAGACCTATAATCCAAATACAAGATTTACTAGACTAATCATAGTCAGTGATTTCCTCTTTTACAATGTTCAAGTGAACCAAGAGTACTTAATCACCTTTCTGGCTAAGATAAGAACATGTGATGAGTGATCAAAATACTAACAGATATTCCTAACAAATTTCCCCCTTTTTGATCAGTCATCCATGACTATCTTTCGAGTCCTATTACAAATTGTAATCTTGGAAGAGAAAACAATCCACCACTTAATCATTTCAAATGATATTCAATTTTAGTTGAATTAAGTGCAGAAAGTAAACATCAACCAAATCACAAGAAGTGATCTTTGATGATAAGTTGTCATCTATTAAAATGTATCTGAGAGTATGATCTTCAGATAGAATTACGTTCTGAAAGAGATGCAACTTTTACATATAGAGAATTTTAGAAACAATCAGCAAGATCACAAAAAGTAATAAAACATACTAAGTAAATTAGAACACAGGAGAGTCCAAGCTCCAAGAGAGTATTCTAATGTTACTAGTCTTCAAGTCTTCAGAAATGCAACTTGGGTTTAGATACCTCAAGTTCTTCAGCACCCTTTCTGGATCAGTTGACATGATCATCCACTTTTCTGCATTCTTGGACATAGTCATAAAGAATCCTTCCGATGAGAGCTCTTTTCTCGGATAAGTCACATATTTCATGGTAACTCTTGCCAAGTTTGTGATTCTTCCGTAAAGTGTTTGACCTGTAAGTACTTTCCTGGACCTGCATGGTCTACTTGCAGCTGAGATAGGTTGAAATACTTGTTTATTTCTTCCAGATAGTGTAAATCATCTAGGTATTCATCCAATGTCTTATAGAATGACTCATAGGTTGAAACACCTAGTTTGTTCTTCCTGCTGTAGCTACCATCCAGTTTTCATACCTTGTGTACATCATCAGGTTTTGGGTAAGGATAGGCAAAAGAAAGATCCATCTTTCTGGCTTCATTCCTCTTTTCTACTTCAAAGTTTAGCCAGGCATGAAGGTGCTCATGTTTTAGCAATTCTGGCTTGCCTTCTCTACATTTCAGGATCTGGTTGAGGATAGGAGTTGGAAACTTATCATTGACAAGTAGGTGTTGTAGTTCCAGAATCCAATACCCTCTCTTGTTCAGAATGCACCTATATGAAGATTCTTCATTACTAGTCTTCATATACTCAATGTGGGCATCAGTTGGCCTTTCTTGATGTGTTTCATTGTTTATTCTGCCAAACTGGAAATCCCTTCTTGCTTTTCTGTTTGGTGGCCTTCTGTCAGGAGATCCTCTAACCCTTTCTTCCCGCTTGAAATTGTCTTGGTGGATGTTCCTTGTAATGACTTGGTATTTCGGAAGAAGGGTTACTGCTAAAGGTCTTCTTTGCCGAGAGGAGGTTGTGAAGTAGTTGCTTGTCTTCTTTTCTTGTGAAGTGGATGTTCATCTGTGTCAGATTCATCCTCATCATCATTGAAGTCCAAAATTGGAGACTTGCAGCTTTCTTGACCTCTTACCTCTCCTTCTTCTTGGTCTTCTCCTTCTTCAGGATTATTCTGGTTGTTCCCATCTGAGATCCTAAGGGACTTGGTTCCCCTAGTTATCATACTTATCAGCCTTCTGGCTGGTTGATCTGGAACAACTTCTTCAGCAAGGGTGTCTCCAGTGGTGTTCTTAATGACAAGTTGACTAGAGGAGGGAGGAATTGATTGTTTCCTTTTTCTTCCTCTGCCTTTCTGAGGCATCTCTTCTTCCCCCTTAGTCATGAATGACTGACTTATGATAGCATAAGCTTCAGAGAGAGTTTCAAAGTTTTTCTGGAGATTGTTGTGCACCCTGACTAATTCTTGAAGTTATTTCTTCAACTCTGTGTTCTGCTTAACCAGTTCCTGCTCCTTTCTGTTGAGCGCTTCAAGTGGTCTTAGGACAGCGTTGGCTTGCAAAACAGCATGGCTGGCTTCATTCAATGCTGCATTAGCATTGTTACAATCCTCATCCCTAACCAACCCTAGGTCTTTCTGAGAGAGAGCTATGCTGGTTGCTCTGTTGAGTAAAGCAGCAGCCAATGGCTTCATCTCTTCTGGGACAGATTTTAGCACTTCTGTATCTTGGGCAACTAGTGTCTTTCTGAGCTCTAAAAAGACACTGTTCCTTGCACGGTGCTCTTCACTTCTTGAACTACTTGGTGCAGAGAATATATGAGGAGCAAGTAGGGCTCTTTTGTGCTGAGTGACAAGTCTCTCATCTTCTACTTCAGTAATCAAGTTGTGGGTTTCAGCATCACTATCATAATCCTTTCCTTGGATTGTTTGCAGATTGACAATCTTCTTCTGCTTTCCATCAAGTGTGTTGGCCTTCTGAGAAGATGTAGAAGGTCTTTCTGATGCAGTTTCAGCATCATGCTCTTCATCATCATTGTCATCCATGGCATCTATCTCAGCAGCTGTGACAACAATGGCATTTTTCAAATTTCCTTGCTCATCTAGGAGTGCCAATTCCTTGGCATTAGCTTTTTCTAGCTTCTTGATTTTGGCTTCCTTTTCATCAACAAGAGCTTGAGTCTCAATGTTGATTCTCTTCTCTTCTTCCAATACCTTTCTGAGTTGTTCAATCCTAAACTCAGCGGCTAAAATTTCTTCTATGGCATCATTGTGTTCAGCCTGTTGGGTATCTTGATGAGACTTGGGAGGTGATGAAGATGGAGCTTTCTGAGCATTGGAGGGAGTAGCCTTTTCTCCACTTCCTTTGCTAGCTTTCTGAATCCCGCCTTGTCCAGGTTGGGGATCATCATCATCATCACTCTTGTTCTTTGCTTCTTGGTTTGGATGCTCAGAGGGAGGTTCTTGAAAATCATTTTCATCCATCTCCTCGTCATCTTCTGAAACCAGGTTGATCACATTTGGGAATGTAATCATCCTCCCATTAACTTCTTCTTGTTCAGCAGGATAAGTAGTGAGCTTGCTGGGCAAGGCAGGATGGGTAACAATCTGCTCTTGGTTTGAGTATCTGCAGACTTGAAATCTGCTATAAGTCTTTGTGCTACTTCATGAATGAAGTCTTCATGCATCAGAGTGGCAAATGAGTAGGACTCTGTTGGGAACAATGCATGGATATAATCATCCAGATTGAAGACGATTGCTCTCTTTTCTGGGACGTCGATTACTCTGGCTAATTCTGAAAGGTCAGCCTTTCTGAGTTTCTGCCATTGTCTGAAGCACTTGAGATGTTTCTTTAAAGTGTGCTTCTAGAAAGCCTTGAGTAAATCAACTGGCACTAGAATTTGAGCCGAAAGAAGGTGTTCAAGTTAGTTTTGTTCAAACGACTTGTGTTAGTATCTGTGTACAAAAGTAAGCTTTCTGAGCATATCTGTGTAGAAACACTAGGCTCATCTGCTTGCTTGGGCACAGAGGCCTCAGATACCTTGTTGTACAAAAGTAAGCTTCTGGAATCTCTAGGTTTTGGGGTGTTGGTTCCACCACCACTACTTCCTCAGTTGGAGCCTAAGAAGAGACATTAAGAATATTAGAACATAAGATAAGAGCATTTTTAGTTAGGTATTTCTTATTTAGAGATAACTTCACTACCTATGGGACAGGCTCTTCTTGATGTTCTGAGGTTGGAGGAACCTCTTCTTGATTCAAGGGGGTGGACAGGTTTTCTTCCCCCTGAAAGTGTGTCTCCATGTTGGCCTATAACAAATACAGCTTATGAGTAACAAGTTAACATGCAAGTATGTTGACATGTTAGATACAAACTATCTTTGTTACCTGAATAGGGTCAGGCTGATCATTGATCTCTTGGACTTGTGGTGATTCCACAGTCTCTCTGTGCTCATTATTGTTCTCCTCTGCAGTATCATTCTGATTCTCCATCTTAGTTTGATCCCTTTCTGAGAGTTGAGCTCTCTCAGAAGGTTGAGGAACCTGTGTTAAAACAGGATTTTCTTCAGCAACATTAAGTGCTAGCATTGTGAATGTGGAAGCAATGTCAGGATCTTCCAGCATTCTATCTTCCTCACCCAGGCCTTCTTCTTTCTGCTAGGCAGAGGGGCTCTTGTCTTTCTGAAGAGCTGAGCTTGATGCTCCTCCATGGGTTTCATACTTGAATCTTTTGAGTACTTTTGCAAGTACTTCATCATCCTCAGAATCACTATTCTGTGTTGGTGCAGACCCATCTATGATATTTCTATCATCTCTGGAGAGTTCTGGAGCATTTTGGTTTAGGACTCTTGGGGCATTCTGGAGTTGCCTTTCTGGGCGTCCAACATCTTCTGAGACCTTGTCTCCAGAAGGTTGTGCCTCTTGTATGCTTAGGGACTTGGAGGCTCTTTTGCTTTGAGTCCTCTTTCTCTTGGCAACTGGAAGTTTAGCTTGAGCTTGCTCAGAGACCTCCTCACCTTGTTGTGCAGTTTCTTCTTCTTACGAAAAGTGCGTTCTCGTGAAGAAGTTTCTCCTTTTCTTCAAAGGCGTGTCTGAAAAGGGAGTTGGTGACTGGGATTTCCTGCCTCTCTCTGAGAGTGATTCCCATTGTTTCCAGAATGTAACAGATTCTGAGACCAAAGTGCATATTGGCCTTTGGCTCAGCAAGGCCATTGATTATTTTGGGCTCAAATTCCTCAATATGTCCAAGGAATTTGTCAAGGCGATTTCCCCAATTGAAGTGGGTTTCCTGCCCTTCATGCTTCGTGTTCAGAAGATGCATCATCATCCATCTCTCCATGCTTATCTGGTCTACTCCTCCTTTGTTGCCATCAAAGCAACGGTCCAGAATAAGAGCTAAAGTACTCCAGTGTTTCTGGAGATGACTAGTTCTGATGGCTTTCAGAACAAAGTCTCCTAGGCAACCTTTTGCATTTTCTATCTGGATTGCTTCAAATAGCTCTTTGAGGCCTTGAATCATGGAAGCGTCCTTGATGTTGATGTCTTCAATTGTTCCTCCATTTTTCAATCGGAATATCTTGCAGAAAGTCTTGCAGTCTAGAACAATTTCTTGTCCTTGGACTTCAGTCTGCATGTATTTCTCTTCTTCATCATTCACAACTTTTGTGAAGATTTTGGAGTTGTTATAGAACTCCAGTACATCCAGTGTGGATAGTCCACTAGGTGCAGCAGATAGAAGCTTGTAGATATGGGAATTCTTCAGCATCCCCAATATCAGTTTCCTTTCTGGTTTTGAATGTATAACTGCTGGTACATACCTCATTACTAGAAAAGCTCCCCAAATCATTCTGTGGTTAGGGTTCCAGTCCGATGGGGTAAACTTTCCTGTATATGCTTATTCAACACCTTAAGTTCCTTTCCTCCTTGCTTTTCAGCAGGAGCAGATGATGCGGCCTTAGGGTTCTTGGTGGTCATCTTCTTGGGTGCCATCTCTTATATAGAGTTTTGAATGAGTGTTTTTCAGATGAATTTTGCACAAATAATCGAGATTAGTCTATCTATTCAGAAGACTAAGCACAAGAAGTTGAGTTTTGTAGAGGGGTTTTTCAGAAATCTTGAGAGATTTTGCTGTTTTTATGCAAGTTTGAAATTTCGGAATTGGTGAAAGTGTTTGTCTTTTGCCCAAATCCTATATATATATAGCAGACAAAATGTACATAGATACAACATACATACAACTGAATATGAATGCTTGTCTTTGCATCTGCATAGGCGTGGTATGTCCTTTGTACTTTATTAAATGCGTAGTGGGCCATGTCTGCATTTATCAACAGGCATTACTTGCTTTGTTTTAATCTCAATCGTTGAGATCAAACGTTTATTCATCAAGGGCTTATATTGAATATCTTGTAATGATATCAATCAACAAATGGTAATGTGCCAACTTGATGGATTTTTAATATGCTACATTCATTGTGTCACTTAGTAAAGAGTAGGAACACTTAATCGTTTGAGCTTATCATTCTGAGTGTCAAGTCCTTATCTATATATTGTTTATTATGAAAATGGTAAAAATACAAGACATTGTACATGTTTGACTTTCAGAACATATACCTTTTGGGCTTTGTGTGTCCATTTCTCTTTATGACTAAATAGCTTTCTAAATTCAAGTGTCAGAAGCTTCAGTTGTTTGAATGTATTTGACCCACTTTTAGTAAGTAAGTTCTAGTTTTATTTACTTATTGAGTGTGTACCAACCTTTGCCTTTCTGGATACCCGTTCCAGAAATGTTTTGCCTTTCTGAGTGTTGCTACTCAGAAACCTTTGCATCACTTCTTTTCAACTTGGCTTTCTGAGAACCTGTTCTCAGAGGCCTACTTCTTTTCTACCTGACTTACTCAGACTTTAGAGATTCAGGACAATTTTTCAGTCCTTAGGCAACTCCATTAATCCAAGATTTTGTCTCAAAGTCAAGAACCGACTTTCTTGTAAAGGCTTGGTGAAGATATCTGCAAGTTGGTCTTCTGTGCCAATCTTGAGTATCTCTATATTGCCTTTCTCAACATGGTCTCTGATGAAGTGGTGTCTAATATCAATGTGCTTTGTTCTGGTATGGAACTTAGGGTTCTGTGTTATTGCAATAGCACTTGCGTTATCACAGAAAATGGGAGTTTTCTCTTCATTGAGTCCATAGTCTCTGAGTTGTTGTTGAATCCACAGAATTTGTGTTGCACAACAACCAGCAGCAATATATTCAGCCTCTGTGGTAGAAGTTGCAATTGAGTTTAGTTTCTTGCTAAAGCATGAGATAAGTCTAGTTCCCAGAAACTGACAAGTTCCTAAGGTACTTTTCCTATCAAGCATTGATCCAGCATAATCATCATCTGAGTAACCAACCAAACTCAATCCACTTTCTTTAGGATACCACAACCCTACATCTACTGTACCTTTACATACTTTAATATTTTCATAGCAGTGTTGTAGTGTGATTGCATTGGATTTGTTTGAAATCTAGCACACACTCCAACTGCATATTGAATATCAGGTCTGCTTGCAGTAAGGTAAAGTAGTGAACCTATCAATTTCCTATACTTGTGTTCATCAACACTCTTATCTGATTCAGTATAGGTCATCTTGGTTCCTATGCTCATAGGTATCTTAGCATTCTTTTCAGAAGGCTTAAGATTGAACTTTGTGAGCATGTCTCTTGCATACTTTGTCTGACTAATGAATATTCCATCATTGAGTTGCTTGACTTGCAATCCTAGGAAATAGTTCAATTCTCCCATCATGCTCATTTCAAATTTACTTTTCATGAGATTTGCAAAGTCATCACAAAGTTGCTTGTCCTTAGATCCAAATATGATGTCATCAACATATACTTGAACTAAGAGTAGTTTCCCATCATGATTTAAAGTAAATAAAGTTTTATCAACTTCACCTTTCTTGAAACCACTTTCCAGAAGGTATTTGGCCAAAGTGTCATACCATGCTCTTGGAGCCTGTTTCAGTCCGTAAAGAGCTTTCTGTAGCTTATAGACCATTCTACTTTCTGAGGAAACTTCAAAGCCAGGTGGTTGCTCAACATAGACTTCCTCAGCAAGTTCACCATTCAAGAATGCACTTTTGACATCCATCTGATAAACTTTAAAATCTTTATGAGTCAAAGGCGAAGAGTCTTATTGCATCCAATCTGGCAACTGGTGCATATGACTCATCAAAATCTAAACCTTCAGTCTGGGTGAATCCCTTGGCAACCAACCTTGCTTTGTTTCTGGTTATTTCACCAGATTCATTCATCTTGTTTCTGAAAACCACTTAGTTCCAATCACAGATATTCCTTCTACAAATGGAACTAGTTTCCAGACTTTGTTTCTTTCAAACTGATCCAACTCTTCTTGCATTGCTGAGATCCAGTCTTGGTCTCTTAATGCTTCTTCTATAGTTTTTGGTTCAATGTTTGAGATAAAACATCCAAAGAGAGAATTAGCATTTTCAGCTATTGCTCTCCTAGTCCTAACACCTTGATTGATTGGTCCAATCACATCTTTTGCAGGATGATCCTTGATCCATCTCATCATGGGTTTAGGGCTAGTAGGGTCAACATCTATGTGATTTGAATGTGAATCACTATGATTATGACTGGATACTTCTTCAGTATCTGTGACATTTTGCACCTCAGAAGAGCGGTGAATGTCTGACACTTGCTCAGTGTGAGAGCTTTCTGGGACATGCCTATCAGAGAGGTCATTTCCAGAGTTGGCTCTCTGATGAACATCTTCAGTTTCCATTTCTGGAATTCTCATAGGAAATTCTTCATCATGTCTGAGAATCATCTGGTTGTTACTAGGCATTTCATGCTTTTCTTCGTCAGAGTCATCCTCTCTTTCCACAATGATGTTTTTCCTTTCTGAGGGTTCTTCTTCAGAATCATTTATCATTAGTTCCTTGAACCTTTCAGAGAGTTCATCAGCAAGGGGTGTTTTCTTGCTTCCTTCATAGAATACAACATGAACTGATTCTTCAATCTTCTTTGTTCTTTTGTTGTAAACTCTGTATGCTTTGCTATTCATAGAATAACCAAGAAATACACCTTCATCTGCCTTTGGTTGAAATGTTCTTCGATACTCTTTTCCATTGTTAAGGACAAAACATCTACAACCAAACACTTTCAGATGTTTGATATTAGGGGGTCTACCAACCAAGAGTTCATATGGGGTCTTGTCATGGTGTTTGTTTATCAAACATCTGTTCTGAGTGTAGCATGCTGTGTTTACAGCTTCAACCCAATAAACTTCACTTATTTCAGTGTCAGCTAGCATTGTCCTTGCTGCTTCTTTAAGGGTTCTATTTTTCCTTTCTGCAACACCATTTTGTTGTGGTGTTCTTACAGAGGAAAGTTGGTGTTGTATACCATTGCTGGTACAAAACTCCTTTATGTACTGGTTGACAAACTCAGTACCAAGGTCTATTTTGATTGCAGATACTTTGTCATTTTTCATGACTTCAAGCTTATTCAGCAAGTTTGGTATCTCCACCCTAGCATCAGATTTGGGCTTTAGAAAGACAACCCAAGTGATCTACAACAACCAGACCATACTTCTTTCCTGCATAACTACTTACAGATGATTCAAAAAGATCCATGTGTAATAGTTGCAGTGGTCTAACACTAGAGTGTCTGGTTTTGAACTTGAAAGAGATTTTGGATTGTTTCCCCATCTGACAGGCAGAACAGATACTATCCTTTGTGAAAGATGTTTTGGGAAAGCCAACCACTATCTCTTTCTTAGCAAGTTTGTTCAGAGTTTTGAAATTCAAGTGACTCATTCTTTTGTGCCATAACCAGTGCTCTTCTGTGTGACCTGATTGACTTACCATGAGACATTCTTCAGTTGTGGCAGATGCCCAATCGGCAACATAAAGACTTCCTTTCCGCCGAGCAACCAAGACTGTCTGCTTTGACTCATTGTCTATAAGTTTGCAATACTTTGTTTTGAATTTCACAGTGAATCCCTTGTCTGCAAACTGGCTCATGCTCAATAGATTATATTTCAAACCTTTAACATGTAATACGTCAGTGATTGTTAATGATCCTAATTTGACTTTGCCAAATCCTAGAGAGGGATTTAATTCTCCTCCAGCAAATCTGATGTGTGGTCCATTGTTGCAAGCTTTGTAGTTTACGATTTGTCTCCTGTCATGTGCTTTCCGCACCCACTATCAAATAGCCATTGAGCCTTAGTCCAAGAGGCGTTCTGCACAAAACAGGAAACAGGAGTTAGGTTCTTGCTTCAAAGATAGAACCATTTAGACTAAACATTCTTCCAGTAGGAATCCACATTTTAGTGAATTTCTTGGGAGTTTGTTTTTGTCTAACTTGATCAGAAGGAGATGCAATAAAATCAGTAATTTTGATCTCAATTTTCCTTCTTGGGGTGTTTTTAGGTGTTCCCTTTGGTGCTTTCTGGACCCTGGGTTTCTGGGGTTGCTTTTCAGCAAACTTAGCCTTTCTGACCAGGTTCCTTCTAGCTCTGGCATTCAGTTTTTCAGTGGCTTGAGATTTCTTCCACTTCTGTCTATTGCTACGTGCAATATCAGCCTTGCGCTATTATTCTTGTCCTTCCTTATATTGTTGCACAGAACTTTTCCAATAGCACGATAGCCAATGCCATTTCGAACACCTTTGGCTTTCTGAATACGTTCTTCAGAAGCCTTACTAGTTTCTGCACCATCTTTATTTTCATAAAATGGTACAGTAGAGAATTTGCCTATTCCAGCAATTCTTCCTTTCCTAGTAATGTAGCAATATGGATGGTTGCATGTCTGAGGGTTGTGTTTCTTTTTAGAAACCTTATCCACAAGTTTCTTGTGAACTTGTTGTTCTTTCAAAGGTCAAGGTTCTTTTCCTTTGTCAACTACCCTAGCTTTCTGACCAATGCTATAGGTGGTTGAAGAACCATTCTGTTGACTTTTTACAAAGGTCAACCTTTCATCACTCTTCTTCAGAGGAGATGAATTACTCGATTGTTCATCAAGTCCAAGTCCACCTTTCTCAGAGGGATCTCTCAGATAGGATTGAACCTCAGTGAGAGTGTCACTAGCCTTTGCATAAGATTGGAAGGATAGCTCTTTCTTTCTGTGTTCTTCATTCTCAGAAAGCAGCTTCATCATTTTCTTATTAAGTTCATCCAAGGCAAGTTTGTGAGAATTTTCATTTTCAGATATTTGAGCTTTCAGAAAGGCTATTTCAGCGTTCTTGTTCTCAGATACTCTGGTTAGCTCAGAAACCTCTTTTTCAAAAGTTTCTTTGCTTTCCTCTAGAATTCTGGTTTTGGATTTTGCTTCCAGAAATTCTTTCTCATAACGATCCAATTCACTCTTGACCAACTTCAGATCCTCAATTCCATCATCACTCTCATAGTACAGAAATTGTGAATTGTTAGTTACCTCATCATCCATAAGACACATTTCAATGTTGGAGATGTCTGGACCAGCAATCTCAGCAACTCCACACATTTCATTCTTCTTAAGGCCGAAGTCGATTACATCGTGGGTGATTCCACACAATTCTGGTGATGGTAGGTTTGAGTCATCTGAATCTCCATCTTGAATCATCTCAATGTCTAGAGCATCAAGTTGAATTTGAATCTTCTTCCTTTCTTCACCAAGAAGGCCCTTTGATTTCTCTTGAAATTTCTTCTGTCCTTCTTGTCACCTATCTTGAGCTTATTTAAAGCAGGACAATCTCTCTTGAAGTGACCAGGCTTTTGACAATAGAAGCATATATCATTTCCTATTTCTGCAGCTTCAGTACTAACACCTTTCTGAATGGGGGTGTTCAGAGAGTTGTTCATTTGTATGTTCTTGTACTGATGATAGTTTGGGCCAAGATGCTTTTTCAGCTTTTCTTTAGCTTTTCTTCTCTCAATCTCTTGACTCACAAATTTCTTCATGTGTCTTACTGCAAGAGCATTTTCTTCAGATGCATCTTTGGTATCCTTATTTTCAGAAGAACCTTGAGAAACTAGAGCAACACTTTGCAACTTTTCAGCTGTTTGTTCTCTCTGAGTTGTCTCATAGTCTACAGTAGCAAGATGAGAGAAGAGCTCTACTGGAGTAATATTTGGCATCCCTTGGTTGAAATAAAAGAACTTAGTGTGCTCCCAGTTGTGATTGAGACTTCTGACAATAGTCTTAATCTTTTCGGTCAGAGTATCTGTTGCTTTCACCAAGTGCAGCCATATCACTCATAAGTGTAGTAAACCTGAAATCAAGTACTTCCAGAGTTTCAGTGGGACCTTGTTTGAAGTTTTGGAACTTCAATTTAAGAACTTCGAACTTGTTTTCTTTGGTTTTCTCAATTCCGGCACAGATTTCTTCAATCAGTTGCCAGGAAACTTTCGCCATTTTAGTACCCCACAGTTTACACTGTATGTGCTCAGGTGTCGATCTGATGATGATATTACGAGCTTGACCATCCAATCTGTGTCTCTTGGCATCTTCAGATGTCCAGAGCTCTCTTTGCTTGTCTTCATACATAATGCTTCCACGAGCAACATGACCACTATCACTAGCAACCATATCCTCGCTTCCATCTTCCTTGTCTGAGGCTTTTCTTCCATCAGACACCTCAGTAACTTGTTTGAGTTGTCTGATTTTGATAGGCCCTTCATTGATGACATAGATCATCTCGTCACTAATGGCCTCCAGATGGAGCATCATGTTGTTCTTCCATTTCTCGTAGTTTTCTGGCTTCAGAACGGGTGCATCACTCAGAGACATACCTGCACACTTAACACACAAATTATATAGTCCTCAGAAAGAGACAAATCCAATTCGAATGAATTGCATTCGGATGAATTGCATTCGGATAAATCCAATTCGGATCAAGATTTTTTGCAATTATAAACGAAGGTAAGAAAATGCGGTTGGATCACCTCCTTTTCAGGGAGAGCTACTGCTTGTTGGGTCTTTTGGTTTGCCACTGCTTCACACCCAACACAAAAAGAGGGGAGCTACGTCCAAGTGAAACTTGGAGATGACCTATCTGGGGATCTAGGTTCAGTGCAGAAGGCTTGTGAACCTCCTGCTCTGATACCACTTGTTGGTCCAGATAACGGCAAAGTAACAGACTAGAGGGGGAGGGGTGAATACTCTTTTAAAACTTTTGTCGATAAACACAGTTTCTCAGAAACCTGGGGGTTTCTGATACTTAAATTCAGAGCGCGAAAGACTTTAAGATAGGTAAGTGCAGAAACAATAAGTATGTGTGTGTGTGCTTTGCTGAAATGTAAAAACAGAAAGGTAAATGACACAGCAAATATAGTGGTATCTAGAGGTGGCGATATCCTCCAACTAATCCACTTCGGTCTTTCTGAGACCTAGAATTCACTAGAACAGATAATTGAGTTCACCTTACAATAATCTTATTCTAAGATTCTTAAACAAATGGTTCCCAACCAAATGTTCCCCCTGAGTTATTCCCCAGCTCCTAGAGCTAAGTACTTCCTCTACTCAGATAACCTTGGAGTTATTCCCTCATTTCCCAAATCAAGTACTTCCTCTACTCCACGCCTTGATGGTGTTGGTTCTAAGGTTTTGTTAGAAAGGCTTCTCGTATAACTTTTCAGTTATGTTTTCAGAGAGCCAAACAGAATGAGACTACTTAATACACTTGTTCAGTGGATGGTAGTATGCTCTTTACTGACCCAAGTAATTGATGTCCGTTCTGGAGAATGAGCTTCAGAAAGGGTGTCTGATAGTTCAACTCTTTCACGAATAACAATCTCTTGTTAAGGTTCAGGACAACTTAGAACTACTAGTGATTCTTCAAGCAACAGAAGGCTTTCAGAAATGGTAGTAGAGTGCTTGAGAGAATACTTTGCTTGATGGAAATTTTGCAAGATAGAGCGTTCTAAGGTATGTTCTTCAAGCATCTAAGTGTGTGATATATATATAGATAAATTTGAGAGGCGTTTAAATTGTATCCGTTGTGCTCTCCATCAAATTATATCCGTTTATATCTTGAACTATGTACTCAGAAGTCACTATCTCATTTTTCAGAGAGGACTGCTTAAAGATTTACGATGCATTTAATGCATAGTACTGTTCATTGTCCTATAGTCTGAACGGATACATGAGCCTTTCTAATGGCTTGCATGCTCCATAGTCATGACGTCATATGTCCAGAATCATATTTCGAAAGTAAGTTAATATACTTAAGAAAGGATTAAGGACATAGTCTTTCTGAGTTAGACTAAACCTTTGTGTCTTCATAAACGTTGTGCAATCTTCAGTCTTCTAATCTTCAGAAAAGCTCCATTGCTAGGATTGATCTTCATGGTCTTCTTGAAATAAAAAATTACACTCAGAGACCTATAATCCTAATACAAGATTTACTAGACTAATCATACTCAGTGATTTCCTCTTTTACAATGTTCAACTGAACCAAGAGTACTTAATCACCTTACTGGCTAAGAACATGTGATGAGTGATCAAAATACTAACAGATATTCCTAACACTATTAAATAATTGTTGAAATGAAGTATCCTCTAGATTACAGGAAAGAGTATAGAAAACCACCAAAAAGAGAATAATGAAGGGCAGTACATTATTCTACAACTTATAGTGAGAGAGGAGAGGACGAAAGAATTGCAGAAAGAAAGAAAAGAGAAAGACAAAAGAGTGAAAGTAATGGAGAAGGTACTAGAGAGGAAAGGAACAGATGGTATGAAGAGGCAGGGGATGCTGTTTTGGCCCTTAAAACTCAAAGATAGAGTTGTAAAACATGTAGAGTGAGAAGTCAGGATAAAGGAAGGAGAAGAAAAACTCACAAGGAACCACCTTTCAACTGAGTAGAAGAACCTCTCCTTGTCTACCTGCCAATAAGAGAGAGTAAATTGCACAATAATGTTAGTGAAATCTGATAGAACTACCTCAGCTGTCTCACAAGTATATCTGCCACTGCATTACCCTCCCTAAAAACATGATGGAACTCCAACTGAAGATCACTCAATTGATACAGGGCTTGCACATAAGGCCACCATTTCCAGTTGATATGAGACATTTTGGAATTTAGAAAGGAGATGACAGACAGTGCATCAGATTCAACTATGATTTGACTAAAGCCTTTAGCCTTGCATAATTTTATCCCTTCCAGAATTGCACACAGTTCAGCTTCAAAGATAACCATCTTCCTTGCTACTTTCCTGAAAGCTCTTATAAACCTTCCTTCTGAATTTCTAATAACACCTCCCACAGCAGAGAAATTGAAATTAGAGTGAACTGAGGCATCAGTGTTGACTTTGATCCACCCAGTTCTAGGCCTTTCCCAATAAAGAATGATTAGAGGTTTTGGAAGACTAACTTTCAGAGTTATACCCCACAGTTCAGCAATTTTTTTATCCCCCTTCCATTGAGAAGCATGCATTGGTTTGCAATAATTACTCAGCTTGATATAAGCAAGAGTCTTCAGGATTTTAGCTTTCCTAATTATCCTTTCATTCCTATGCTTAGCTTCATTCCTGGCTAACCAAGCATACCAGGAGATCAACATTGGAATAAGAACCCTAATGTGCCAATGTTTTACAAAATCAGAAGAAAGCCTCCATGTTTGAATTCTTCTATAAAAAGTTTGATTGCTTAAGACAGGTACATTGAAAAACTGAGAGAACCATGCCCAAACTGCATTGATTTCCTTGTTGTAAAGAAGTACATGAGTGATAGTTTCATTTTGTGTGCAGCATTGACACTTTGAAACTAGTGTCAAACCTCTTCTTTGCAATTCTTTATCAACTGGAATCCAGTTTTGTAGAGATTTCCACATAAAGATTGAGATTGTAGGGTTCACCTGAGGGCACCAGATTGCAGAGAACAAAGGATTTACAGGTTTCTTTTCTCTAACAATTTGCCTTGCAGTGGCTATACTGAATTGCCCATCATGTGACAATTTCCACATAGGCTTAGCTTCATCCAAACTGACAATACTATATAAGAAGATAGCATTTGCCAGATGTGAAGGAAGAGCACTTCTCAACTTCTCTAAATCCCATAAGCCTTCTTCAGTTTGTCAGTCTGTAAGAACTGTTCCCCATACTATCTCAGAAGTAGCATAGTTGTACAGAGGAGCTTGAGGAGTAGTCTGCAGACACCAAGAGTCCCACCAAGAAAATACTTTTCCTATACCTGCTTTCCAACTGATATTCGACTGTGCTTGCTCATGTATAAGAACTATTCTCTTCTAGGTAGGAGAGTCTCTAGGTCTTATATCTAAAGAAGGGGCTTTTAGCAAAGGTAGCTATTTGTGATGCATGAATTTTGACCGTAAGGAAGAATTTTCTCTAAACTTAAACCAGAGTTTGAAAGAGAAGGCTAGAATCATATCTACCAGTCTGTGTAGACCCAACCCCCCTTCTGCAATAGGATAACATACATTTGACCATTTTGTCCAGTGTATCTTCTTTAGGACTGAAGATGATCCCCACAGAAATCTTGCAAAGATTGTTTCAATTTCCTTAATCACAGCTCTTGGAGGTTGTAGAACTTGTAGAGTGTACACTGGTATAGCACTCAGTACACTCTTTATTAGCATGAGTCTGCTTCCCTGAGATAGTGCTTGAAGATTCCAACCTCACAATTTGTTCCTTATTTTGCAGATCAAAGGTTCAAATGCCATAATATTCTTTTTCCCTTTACAAATAGGCGCTCCAAGGTAAGAAAACGGAAACTGCATTTCATTCATTCCTAGTAGAGTACTCAGAACTATAGAATTTGCATTTTTCCCTGCAATAAAGCCAATCTTCACTAAATTGACTTTTTGTCCTGTATCTGTCTCATAATCTCCTATGAAGGATTGTAGCTTTTGAATATTATTTCTACTCCCATTGCAGAACAGTATGCAGTCATCTGCATATGCAAGGTGAGTAATCCTCATACCATTAGGAACATGATAATACATTCCAGGATTCTGTGCAAATAACTTATTCAACCCTTTTGATAAAACTTCATTCATTAAAATGAATAAGGCAGGAGACAGCGGGTCTCCTTGCCTTAGGACTTGTTGAGCTGAAAAGAAACCACAAACCTCACCATTTATCAGTACAGTGAAATAGCAGCTTGTTACAATTCTTCTGAACAAAGATATATTGAAGGGAGAGAAGCCAAATCTTTCTAACATAGAAAAGAGGATTTGCCAGCTTACTCTGTCATATGCTTTCATTAGATCTGGTTTCTAGATTACATTTGATCCTCTAATCTTTGTATCCACTGCCAAAGCCAATTCTTGGGCTAACAAGATGTTATCAGTAATAGCTCTATCCTTGAGGAAACCACTTTGATTTTCAGTGATTAGAGAGGGCAGGAAAGTAGCAAGTCTGTCATTGATCAGTTTTGTTTTGGACATTGCAACATAGACTTATGGGCCTGTAGTCTGGCCAAAAAGAAGGAGCAGAATTTTTAGGGATGAGAGCTATGAAAGTGTGAGAAAAGGATTTGGGCAGAGGGGATCCAGAAAAGTAATGAAGGACAGCTTTTAGAAGATCTTCATGTATGAAATCCCTACAGACCTGGAAGAAACAAGCAGAAAAGCCATCTGGTCCAGCTGCAGAATCAACTTTTAATTAAAAAACAACTCTTTTCAGTTCTTCAAGAGTGGGAGTACTAGACAGCAGTCCATTCATTTCTTCTGTAACTTGAGCTAGAAGAGGATTTAATCTCCCAGCTTGAACAGTACTGGATGTTAATCCTTCATTAAAAATTTGAGTGAAATACTCAACTGCAGACTGTTTGACATCTTCCTCCCTTACATATTTCACATTGTTATGATATATGGAATGAATTCTCATTTTGGCTTGTTTCCTTCTAACAGCTGCATGAAAGAATTTTTTATTTCTTTCTCCTTCAACTATCCATTTAATGCTATCTTTTTGCCTCCATAGAACTTCTTCCATGTCAAGTGCCTCAACAAAATATTTCTTTAGCTGTGCTAGTTTTTCTTTGTTCACTGCTGTAGGATTTCCAAGTACATCATCTTCTACCAATGCAGTCTGCAGTTCTAAATTCTTTAGTTTGTCAAAAACATTACCAAACTTTTGATTGTTCCAGCATTTTAAAAATTGCTTCATCCTATAGAGCTTCTCAGCTAACAATTTGAGACCTTGTTCTCTAGCAGGCAGTAGCCAGTTGGCTTTCACATCCAACAAGAAATCCTTATGTAATGTCCACATATTCAGAAATCTGAAAGAGCTTTTAGACCTTGCTGCAGTGGGTAAAGCTATCAGTAGTAGTGGTCTATGATCAGAAACCACATGCAAAACCCCATGATGAATGACATTACTAGGAAAAGTATCTATCCAGCATTGATTTAGTAGAATTCTATCTAACCTTTGTTGTAACCCTCCTCCAGCTCTCTCCCAAGTAGTTAGAGGTCCAACAAACCCTATATCATTCATTACTGACTCAAGAATGCAGTTTGCCAAATCTGCCATAGCTCCTAACACAGGTGTTGAGCCTCCAAATCTCTCAGAAGAATTCGTTATGATGTTGAAATCACCTCCTAATAACTAAGGCTCTGTAGGGGAAAGCACAGATCTTATAGGATCCCAGAGGAGCAACCTTTCCCTCTTAGTACATTTGGCATAAACCAGGGACAAAAGACAAGTATAGAAGGCAGGTAAGGAGATTTAACTGAGCAATGCAACAATTGATCTATATCCATTAACACCTCTATAGCAAAAGAAGAAGTAGTAAAGCACCAAATCTTGTTTGAGGTATTTTTGTAAACTTTTTCATAACCAAGTTTACTGCAAAAGAACACTTCATTCAAAGAGACCATTGGTTCCAAAATAACCAATATATCAATTTTTTCTACATTTTTATAGTACCATAACATCTGTTGGGTTTCAGGATTCCCAACTCCTCTTACATTCCAAATTTTAACAATCATTGAGAAAGGGGGGGGGGGGGGGTGGTGTGATGCTACAGATGATTTTTGCTTCTCACTTCTAGTTCTGATTTGAGTGGTAGAGTAGATTGGAGATTTGTTCTTTTTTTTTTTCCATTTGTGGAAGTGTTAGAGGTAGTAGCCTACCCTCTCTGTTCAAAACTAGCCAATACATCGGTCTCTATAGTCAAGAATCTGACATTTTCTTGAGAAACATCACCTGCTGATTAATTGAAAAAACATTCTCCTTCTGGCTGAGACCCCAAAGACTTTCTCATGTTCTCAATGCAAACATTTGGGTCTAATAAATCCAAAGAATCATTCAGTACTATACCATTGTTTAGATTTACCTGCTCCAAGGGAAAAGATCCACAATGGTGCAGTTCACCTGGTTCAACATTAACTTGAGCTCTTCCATGCTCTTCGACATGTATAAGTAATCACCTCACTTGAAGACAGGGAGGAGTCTCTTGTACTATTGAGTCATTAGAGAAGTTCAGTCTTTCAAGGTAGTTAGAGTGTTGACTGATAAGTTCAGGCACTCTTGACAAATGACCATCCACTTCATATCCCAACTCTTCTTCTTGTAAAGCCCTAAAGCTGTTGTTTAAAAGATCTTGTTCTTCAAAAACAAGTTCAGTATCAGATTCTTCTTCAATGGTCACAAGAGGATTTGCAGGGAAAATTGGCTCAGTAGCCACCTCTGCTGGAATGGACTCAGAAAAGGAAGCTGGAGCTTTCTTAGAAAAATGATTGCCCCTTCTCAAATTGATAGGCCTTCTATACACATCAATAGTAGCCTTCTTTTTCTTCTGCTGATTTCTATTTTGCACCAGAACAAAACTTTCTCCTTCAGCCTCCCCTACAGAGATAGGAACTTGATTTGCAGGAATATGCTTCCCTTGAGGCTTCAATTCAGGGTGCTTGGAAAAACAAAATTCCTCTGTATGACCAAGTTTGTTACAATGTCCACAGAAACCAGGGTAGTCATCATACTCTACAAGAACCTCATGATCTTTTCCACCAACATCAATCCACAATGATGTAGGAGGGGGTATGGAAGCATCAACTTCTACACAAACTTTAGCCTTATTTAAAACAGTTTTTTGAGCAGTACCCTGTGCCATTCTCAGAGGAGTTCCCACCAATTTAGCTACCTCATACAAAGCTTGGCTATGGAATAACATGATTGGGAGTCTTTTAAGAGTAATCCAACATGGAACTAGAGGAGAGTCTACATTAGGAGTATATAATGTAGTCCATTTAGAGAGGCGCAAAGTACTTCCAGCAATGAACAGGGAGCTTTTCAACCAAAGTTTTGTATAGTCTTCCTCAAAGAAAAGACGAATTAATAGATGTCTAGAGTCCAGAAAGCTAATGTTAAAACCTTTCTTCAATTTAAACTTGTTGAAATCATCAGTAACAGCAGAAATTTTGGGTGGTTCTTTCGCAGTGAATTTATCAACCAAGGTTAAGGTAAAAGGTTCAGAGAGCTTAGCTACTTCTTCCACAGAAAAACTAATAGCAGGCATACCATATTTTTCATACCTAGTTTTAGAGCTGACAATTCTTGGAGAGTCTCCAGCAACTGAATCCAAGAAAGAAGTCGGAGCTCTCGCATCCTTTTGAATAGATTCCAAGAAAGTTTTCTTTGGACCTTGTATACCAACAGTAGAAACTGGCCCTCTAGGAATAGAGGAGGAAGAGGGATTGCCCAACAAAGAAGCTTGAGCTGCCGGAAGGTTATTCACAATCACCGGAATAGCCGGGGTGATAGACTAGGGGAGAGCAGAGTTTTCAGAAGGGATAGAGGGAGGACGGGGAGGGAGAGGAAGGAGAGTTGGAGTGGAGGAAGGTAGAAGGGAGGGACGAGGAAAAGGACCGTTCATCGGAGGGATTCCGACAACTGGAAGTTGTCAGATTTAAAAAGGCGTCGGGAAGTAGACCTAAAACCTAAAAAACATGTGGAATGGGCACAATTACACTTATTGACTGTGATCATTGACGAAGAAGCAATCGTAACCCTTAAGAGAACAAATGTGTTGTGGAGCGTGTCCGAATCGTTAACTGAAAAAGGAAAAAATCCTTTTTGTTGGGATCCGTCGTCCGTGTTCTTACGAATTCAATATATCTCTCTCCCCCACTTTTCCTTCTACAGTCCGAGTTATGTAATAGCTCGGTCTGTAGATGGAAAAGGTATTTGTATCCGAGATATATAGATCCGAGTACGGTTAGGATCTGACGAAGTCCTCTGTGGAAGAGTGTATCGGAAGTTATCCGTTGGATCGAATATGTGGAATGGTCCACCTGGGCCGATGAAAAGTTATTCAAAAGGCCCAAGGAGTTGCCTGTCCGGCCCACGGTAAAAGATCCCGGGTAAAGCGATGCGACCGTTGGATTGGAAAGTTTCATCGGTTGGGATTTTAAACCCAATTGATGTGACGCCTCTGATGAGCATTAAATGTGATGTACTGTTAGCCAGCCATTTGTGAACCGGCACAATCGTTGGATTAAAAAGATCAACGGTTGGGGTTTGAATCCAAGTGATGTGACTCTTGGCTTTCCCAAATTGTGAGAATCAAATTCCCTCGTCCCGCATCCGCAGTAGTGATAGCGGATGTATTTGGAGAATTAAACGCAGACGGGCTTCTTCCTACTTGTCCGTCGAAGGTTAAGCTTGAGGACATTCCCGAGTGGAGGTGGAGGTGGGAGATTCCCGACTCCGTTGAAATTATGGTTCCCGAGCCCGGGCATGCATTCTACAATCCGCCCGCCGGGTACATGTGCGTACATGAAGTGGCCTTTGCGTGTGGATGGAAGATCCCTATTGCGTCCGAGCTGAAGCACATCTTGAACCATATCGGGATTGGTCCGAGTCAGGTTATCCCAAAGTCCTTGGGTAACCTTATTTGTTTCGTGATTTTTTTAAGAAGAAGGGGCAGCCAATAAATTTTGAAAACTTTAGGCAGCTCTTTCACGTTTCGTTCAGTCCGGGGAATCCCCTTTTCTATACTTTTGTAAATAGAAAACCCTACAACTTCATCTCGGACTCCAGTAAGGATTTTTAACTTAGGATTTGTGCTTTTCTTTCTTTGGAGTGCTCTGTCTTGATCATTCATCTCCGCAATACTGGTAATTCTTCCTTTATATGTCCGTATCTAACACTTTTATTTTGTTGCGCAGCTCACTGGTTAGATTACATCATGTTGATGCTCCACGAGAAGAAGAGGTTGCAGAGGGAACAACAAGCTCTGGAAGTCGCCGCTGGTTAGAGGACCAAGATCATCAACACATCCGCGGGTCTTCTGTTGTCGGATCCGAAGATGCGGCGGTGTTTGCTGCAGAGGAGGAAAGGCGGAACAAGGCCGGAGAAGATCCACAGGCCTTGGTGGTGCCCGACAAGGGCAAAGGCCCCGCCACTCGGAGCGCCACTGCCTCCTAGCCACCAGCTTCTGCTGCATCCGCACCTCCGCGGGATGTGCTGATGCGGGATGCCATCACCTCGGGGAAGAAGAGGCGTGCAGCCTCGGATGTTTCTCTTGCAGCCAAGAGGCAACATTTTTCCGCTATTCTGCCATTGGCGGACCAAGCTGCTCTCGATGCGGAATATGAACGGAGTCGCGAACTCCCTGAGGTTGAGCGGGTTGGAGAGCTCCATGAGTTGCATCAGAGGGTAAGCAGCTTATCAATGTTTTCTTTTCCATGCTATCAGCTTTTTATGATAGAAATATAACTTTTGTCTATGCGGACTTCCGATAGCTCGGATGCATGATCAAGGCTATGCAGTGGAAGGCTAGCGAGCGGGCCACCATCGAAGAGGACTTGCACAAGGCGGTAGCCTCAGCGGCGGACGAGGCAGCGAAACCTAAGCGGGCGGAAACCCACTTGAAGCAGGAGGACACTACCATAGCGAAGTTGAAGGCCTGCATGGAGACTCTTAGGTCGGATCTGGAGTGGCAGGAGAACTTTATCGATAAGTCGATGAAGGCTTTCTTGGAATCGAAGGACTCACTCCTGGAGGACCTCCAATTTGCCCGCCTTGAGGCTGCCCGAGACTTTGTGAAGTCGGACTCCTTCAAGTTTTTCATGGCGGACAAGTCCGACGCTTCTCGCTTGGATGGATTTTCATCTGCTATCGGCCAATTGCAGTCCAAGGGATTACTTCCGCAGATTTTTGACTGAAGGCGCGGATGCTAATGGAGTGGAGGTCCCCATGGACAATGTGCCGGATGAACAGTTGGCCGTGTGTGAGTTTGCAGAGCTGGTCACCGAGGATGGTGAGATTGACGTCAGGAATGACGGACCCTTTCTCCCGAAGTGTGTCCCGGATGCCCTGCGAGAGGTATGTTTCGTACCTTTTGATAACTACAGGGCTTTCCTAAAGGACTGGTACTTTATGCCTGCTCGGGTCGTCGGTCATGACGCGGATTTCAACTTTGCTCGAATTCTTTGAATCACTGCAAAGACGTACATCGCCAACCTGTCCTCCTCCAATCCGCCTACAGCCGAAGAAGTCGGTCCGAGCCAACCTGCCCCCCAGTGAGGAGTCCGGGTATGCCCCGTGAGAAGTCTGTAATATTTAGAATTATTATCTTTTGATGGCACGGATTGCCGCCATGTACAATATTTACTCTCTTTCATTCGTCATAACTATCTGCAGGGCAATGCTTCCCGTGTTTTTAAATCATTACTTGCTTTCCTCTTTGTTTCCTTCTATTCGTCGTTCACATGCTGAGTTATCATAAATACACATCTCTTACAAACACGGATCGCTATGGATGGCATCTGATGCAAAATAATCAAACCATTATCCTTATGATCCTCAGACCGTTCGTCTTTGCTATACCAAATTATTTTGTGGGGATGCGTAATCTTCTAGATGGAGGAAGGTGAAGCAGTGAAATAGTCATTATTACTGCATCCTTTTATCTTCCGAGCTGTCGGATGATTGACATGTGGCGTGATCGTAAAGATCCGTCGCTAGTATAAATAAGGGTATGGTAATTCTTTCTTTCTCAAATAATCAAACCATTATCCTTATGATCCTCAGACCGTTCGTCTTTGCTATACCAAATTATTTTGTGGGGATGCGTAATCTTCTAGATGGAGGAAGGTGAAGCAGTGAAATAGTCATTATTACTGCGTCCTTTTATCTTCCGAGCTGTCGGATGATTGACATGTGGCGTGATCGTAAAGATCCGTCGCTAGTATAAATAAGGGTATGGTAATTCTTTCTTTCTCACTGCTTTACCCCTCTGCTCTTCAGCCTTTCCTTTTTCGGAAGGTTATTTTCCAAGAAAGTCGGACTCCTGTAGGATGTCGAAAACTGCCCGGGAAGCTACAAGCCAAGCTCACACGGATGCGAGCTGATCTTGCTCGACTTGGAACGTCGATCTTGGACGACCGGACGACCCTAAGTATGATGACTGTCGGCATTGGATAAATTGTGCTTGTGGAAGCATGCACCCGCCAATTTATTCCGGTAAAGGCACGGCGGATGACCCAATCGTTCTTGATCCAGAAGGGGTTCCCCCTCTGTGTCCGGTGGTTGCTAGGAGGCGAGCTGAGGAGGAGAGAGAGCGGACGCTGAAGATGATCCGTAGGAGGATCCGAATGCAGCAGCAAGCTCGTCGGATTCAAGACGGTGGCTCGGAGTCTCAAGGTTCAACCTCGGGAATCCACTGAAAGGACAAGGTGGGGTATGCCCCGTAGAAAGCTTTCCGGACGGAGGAATAGTCTCGACGGAAGATGACGTACCTCCAGAGACCTTCTCTACAGTTTATGTATCGTAGCTGTAGATCCGGATAAAGATCCGAGTTTTGTAGATTGCAAAGACAGTGTTACGTATACTTTGTTTCATGTATGAATAAAATTCATTGCTTGCCTTTTCTGGACTGAATCTTGGGTCCGACCAATTTCTTAGTATGGATTGTTGCTCCGGATCTGCTATTCTAGTCAAGCTCTTTTTATCCGTAGCTCTTCTGTTTGTCAAGCTCGGAGCTGGTGCTATTCGGAGTTTCTCTATGCCATTAAAGTCTGAAGTTTGGCGGTCGAAGGTGCTTATTACTGTCAGAGTCTGAAGCTGCCCTGAGCTTGTTATTGCCGGCCCAGAGTTATGTTAACTCTTTTGCTTTTAGCATAGCTTTTTATTCTTACAGGGTGATGTTGTTGTTGCTTGTCGGAAGCTATCAGTTTGATTGTATATGTATAGGATATAACACACGGCTTCAATTCCATCCTTTTCATTTCATACCAGAAAAGAGTGAAATAGCTTGAAGCTTGTTTGTTTGTAAACATCTTCTTATCTATCTTTGTAGCTTGAAGCTTTGGACTTGATGTCCGCAAAAATTGTCAACCTTCACGTATGATGTCCTTGGACAACTTATCCATCATTAAGAGCGATGGCTTGTGATCTCCAAAACAACATGTGTTTTTGGATGGTCCGAGAGAGGACGTCCAAACGGACGGGAGTCAAAACATTCGAGCGAATGAATAATCCGCATGATAGATCCCATCTACACCAGGAAGGTGTGTGCAGGTATAAACCTTCCTGGGCACCCAAGAGGGTGAGGGAGGTCCAAGTCATGGAGCCAAAACACCCGAGGGGATGGATGGTCCGGATCTTGGTGCATAGACGGTCGGGCTTATGTAATTTTGTGGGTATCGAACCCCCTTACTAATCGGGAACATATCATTAACGATTCATGCACGCTTTTATAGTAAAAGAAGCATTGATAAATGATGCATGCGTGCATGATGAATGAATGAATGAATGAATGAATGAATGAATGAATGAATGAATGAATGAATGAAATAATGAATGAATGAATGGATGAATGAATGAATGGTAGATGATAATTTTAGGATAAGTTAGAGTACTTACTCCTTCATCGGAAAATGTAGAGCATTTTTTCGGTACTCCATTGAAGAGAATCCAATGAGGTTGGAGATCTGGATTCGAAATAAACAAACCCCAACCTTAGAAAGCACTTCCTAGTATGAAGTTTTTGAGGTTAACCTCGTTTCAGCTTGTCCTAGCCACTTGGTGGTAGTGAACATGTCTTAGTTGCTTTTCAGTGGTAGGAGACTTGTCCTATCCACTTTGGCATTAAAGACGGTCCTTATGGCAGATATGCTCCGAGGACGAGGTGAGAACCATGTCCGAGGTCATGGTGAGAATCTGCTCCGAGAGAGCAGTTTGAAACAGCTCCGAGAGAGCGGTGAGAACCATCTCCGAGAGAGCGGTGTGGACCAGCTCCGAGATGATCTGGCCATTTGGAGGAGTGAAGTTCCTTCCTTGTGGGGGACCATGTGTTCCTGACGGAGGAATATGTCCTGCCATGCCTTGGATCGTAGCTCCGAGTCCTTGGATTCTCACTGGTAGGTCAGAAACTCTTTCATCCTCCGAGGAGACACTGGCGGTGTGGCCATTGCTCGGACACTCCCCTTGGATCATTGAGGAGCTCCTAGCCACTCGCGTTCTCCCAGCAGGAGGCCTACTTGGGAGCTTTGGAGCTGGAGTCCTAATCGCAGTAGTTGCAGTCCTAGCTGACTTTCTTTGACTTGCCATTACTTTGGAGAGCGTAAGAGAATTTTCGTAAAGATTCCCACAGACGGCGCCAAAATGTTGAGGGTAAAACCTCGAAGACTAACTAAACTATTACAAGTAACCTAATCTAGGATCCGCCTCCTACTTGAAGTCCGAAGCAAGACTGGTCCGAGCTAGAGTACCTGAAAGGACTTAGTGGGGGGGGGGGTTTAGAATGGGTTACCCGGATTGCATATGTCAATCCGGTAAGAGACTTTACTCAAGAGAGAGTTGGAAGCTCTCAATGTAATAGTTATGAGGAAGGTTATCATGCCCAGAAACACTTACCTTAAGTTCTTGGACCTTGTGCTATATTTATAGTTATCATGTACTTATGAAGAGGTTCATAAGATGATGCCAAGTGTATGATTCAGATTTGGACACCAATACTACCTTTGGCCCATAGCCCAATAGTGAATAGTAGTCCAATACCGATTAGTGGGCCTAGGAGGGTAGTTTGGACCTTTTCCCTCTGAGAGTACTGTTTCGCCTGTTGGGTCCGTATTAGTCCCTCGGACAGATCTGTCTGCTTGGTTGATCTGCCCTTGGGTAACTCTGGATGTCTGAGCCAAGAGTCTCACGGAAGTATCTCAGTGGTTCTGTTATATACGTTTGGTCTTAATGTGATGGTGGCATCCGAGATTCTCTCGTCCAGTCCGTTTGGCATCCTAGGACTGACAGTCTGTGGTACTTGGAAGGACCATGTGACCTTTTGTCAGGTTCAGAAGTCGTACACCTAGCTTGGTCGGACCTAACTGAGAAGGTGTGTTGACTTGTATGTACTAATTAACCTGGAATGGTTTCCCTTAGGTCGGACCACATGAAGGTCAAACTAGTACTGAATTAGCTATTTCAGCCTCGATGCGCTCTAGGACACGCTCTATGGCGCCCTTAACGGATTGGACACATGTTCGTATCAACAAGTAGGTAAACACCTTTGAATACAGTAGTATGTGAAGATTATGCATATTCGTTCTAGGGTTTATCAAATCACTCATATAAGTTAGTCTCGTATAAAATCTTCGTAAAAACCTTCAATTCGATAAGTCTGTATTAAATTCTCTAAATTGTTCATGTTTAAGGATCTTGAATTGACGACTCACGATTTCTCCGGTATAATATTTTCTAAGAACAATTGGTTGAATCGAATTGATTGATCTGCTGTACAACAACCGTGTGACAAATATGAGTGTTATCCCTAGTTCGAATTAGTATAATTGGATCTTGCTATTGTATTCATCTTTCCCTCATTGTTAGTCGTAATCTTAGCTTTAGTTAAACTAGCTAGAAGTATAACCAAACCATCAGTCAACTGTTACTCGCAAGTATCTGTTTACTCTCACTGCTACGTAGCTTAATTAATTCCTTAGCGAACGACTCTGTGGTTTAGCTTTGTCTGTCTGCAACAACTGCTTACTACTTGATTTTCTAAGTATTAATTTGAGCACATCAATACATTCTTATGCGCTGCCTTGTATATATTGTATATATGTGTTCTTTGTTTTTTCTGTTTTAGTTTGGTGGTGTTGAGTGGTATGTTAGCAACCCTTGTGATTATGTGGGGTGGTATGTTAGCCACCCTTGTGATTATGTGGGGTGGTATGTTAGGCACTTTTTCTTGATCTTGTGGGAGTCATCTTTTGGCCTAATTTTTTGGCCTATTTCGAAATTTTTTGTGTGTCGAGTTTGAGTTCTTTTGACAAGTCAGTTATCTATTACTTTTGTTAAGCCTTTTATTGATGTGATCTTTGATAGCCTTTAACTAGTGATACCACCCTTGTTATTATGTGGGGTGGTATTAAGGAATTTTCAAAAATCATTTTAGTTCGTTTCACTTGTAAATAGAAAGTCTTCCTATTCTAGCAGTCAAGAAGCCGGTGAGAAGCCTATTTAAGCCGATGAAAAAATATTGTACCGGCAATTGTGTGATTCGAGTAGGATGAGCAAGGAAAATCCTTGCGCCACTTCATATACATGTGCACTCTTTTTAAAACAAGTGTGATGAATGGCATCTTGACTTGTTGCCTTGATTCCCAAACCCGTTCAAGGAACAAGTTTGGGGAGAAGGGTACTAGGTACTCCATACTCAGGCTCACTCCTTTCTATATTTGAGCTTTTGGTCGATTTTGAAAACCTGTTTTGTATTGCTTGCTGCCGTTCTAAATAAAAGAAAAAAGAAAAAATCTCGAGATGTTTCCTAGGATCCTTGTGATCGATCGAGATCGTGTTGGGCATTTCCAAATACTACCTATAAACCGACGCGGGGCTGATTGTGCGTATGCTGTGAGGGTTGATGGTTTTGTTCTCAAATTGCATGCCAAATACTACCTATAAACCAGCGCGTGGGTGGTTCTCGTATGTTGTGAGGGTTGATGGGGTGTACTCCAAACTGACACGCACAAAAGTGCGGATCTTGAGCAACCTATTGGGGAACACTTGCAAAATTGAGATCCAAAAAGGAAAAAAAAAGGGAAATCTGTGCAAAAATACCAAAGCACAAGAAAAAAAAGAAATAAAAACGTGCAAAAAGAGCAAAGCACGAGAATGACAACTAATTCTATCCCTTGTATTGATTTCGACGCCTTTTTATAAAAAGTCCTTTCTGATTCGTTTGAATTGAGTGCAAAAGCATGTAATATTTGTGGCAACTTTGTGATGTTTGTTGTCACCTTCCTAAGTTAAGTCTTGAATGAACACCCCTATTTACTGGACACTTCCAGCCGTGAGACTTGAGTTGCACTTTATATTATCATTTTGTGAGGGACTACTAGGGTATGTCGAATTTCTATTTACTTGTGAACTGGAAGATTGTGATCTTCGCTATGCTACTTGACAATGTTAAGGGGGATAAAAGTTTACATCAGTGTTTGGCTTAACTCTTGCAATAGTTGTTCCGGTAGTTTGTTGATTGAATTCTTTTCTAGGACGTTTTTAGACTCTTGTTTGCTCGAGGACGAGCAAAGGTTCGGTTTGGGGAGTTTGATGAGTCTATATTTTAATGACTCATTTAGTCTTTTTTAGCCGTATTTTGTTATGTCCTTTAGCACTTTTGTTAGTGTTTTAGTTCATTTTCATATTTGGGTGTTTTGCGTGTTTTTTACTTTTTAGGTGTTTTTTTAGGTAAGGGCAAGGAAATGGGGGACCATTGTGCAATTTTAACCTTGTCCAAAGCTTCTAGAAGCACACAAGTCCAGGTAGTGGGCCATTACTCCAAAGGTGGTGACTTGGAGGTTGAGAAAAGGGAGGAAAAATAGGAAGAAGTGGGAAAAATGGTTGATTCTCCGGAAGGGTACCTCACCGCAGTGAGCTCCCTCAAAACGGAGGCTCACCGCAATTCAGAAAGTCCAGAAGATCACAGAAAGAATCAGAAAGTAGGCGGACCGCGGCGAGCAGGGAACCTCACCGCGGTGAGCCCTGTCCAAGACCAGTTCAAACACGATTTCTGGCAGTTTTTCTCCACTATTTCGAATTTCTACTTCTTAGGTCTTATAAATAGACCCCTTGTATCAGTAGTTTAGTCATATCTTCATACTCCTAGATATATTCACTTTCAATTCAAGCGTTGTAAAAGATTCTAGAGATTCAATCTCTCTTTCAATAGAGGTTGTATTTCCTTTCAGGCGATCTCCGTGATTTAGAAATATCCAGGTATTAATCGTGCAAAACTTGGTGGATTCCTATATGATTTGTACGTGACAGGTTTTTACTTGTGATAATTGACTGCATGTTGTATCGGTGTGAACTTGCATCTGTCGCTACCTTTCATTAAATTATATCCGGATGAATGCATAGCTCCTGACAGGCTCATTTGTAGTTCATACGTACTTATAATCCATATTTCATTGAATTTGCAATAGCAGGGTGTGAGACCTGCGGGACCGGCAACCTTAATTGGTCCACTCGTATAAGCATATTACTTGAAAGGATTTATTATCTTCTGTTGTCTATAGAATTGTATGATCTAGGCATTACCTTGTCTTGCAATTGTTTGATTTTATGCTAGGGTAGAAGTATCACTTTATCCAACTATCTATTTACAGCGAATGCAAAACGAGTCTATCTCTATTTTAACTTGCCTAATCAATTCCTCGAGGGAACGATCCTGTGGTTAAGAGCATTGTCTACAACAATTGCTTTTTCTACTTGATTAAATATAAGTATTAATTTCTGAGCGCATTAGTGTCCTTGAAGAACGACGTCCCGAGTTAACTTACCGCTATTGTTGTGTGTTTGTGAGCTTCATACAATTAAATAAATTTAATCTTTGATTGTATATCATAATTACAGGAATTACAACGCATTCAAATTCTTAAGTGTAGATCAAAATTTGGCGCCGCTGCTGGGGACACTTGACCGCTCAAGCAAGTTTCGATCATCAAAGATAAGTTGAATTCTTTCTTTCGCTTTACTTTACGCACTGTCTTTCAATTCGTACAACATAGACCCAAAAAAAAATCTGTAGGAATCGATTTCCTCAGAAAAAAATCCAAAAAAAATTATTTTCCGTATTTGTTTATTTACTTTTTGCTATGTTAGGCTAACTCACTTATGTAAGGGTTAGCCGAGATCTTTGATTACATAGTTTATATATGATGGAATAGTTTTAGTATCTATGTTGGTTGTGCGATTGTCGTTCATTTCTGTGTTGTTTAAGATAAGATGCATGAATATTCATTGCACTAGATTATGAGATGTCAGACGTGTCTACAAGTTGATATTCTGCCTGAGGTTTGTTGTTGAGCTAGCCATTGGTGATAGCTTTGAGCTAGACTAGCCTACATAGGGTATCTATACTCACTGCGCCTTAGTATAAGATATGTTGCCTGTGTGACTCTTCAGCCATAAACATCGCTATTTGTTATTCCTGATATATACTTAAAATCAAGGTTGATGTAACAATGAAATGTGCGATATTGCATGATTTTAGACCCTATTTTTTGCCTTAGATTCAATATTTATATCGTTTTAGGGTCAAATGCCAACTTCATGTGTATTTTGTATGTTGTGATCGCGTTTTTGAGGAATTGCACAATTTCAGGCACAAATTGTGCGAAATTGGGAAAGTTAAGCAAATATGCCGGATTGGCCGTTGCACGAAGTTCGAGGAGTCAAAACATGTCATGCGACCAACCAATGCAAAGGTAAATGAAGATGCTACAACTTTGTAGAGGACATGTTCAAAAGTTCAAAACCGAGGAAAGTAAGGGAATACGTCAATTCTACATGGAGCTAGAGAAGTCCGATGAAGTTGTGCTACCTACCGTTGTGACGATCTCGAAAAAACATAAAATGCTGAAGAAGGACACTTTCCGAGGAAACGAAGTTACGAAGCCCGAAATCGAAGAACGAAGAAAACACACAGAAAGCTGAAGAAATCGAGTTCTGCGGCCCACAGGGGACCGCAGTGGCTCGGAATGTTCCAGAAAGAAGCCTTTTTGCTGTCCAACAGGCCAGAGCCCGGTAACCTTCCTTAATCATTAAAGGCGGCCAAAGCACGAAAATTCAACCAAAAATAAGACCTCTGGGGTCTCATAATTCTACACCGCTCACATAGCAAGCTCTCGAAAGAGAGGACCAGTCCTCGGGGATGTGAAACCCCAAAAGCAGCTCTCTTGGGAGAGAACTAGTCATCGGGAATGTGAAACCCCAACCCTACTGCAGCACCAGGATCGACATCAAGGCATAGCAATCGAAGAAGTTGGAGGAAACCCTAGCAACTGCACGAACACATCAAAGACTAAGCTTTTCTTTTCCTTTTCTTCTTTTTTGATTTCGATTTCTTCTTCTTCCAAGGAGGATTTCAATTTCTTCTTTTTCTGTTCTAGGAGTTTTCGATTACTATCTATTGTGGAATACTATGAGTAGCAAACTTTCCTTTGTAAAGGCGAACCGTCGAAACTTTATTATTGCTATTTCTTTATATGCCATGTTATATTAATGAATTTGATTTAAAACGTAATTTCGTACTTGTTCTTTATTCGTCCGACTCTCTACGTGGAAAATCCTTACTAACTACCACTTGGCAACGGACTTTACATTATCCTATGTGATTTGTCTGAAAACGCGATGAGACAGTGTTTTGAGTGACACAACACATTGTTGGTATAAGTGACGGTGTCTGGAATAACTGCGACTTGATCCTTTTGGCATGTTTCTTTGCTGCTTGTACACGGCTAGTACGTTGTTTGATTCTAAGTAGTTGGGAATAGCATAATAGAACTAGGTCAGGGATCCTTTATGCTTCGCACCCGTTGATAACAATATTGTTAAGAATCCAACTGTTTTACAATCATATGTTTACTTTATGAATACAATTTACATAAGTTGTTTGCTTATTCCTATGCTAAGTGTCCGTGGAGAACGACATCTGGAGTCAGCTTTCCGCTATAACTGTGGATTTGAAGACTTCCGACATAAATAAATTTAATCTTTGATTGTATTTAAGGATTACAAGTTCTACAACGAAATCAAAATCTCAGAGTGCACATAAATATTTGGCGCCGCTACCAGGGACACTTGACCGCTCAAGCAAGTTTCGACCAGATAAGTTGAATTCTTTTTTTTTTTTAATTTACTTTACCCACTATCTTTCAATTCATACATCATAAACCCAATATATATATATATATATATATATATATATATATATATATAACCTGTGGGAATCGATTTCCACAACAAAAATCCCAAAAATATTTTCTTTTCCATATTTGTTTATTTTCTTATGAAAAAACTAAAAATACGTTTATCTGCTTTATTATTATATTATTATATATCTCTGCATAAGCTCGTTTGTTAAGGAAGATGGAAGAAGAAGATGAAAGAACTATCAGAGAGATCAGTATGCCGAAACCAAGAAGGAGTGGAATTCGAATCCAGCCGCATGTAAGGGAGTACGGGGTGATCCAACTTTGATTAACTCATTACGAAAGTTCGAAGGAAGAGAAGGAGAAAATGAATGCAAGTTCATGTACGCATCCGAGTCTATCGTCAAGCAGTTTCAGACGAAGGGGTTAACTGATGGTGAGCTAAAATTCTGGTTCTTCATCAAAACACTGGAGGGAGCAGCAAAAAGATGGATAGATTCAATTAAAGAAGAGGTTAGTGAGTGGGATGAGCTGAGGAGTCTGTTCTTGAAAAGATTTTTGGGACTTGCAAGGGTTATGAGAGAAAGGAGGATGATATCCACTTTCACTCAGAAAGCAAAGGAATCTTTTCATGACGCATGGGAAATGTTTGAGGAGATCTAATACAACATCCCCCAACATCAGTTTACTTCACGACAACTATGTGAGTATTTCTACTTAGGAGTAAGAGAAGAATTTAGAGGTCATATAGACGTAGCTCTAAAGGGATCATTTATGGGGAGCTCTGCTAAGCAAGTGCTGGGAGCTTGTGCAAGTGTTGCTGAGAACTCGAGTTATAAGAGTGAGCAGCTGAAGGAGAATGAGATTTTCAACAAAATGGAGGCCGTGGAAGAAGTAAGGACAGTTGTTGCGATCGAGAATGAAGTACAATGGGCTATGGGACAGAGCTTAGGAACTCCTGAGTACTTGGACAAAAGAAACGTATCGAAGGAAGTAAGATAAGAAGTACCTGAACGAAAGCCTATTGAGTTGAGCAAAGAAGGAAAGGACGAAGTTTCTAAATCAGCAGCGAACAAGTGGTTGGTAGCGTCATAACTGCCAAAAAGGGGTTTGAAGAGGAGATCAAAACCCTCAAGAAACATCACAACCAGAGAGGAAAACTAGAAGGGGAAGATCTAGATAAAGGAAGCAGTGGTACACGAGCTCTAGTGAATTTCGTTCACGAACAGTTTGTGGCGGTCAGCAGAGAGCTGAAGAAACTAAGTGAGATGTTTGAAGGGGTGGAAGAGGATATGTTGGTGATGAAGATCATAGTAAGAGGTATGGATAACAAGGTAGAAGAAGTAAAGGAGCAACGTATGGAATACATAGGATCAATAACCACTGTGAGTGGGATAACAACACCAGATTCTGTGCCAAGAGGTAAAGAAAACGCTAAGGGGAAGAAAAAGAATAAGGAAGTAGTAGAAGTCAAAGATTTGAATGAGGAGGAAGAGAAGAATAAAGTAAAAGAAGACTGTAGAATGGGACGTGATTATAAATATTGGCTTGAGAAGGGATTTGTTAGGTCTGTGACCGGTAAGTTAGTAGATTTGAAGGATTTACCTTTCCCGGGACGAATTGCAAACGACATCAAGAAAGCTGCAAAAGGAAAAGCAAAAGGAAACATGGAGAAAATACCTTACAAATGCCACTTGCGGATCTGCTTAATTTACACCAATCTGATTATTCAGCAGCTTTAATGGAAATCGCTAACCGGAGAAAGGCATGGAGAGAAGGATCGGATATCATAAGAAGGGGAGCTGGAGATCTGGGACAATTCAATATGACAATTGGAGTGAAGGTCCAAAAGGTAAATGGCATGATAGACCTTGGAGCCAGCGTAAATCTTATGTCATTGGCTAAGTCGAAGGAGTTAGGGATTGAAGACGAAATAGAATCATGTGTAACTAGCGTCCAGCTGGCCGACAATTCGACAAAGAAATGTGATGGGAAAATTAGAGGTTTACCTGTAGAGATTGGAGGTGTGAGATTTTCGATGGACAAAATAAACGTTTCAACTCGAGAGGAGATCTACTGGAACAAGGAAAAAGAGTTGAAAGAGGATGCTGGGAGAGCGCTGCTGATTTTCATTTGGGAGATGAAGAGGAATTTGGGTATATAATGCCGGATCTGGTGGAAGAAGACATAGTGGACTTTGACTATGAGCATTATGAAGAATTGGGGCAACTTTTCTTCGTGGATATGATCAAGGACGAGCGAAGTAAGGAACATACTTCATATATGTTCCAATTTGTCATGGATCCCGTAGGGGAAGATTTCAAAAAAGAAGCGATGAGGCGTTGGGATAGAGATACGAACTGCGCAACGAACGAATGGTTGAAAAAGTGCTCCAACAAGTTCGAGGGTCCAAACCTCGACAACTAAGTTATCTTTGAACAAGGCTCGAGCTATAAGACCTAAAACAAGCGCTTCTTGGGAGGCAACCCATGGTCATGTTTATTTTAAGCACTTGCATTTGCACTTTTTAGTTTTCATTTTTGATTTCTGCACCAGAAAGCCTTTTTCAAATTATTTTTCAAAAACCTTATAAAATTTTACTTTAAAAGAAGAAAAACCAAAAAACGTTGTCATTAATTTTCCAAGTTTATTCACTTGCTCTATATATTTTTATTATACCATTGCATTCCTGGCTTGCCCATCTATCGACAACACCAAGTAAGTGACCCTTGCTCAATACTATCTTCATAACAACGTCGATTTAAAGTTTCTGTCCTTCACTTTTTGCTTGTGCTTTCTTCTTGCTTCTTGAGTGCTATGTGATGCGCTCAAAATTAATACTTGTAAAATAACACAAGTAGTAAAGCGGTTGTCGTAGTACAACAATGCTTAAACCACAGGGTCCTTCTCTCGAGGAATTGATTAAGCTAATTCTAAGGTGTAGGCTCAAGGTGTGAGTTGTAAACAGATTAAGGTTGATACTTCAAAACCCTACAACAAATTACAATTACAAGACAAGGTAATACCTAGATCATGCAATTTCTACAATTAAAACAAAGCAAGCGGATCTTTCAAAAGTGCTGACGCGATATAGCTATTGCAAAATTGAACCAAATACAAATTATAAGTACGTATGAGTTACGGCAAAAAGCTTGTCACTAGCTATGCCCTCATCCGGATATATACTAATTAGAGGTAAAGACTGATGCAAGTTCACAACGATCAAGCATCCGTTCAACGATCAGATATCAATATGTCACAATACAAGTTATTAACAGCAACCGCCTAACTCGTACTATTGAATACTTGGGTGCCTATTGGTCTCTGCGATCGTCAAAAAGATCAATAAAGCTTCTTCGAATTAAAAGAGAGATTGAAATCTCTAAGTGTTTACAATGCTTGAAATTGAAAATATGAAAGTAGAAGTAACGAAGATATGTCCTAATGACTGATACAAAGGTCCTATTTATAGACCAAGGAAGAAGAAACTAGAAATCATGGGGAAAACTGCCAGAAAAACGTGCGTTGAATCTGTCAAAACAGACTTCACCGCTGAGAGGGGACCTTGCCGGTTCCAGATCACCGCGGTCCACCCCTTTCTGCCTTCCTTTCTACTTCATTGCATCGCGGTGAGCCTTGTGCCTAGAAAAATCAGCATTTTCCCACTACCTCCTATTTTCTCTCCCTTTTCCAACCTCCATGTCACCTCTCTTGGAGTAGTGGCCCACTAACTTTGACATGTGGTGCTTCTAGAAGGTTTTGAATTCTTCATTGCACTTTGGTCCTCCATTTCCATGCCAATGATGCTACGACACCTAAAAATGCACAAAAACACCCAAAAAACCTAAACGTGACACGGAACAAAAAATACTAAATAAAGGCTAAAAGACGCAACAAAATACGGAAAAAGGCACTAAATGAGTCATTAAAATATCGACTCATCAAACTCCCCAAACCGAACCATTGCTCGTCCTCGAGCAAACAACTCTAAAACCTAGAAAAAGAAAAACACATAGACACGACGAAACAAACAGAAGACTTCAATCGACAAGCTACCGGGACAAGTATTGCCAGAGATAAGCCCTTATTCTGATGTAAACTTCTATCCCCTCTAACTTTGACAAGTAGCTTTGCAAAGATCACAATCATCCGTTTCACAAGTAAATAAAACATAATCCTATCCTAGCTAGTAGTCCCTCACAACGGAAGAAAATGGTACAACCCTCAAGTCTCTCATCTGAAAGTGTCCAGTAAATAAGAGTATTCGCTCAAGACTTAACTTAGGATGGTGACAACAAACGTCACAAGCTGCCACTAATATTACATGCTTTTGCACTCGAATCAAACAAGTCAGAAAGGACTTTTTAGGAAAGAGGTCGAAATCAAATACATGAAAATAAAATTAGCTGCCGTTCTCGTGCTTTGCTCTTTTTGCACGTTTATTTCTTTCTCTTTTTTTTCTTGTGCTTTGCTCTTTTTGCACAGATTTTCTATTTTTTCATTTTTTTTTCTATCTCAATGTTGCAAGTGTATCCCAATAGGTTGCCTAAGATCCGTACTTGTGTACGTGTCGGTTTGGTATACACCCCCATCAACCCTCACAACATACGAGCACCGCCCACGCGCTGGTTTTATAGGTAGTATTTGGCATGCATTTTGGAAACAAAACCATCAACCCTCACAGCATGCGCATAATCAGCCCCGCGTTGGTTTATAGGTAGTATTTGGAAATGCCCAACACGATCTTAGACGATCACAAGTGATCCTGGAATACACCTCGAGATTTTTCGTTTCCTTTTTTTTATTTTTTATTTTTTATTTTTAGAACGGCAGCATAGCAATACAAAACAATTTCGAAAGCGACCATAGCTCAAATATAGAAAGTAGTGAGCCTGAGTTTCCAGTTGACAAGAATCCTCCTCCCCAAACCTGTTCCTTGGAACAGGTTCGTGAATCGAGACAACAAGTCGAAAATGCCGTTCGTCATACTCGTTTTTTTAAAAAGAGTGCACATGTATGTGAAGTGGCGCAAGTTAAAAAACCTTGCTCATCCTACTAGAATCACACATTTGCCGGTACAACATTTTTTCATCGGCTTTAAGGCTTCTCACCGGCTTTTTGACTACTAAAACAGAAAGACTTTTTATTTACAAGTGAAACGAACTAAAGTGATTTTCGAAAATTCCTTAGCACTCAGCCAGAGGCCATTTAAGATCACATCAGTAAAAAGGCTTAACTAAGGCAATAGATAACCAGACTTGTCAAAAGAACTCAAGACTCGACATAAAAAAATTGAAATAGGCCAAAACTTAGGCCAAAAGACTCGACTCAAATGCAATCACACAAAGGTGGCTAACATACCACCCCACATAATCGCAAAAAAATGAAAAAGAAAAGAAAAAACACATATATACAATATATACAAGGCAGCAAATATCCGAGGCATGTAAGCATATGATACAACTTCCCTCCCCAAACGTATTCGATAGCTAGGTCCTAGCATAAGGAATAAATAAAAAGGAGAAAGTTCAGAGTTACCGTCCATAGTGTGCCTCGGTCGGCATGATCACTAAGAGGAAGGTGGACCATGGGGTCCGGAAGATGAGCCTCCTCTTTGTTGCTGCCAGTCATCCGTCTGACCTTTGCGCATTCGCTCCATATGCACTAGGCGCTCAATTGCCCGTGTGTCCGCTGCAGACATGTGCTGTGTGAGACTCGAATAGCATGAGTCCCACTGATCCAAGTGCATACCAAACAGTTGTGATACTCCATGTATGCTCCTAAGAACTGCGGCAAGTCCTTGGTAGCACTCCCCTAACTCTGAAAAATCAGAGGCTATCACGCTTTGCCTCCCCTTAATGTGTTCAATCGGGCTCCTTACGCTTTTGGACACACTCTTTGTTTTGGGTGCCATGGTACCTGGATAGAAAATGTCAGCGCTATACCCATATTAAAATGTAGCTACACGAATGCCTAATCCTAACTCATAGTTACATGCAAACCATAGTGCATTCAAATGTGGCCACAACAATATCTTCCCCAAACCAATTCTTGCAAGTAGTAACAACAATGCCTTATCCTACAACATAATCGTGCTTACCATAATGCAAACATTTATTACTACAAGGGATTTTCCCAATTGAAACAGTAGCAAGCTCAATCCTATCATCAAATATGCAGCACGAATACAGATTCTAAGATGAACAAGCTAGCACAATAATACCCTTCCACCAAAAACATCATAAATCTGCAGAAAATCTAACTAAGCGAACTTTGATTATGACTTATCTAGACAATTTCATACCTCATAACCACAGCCACATACTCAATAACAATCAATCAAGTATAGAAATCCAAGTTTGCAAAATAAAGATAGTAGAAAGAAGTACCTCGATTCCGGAAGAATTAGTGGATATAACCACGAATTGAAGTCTCCACGTAGTGGAGAAACTCACTACCTTGGCAACGATTTATTACCCAAGTTAAATGGTGGAGAATTGGTGAAAATATCAAAAATTAGGGGAAAAACGGGTAAGGAGAGTGAAAAAGGTGAAGGAGGGAGATGCCCTCCTCTTTAATCCTCAGGGCTCACCACGGTGAGGCAGGGGCTAGGGTGCCCCTCACCGCGGTCCAGCAAAGAGGCAAACTTTCTGCCTTCTGCAGACCGCGGTGAGCCGCCTTTTTCCCTGGCTCACCGCGGTGAGATCTGTTCTCCCACAAATTTTTTTTATAATAAAAAATTAATAAATAAAATCTATCCTAAATGCAATATGCACCTATATCTATATGCAAAGCAATAAGTCATGCTTTGGTTCTAGTCGTTAGCATCGATTCTTTCGTTCTTCATTCTGAACCCCCGGGTTGCCTCCCAGTAAGCGCCTTTTCTTATAGTCGTTGGCTCGACTGCTGTACATTACCGTTATCCGTTCTCATAGGGGAACAAATTTTGAGCAGGCGTCGAGCCTACTTGGAGCTTCCTGTGAATATCTTCTGCTCCATTGTGTGTTGATCCCACAATACTCATGTAATCCTGCAAACGAGTATGTCGAGAGTTAATATGTTCAAATTTAAGCACGTAACACTCATAAACAGGAAACAAAGAAAAAGGGCAAAAAGGATCAACAAAACTCCCCTTGGGTAATGACATATGTACGATGTCGGGGTGATGGGGCACCTGGCTCTCTATGGTCTTTGGTGGCGTGGAAACGCTCACTAAAGACACCAGTGGGATGGGAGTGATTTCTAAATCCAGAGTATTTACGCTTCCTTTGTCGAACTTCTCTTCTTCCTTTTGTTTGAAATTCATTACGCGATCCTCTAAGCTCTCCATCAAAGAGTACGGGGAGTATTCGTCATAGAATACTCTAAGCACTTCCTCCCATGTCCTCAATGACTCTGGCTCTAGCAAATGCAGCCATTCTCGGGCTTGGGATCTAATAGCAAAAGGAAACAACCCCATCTTCAGTTGGTCCTCACTCAATCCACTGGGTGGTAACTCCGTCACGAATTGTTCGAACTGATGAATAAACCCGAAAGCATCTTCCATCGACCTTCCCCAGAAGTATGGAAGTGAACACCCCCAATCATCATCTAGATCGTATTCCCTAACCTCAGGCTCAAGAAATATTGGTGGTTTTCTTACCACCAGCTGAGGTATGAAATACTCTCCGTACTTAGCCATACCCTTGCCAAACACCTGCACAAAAATTTCTCTATACCAACAGAATTAAATGAATTGTTAGTTTCTGTTAGTACCAAAAAAGATAATCCACAAGAGTAAATTTTATTTTCTTTTTTTAATTTTTTGAATTTTTTCTTTGGTTTTTTGAATAAGATAAAAATAAAGATACACAACTACACTCTGATCCTACTTATTGAAGAACGTAGGAATCAACTCCCCAGCAGCGGCGCCAAATTTTGATGTGCTCAAAATTAATACATGTAAAATAACAAAAGTAGTAAAGCGGTTGTCGTAGTACAACAATGCTTAAACCACAGAGTCGTTCTCTCGAGGAATTGATTAAGCTAGTTCTAAGGTGTAGGCTCATGGTGTGAGTTGTAAACAGATTAAGGTTGATACTTCAAAACCCTACAACAAATTACAATTACAAGACAAGGTAATACCTTGATCATGCAATTTCTACAATTAAAACAAAGCAAGCGGATCTTTCAAAAGTGCTGACGCGATATAGCTAATGGTAAACTGCCCGCGAATGCAACACTTTGCTATTGCAAAATCGAACCAGATACAGATTATACGTACGTATGAGTTACGACAAAAAGCTTGTCACTAGCTATGCCCTCATCCGGATATGTACTAATTAGAGGTAAAGACTGATGCAAGTTCACAACGATCAAGCATGCGTTCAACAATCAAATATCAATATGTCACAATACAAGTTATTAACAGCAACCGCCTAACTCGTACTATTGAATACCTGGGCGCCTATTGGTCTCTGTGATCTTCAGAAAGATCAATAATGCTTCTTCAAATGAAAAGAGAGATTGAAATCTCTAAGTGTTTCCAATGCTTGAAATTGAAAATATGAAAGTAGAAGTAATGCAACTATGTCCTAATGACTGATACAAAGGTCCTATTTATAGACCATGGAAGAAGAAACTAGAAATCATGGGGAAAACTGCTAGAAAAACGTGGGTTGAATCTGTCAAAACAGACTTCACCGTGGTGAGGGGACCTTGCCCGTTCCAGCTCACCGCGGTCCACCCCTTTCGGCCTTCCTTTCTGCTTCATTGTTTCGCGGTGAGGCTCCTTGTTGCAGGAGCTCACTGCGATGAGCCTTGTGCCTGGGAAAATCAGCATTTTCCCACTTCCTCCTATTTTCTCTCCCTTTTCCAACCTCCATGTCACCTCTCTTGGAGTAGTGGCCCACTAACTTTGCCTTGTGGTGCTTCCAGAAGGTTTTGAAGTCTTCTTTGCACTTTGGTTCTCCATTTCCTTGCCAATGACACTACGACACCTACAAATGCACAAAAACACACAAAAAACCCAAATGTGACACGGAACAAAAAACACTAAATAAAGGCTAAAAGACGCAACAAAATACGCAAAAAAGGCACTAAATGAGTCGTTCAAATATCGACTCATCATTATGCAATTATATGCTTTAACGGATTGAATTGATTATGTTTGGGATATGTGGATACATGCTTACTTTTAATATTCACCTTATTAACACTTTCCTTGGTTGAGATTGGCAAATTGATTGAGAATTTGAGGGCTTTTGTTCTTGCTCACCATGTGTTCAATGTCTCAATAGAACAAATCCCCTTGTTGACCCTTTTCTCCATCGATTACATGCTCACATGATCTTTACTTGAAGAATTATGCTTAAAAAACATGTTTGCATTGTCTTATGCTCATTGGATGGAATTCTCATTGCAATATGCTCTACACTTTGATGCTTGACACAATATGAGAATTTGTGCTACATGCCTAGTTCATGCATTGATTTGAAGTAGCTATTGTCTTATCACAAGCTGGAATTTTGCATACATGCTATACCAAACATCAGTTTGGGGGAGGAAGACCCCATGAGATTTGCATGTAAGCCATAGTCCTGAGTTCACTCCAAACATGCTATCTCACACACTTTTGAGCCCAGGTACCATGGAAGAATGAAGGAGGATACCCATCGCAAGATGAATAAACTCTTTGTGAAGTTCGTGAGCGATGCACAGCTGGGAGACCAAGATGATATGCGGAGAAGGAAATAAATGAACAAGCATGGAAGCACAGCACCGAGAGGGGAGTATCTTTCCTTTTTCTTCTTTACTTTCCTTGTTTCCTATATACTCTCTGCTAGGTTTGGGGGAAGAATTTGATTTGACTACTGCCTGCTAACTTGCTTCGTCTGTAGAAGCTTTTAAATATGCGCACTTAGTCAAGTAATAGTTAATTACGTCTAAGAAATAGATTTACTTTTATCTGTTGCGTCTAGGGTTACTTGCCTTTTTGAAAAAAGGTTGATCTGTGGAAGAGTACTAAGTGTAAATTATGACTAAGATGAGGGGTTGTGGATTTGTTTTAATAATTCACTACTTGCTGAATATATGCTCTGACCTAACCCGACCCATTCTACTTTGATGAGTGAGTTTACTTGCTACTTTAATTTAAGTCCTATGTGCAACTGTGTGAACACTGCTACCCTTGAGTCCTTATTTGTCAGCAATATGAAAATGATTACAATTACTCTTCTTTCTGAATCTCTTTTTTATACCTTTCACTAGCCCCACTAAAAGATTTTTAAGCCCTTATGAAACTCCACGATATATCCTATACATGCTTTACTTAAGCAGTGACAACAACCTACCGCTGAGCTTAAACGAAGAAACAAAGCAACGAGTTCCAAAGAATGGAGGAGAATCATGTGTTGATCATGATCGTGAATTGGTTTGGGGGAAAGTAGAGAAGAAAACCCCAACCATAGTTCAAGAAATTGGTTTGGGGGAGAAGTGGAAGATGAACATCGTCGAAAGGTAACCCTGTTGGCCCTGCTTTTATTACCGGTGCTAAAAATCACTAGCTCTTGCTCGAAGAAAAAATAGAAAAGAATGTACCGAAAAAAGCAAAGGTACAAATGTCTCGGAGTGGATCTGTGATCACCGTTTTCGTGTTGGGCATGTTACATATACTACCCACATACCGGTGTGGCCCTAAAATGCCACATGTCCGTGAGGGTTGATGGAATGTATACCAAACCAGCACGCACAAAAGTGCAGAATTCGGTAAAACAGACACTACCAAAAAATGTAGAGACTAAAAGAGCCCAATGATGGCCAACCAAAAGCATACCAGTCAGTAAAACGACTACAAAAAATAGTATGTCAAATGAAAAAGAAAAAGAAAAAAGAATAAATAAAGGAGCAAGTAGTCTATATGTGAAGCAACCGATGAAGTAGTTATGATGATGAAGGAGAAGTTGAAAATTTGTCATTGAGAGAGGACGAAGTCGATAGAAGGAACTCAGTGTCCGAAAGGATAAGTCCCCCTGAAATACCCTTTGTTCTGCCTTGCTTATATTTTATTGATGCTTAGCCAAACACTCCTCTATATTATCCTACCTATTTTACTTACCAAGCCAACCTGAATACTACTTTGATTTGTGCCTTGACTTTTGGGAGAAGGATTGCATAACGTTACCGCGAGGTAATAATTTTGAAGTACACCAAGAAGGACATTGGGTTACACTTGTAACCACTGGCTGTAGTGAGTGATGCTTACTTGTTATTTGTTTGCTGTGGAGTCATAAAGTTGGAGTTGAAAGTAAGCGAGTCAGTAGAGTTTGAAACCCTAGAAACCGGCTGCTTGTCTATGTGTTGGTTTATGCTTGTTGCTCATTTCATGGTCACTTCTTGATTATCGTTATTGCCTTGCTCAAGGATGAGCAAGAAACTGGTTTGGGGGTGTGATGTGACAATGAAATGTGCGATATTACATGCTTTTAGACCCTCATTTTTTGCCTTAGAATCAGTATTTTTATCGTTTTAGGGTCAAATACCAACTTCGTGTCTATTTTGTAGGTCGTGATTGCGTTTTTGAGGAAATACACCATTTCAGGCACCAAAACGATACAATTGTGCAAAATCGGTTAGTTAAGAAAATACGCCGGATTGGCCGTTGCACGAAGTTCGAGGAGTCAAAACATATCATGCGACCAACCAATGCAAAGGTAATTGAAGATGCTACAACTTTGTGAAGACATGTTCAACAGTACAAAACCGAGGAAAGTAAGGGAATACGACAATTCTACATGGAGTTAGAGAAGTCCGATGAAGTCATTCTACTTACCATTGCGAAGATCTTGAAAAAACATGAAATGCTAAAGAAGGACACTTTTCAAGGAAACGAAGTTACGAAGCCCAAAATCGAAGAACGGAGAAAACAGACAGAAAGCTGAAGAAATCGAGCTCTGCAGCCCACAGGGGCCCGCAGAGAGCCTTGTGCAGCCCACAGGGCACGGCAGTGGCTCGGGAATGTTCCAGAAAGAGGCTTTTTTGTTGTCCAACAGGCCAGAGCCCGCCATTTAACCTTCTTTAATCATTAAAAGCGGCCAGAGCACCTGGCTTCATCAGACAGAACAATCGCTGCTTTGCCAGCCTTAACCTCGCCGGGTTGCATGTAAGCTCCATAGATCAGCTGAGCCATCGGAATTTCCTTTATGATAAACCTGTTGTTAAAGCTACACAACTCGGAAGCCTTGAAATATTCTTAGTTTCTGTTAGTGCACTAAGGTTGAAAAGCAAACAAAAATCACACTCAAAACGCTACAGTAGGAATTAATTCCCCGGCAGCGGCGCCAAATTTGATAAGCTTAAATTATACTCAATATAACTTAAGAGAATAAGCTGTAGTTGTAGACTATGCCTAACTCGGTATCGTTCTCTAGGGAATTAATTAAGCTACCACAACGAAATAGAGCAAAACATTTGTTTGTGAGTAAAAAGTAGGTTTTGAGTGATTTTACTTCTAAACACGAATTAATACTAAAAAAAATAAACGGTTTGATCAAATGATAGAAAGTGAACACGGTAGCAATGATCCGGTTATGCTAATTCGATACTAAGGTAATCGTTCATATTTGTCACACGGTCGGTGTACAGAAACGCAATCAATCCAATTCAACCAAGCAGTTTTTCGAGGGTTTCAAACTAGAGAAATCGTCAGGTTTGTCAGACCGACGATTCTTAACCAAAACAATTTAGAATATTTCAAACTAGCGTATTGGATTGAAGGTTTATACGAAAATCTCAAACTAGACGAACATATATGAACGAATATAAACCCTAGATACGAATCTGCAGAACCATCCCATAACTACCGAGTTCTGGAGAGATTTAGCTACTCATACTTGAAGCAAAGACGAAAGAATTCATAATCTAGGAAACGCAAAGCATAAACATAATGATAATCACAAGCAAGAGCATACAATTCGACAGATGAATCAAGCACAATTGTATGGAAGCAATAGAGAATTATCAAACTTACTAAGAATTCAATGTCGATGGTTCGTTACAAGAGAAAACCAAGCTCCAAGATCAATAAATGTCAAAAACTAGGTCTAGGAGCTTTTTCCAGGTAAAAATTCGAGTAGAAGAAGTTCTGGCCCAAAAAAATTGCCTAATTCTAACATAAAAAGGAAAAACCTGCCGCCTAATCGCAATCTCGCCGCGGCGAGAAAATATACTCGCCGTGGCGAAAAGCACCGTTGAAGCCCCCTTTTTGCTTCTGGAAATCTCAAGCTGAAAACCTTCGTAACTTTGTCTAAAGGCAGAATTTTCCTATGTTTCCAAAACTAAAGTTGTATCCCTTTGAATTAGCTTTGCGTGGCTACTAAAATCAGGTGAAATGGACATCATATGAGAGAGTTATGGCCAAAATGGATAGACTGCTCCGTAAAATTTCACTGTTGCAATTTTCACTAAAACGGCTCTCAATTCTTCGCCCGAACTCCGAATTCACTTCTGTTTTTGCCCAGTTACTCCAAATTCAGAGCTCTAGAACCATAGTTTTCACTCTTTCACCTTCGGAACACAAAAATCCTACAAAACACAAACAAAGTACCAAAGCATAAAAATGCACAAAAACACTACAAAATGCCAACAAAAACTAACCAAAAGACGGTAAAAAAGACAAGATGAGACTCTAAATTATCATCTCATCATCTACCTGCACATTAAAAAAAACTAGAAAACCACTGCCACACTTTCTTTACTTCTAAATTGACAAGTTAAACATGCAATAAAGTTTTAGCTTGCATACAACACTGACACTTTGACACAAGTGTAAGGCCTCTAGCTTGCATGTTCTCATCTACTGGAATCCAATTGTGCAAAACTTTCCACACAAAAATAGAAATAGTAGGAGAGATTGAAGAATGCCACAATATCTTAAAAAGGATACTTTCAGGATGTTTTTGTCTCACCAACTCTCTAACTGAACCAGTGGAGAAGGTACCATTGTGAGAGAGTTTCCACATGGGTCTAGCAAGAGAGAAGCTTTTGAAGTTACTGAGAAAAATAGATGCAGCACAAGAGAGAGGTACTACTTCCAACAATTTCTCCCATAGACACCCTCCTTGAGTATCAAGCTAATCAGACAAAATAATGTGCCAGTCTTTTTGGACCAAAGGGAGTAGAGCTTTAGTAAAAAGGAGCTGCTTAGGCATCTAAGTGTGAACCTGCTAAACAAGCCTGGGAGATTCTCCAAAGGCATTGTGAAGGAGATTTAAGTGTGAAAGAAACTAAGCTTCAGATGGTTCTTAGCAAATTTGAAAATCTTGGAATGGAGGATGATGAATCAATCTCTAGTTACTTTGAAAAACTGCTAGATATTTCCAATGAAAGCTTTCTTTTAGGTAATCCTTTTTTTGAACAAAGCCAAGTCTATAAAGTTGTTAGAACTCTTTCAAAACGTTTTAAAACCAAGAAAATTGCCATTGAAACATCTCCCAATTTGGCAACTATGGATTTACAGACCTTAATGAATATTTTGAAAAATTATGAGTTAAATATGGAAAATCCTCCTACTAACTCTAAGGAAAAAAGGTCTTATGCTTCAATCTAAGTCTTCTGAATCACTTGATGAAGATGATGATGTTGATTTTAATGCTTTCTTTAATTCCATGGTTAAGTGCTTTCAAAACAGCAATCTTAGGGATAAGCTTAAACCTGGATCCAGCAATCTCCTAGTAAGAAATTTCCTTCTAAGAAATTTGCTAAGTATTCTTATAAAAAACCATCTGATGAGGACACTGAAAATCTTATGAAAACTCAATGTCATGCATGTGAAGGTTATGGACATTATGCCTATGAGCGTGCTAATACTCTTCGAAAGAAGGGTAATTTTTATTGGATTTGTCTTAGTGATGATGAGATAGGTGCAGATGATGAAGATATAATCCATGATGAAGAAGTAAAAACGGCTGCATTACATTCACAAGTGAACTGGTCAGAATATTCATCTAATGATGAATGTTGTGACAATACAGGGGCTACAACACCTGAGCAATTGTTTTTATCTGATAGTGAAGGGTATTGTCTTAATACTGTTGTTAACCCCTCTGTGCAGGACTTGTGTTTTACTGGTGAACAGGAATGTCTTGATTATGTCAATGTTGTAAACCCTGATCGTGTGTTTCTCAGTGAGATTGATCACCCTTATTGCTTGCATGGATCTGTTGATCTAGAAGCTGAGTACTCATCTGTTGTAGAACTCAGTGTTTCAAGCAATATTGTGATAATACCATATGAGAATTCTAAGAACTATTCTGATATTGTGACAACATCTGCATATAACTCAAGCAATATGGGTAAACTTTGTCATGTTGTTTTCTCTGCTATTAAAACTAACTCTGCAGGAGCTTATGCAGAGTCATATGACTGGAAATCATTGTAGCACTCTCCAAAGTTACAGTTACCTATGGTGGTGGTGGGAAGAGTAAGATCATTGGTAAAGGAAAGTTGAATGTTCAAGGATTTCCTTATCTGAAAGATGTACTTCTAGTTGAGGGACTGAAAGCTAATCTAATTAGCATAAGACAACTCTGTGATGATGACTTACGAGTAAGTTTTGATAAATTGTCTTGTGAAGTGCTCAATAGAGCCAATACTTGTGTTATGGAAGGTATAAGATCCAAAGACAATTGCTATATGTTTCATGATCAGAGTTCTCTTCATGTGAAAGTTGATTAATCTTTCATCTGGCACAAGAAGCTCGGTCACATGAATTACAGAAATCTTGACAAACTCATTAAGTGTGAGGCAGTGAGAGGCATTCCCAAGTTGTCAAATCCAGGTAAAATTGTCTGTGAAGATTTTTTGAAAGGTAAACAAACTAGAGTCTCTCATGCTCCTATGTCTCATGATGGTCAATATGTTGGAACTAATAGGTGCTTTTAATGTGCTCAAATTACTACTTGGAAAACAAGTAGAAAGCAGTTGTTGTAAATAGACAATGCTAACCACAGAATCGTTCGCCAAGGAATTAATCAAGCTACGTAGCAGTGAGAGTAAACAGATACTTGCCAGTAACTGTTTGATTAATGGTTTTGTATACTTCTAACTAGATTGACTAAAGCTAAGATTACGATTAACAATGAGAGAAAGATGAATACAGTAGCAAGATCCAATTATGCTCATTCGAACTAGGGATAACACTCATATTTGTCACACGGTTGTTGTACAGTAAATCAATCAATTCGATTCAACCAATTGTTCTTAGAATATATTATACGGGAGAAATCGTGAGTCGTCAATTCACGATCCTTAAACATGAAAAATTTAGAGAATTTAATACGGACTTATCGAATTGAAGGTTTTTACGAAAATTTTATACGAGACTAACCTATATGAGTGATATGATAAACCCTAGAACGAATATGCATAATCTTCACATACTATTGTATTCAAAGGTGTTTAGCTACTCATAATTGATAATTGCATACAGAGATTCATGGTAATAATCATACGAAACATAGATGAGAAACTCGCATGCAATAACATACAATTCAACTGATAAAGATAAAGAACGAATTGTAAAGAAGAAAGCAATAGAGAAATCAATACCAATAATCCTGATGTGTAAAATCAATGAATAACCAAGCTCCAAAGATGTCTCAATGTCAATGTCTGATTCTAGGAGCTTTTATAAAAAACTAGGTTAAAAGAAGTATGAGGAAAATTTTTCCCTAACCCTAATTAAAAAGGAAAAAAAAAACGCGCAGGAGAAAAAACACGCTCCGCCGCGGCAAGAGAATAAGCGGGTCGTGGCGGACTCCACTTATCGAACATATATATATATGTATATGTATGTATATATATATACACACACACACACATATATATATATATATGTATATATATATATATATATATATATATATGTGTGTGTGTGTGTGTGTGTGTGTGTATCGAGTGGCTTGCCATGGCAAGGACAAACACTGGGCATGGCGAGCTCGATGTCTTGAAACTCTCAAGATTCAAAATTGCCATGGCATGGCTAATAGCATGGCGAACCTCTTCGTATTTCCATGTCAATTACGAATCTGCCACAAGTAGCCTATCAGGGCAGGTGAGGACCAATCTCGAAACAGGGGATGGCATTCACAATATCTCGCCGCGGCGAGCCTATCACTGGGCCGCGGCGAGCCATCCAATCTTCAGGTCGACTTTCTTCTCCAAAAGCATGCTCCCTCTTCAAGTACTAATCCGGACTATGATCTCTTCACTTGATTGTAATCCAGCGAAGTCACCTTTCCTCCAAATTGTTCCTAAGGGTAAAATCCCTACAAAAACACAAACACAGTACCAAACATAAAAACACACAAAAATACTATAAAACTAAAGTCAAAGACTATCAAAAGACGGCTAAAAAGGACCAAATGAGACGTTAGAATATTGTCTCATCAAAATCCCCAAACCGAACCTTTGCTCGTCCTCGAGCAAACACACAACATAACACACTAGACACTAAACCATGTAGACAAATACAAGAGTTACAAATTCAAGTAATCAAATCTACCATTGAAAGCATTAAGTCCACCAAATGCAAATGTTTTGTTCTCAAGTAACCTTGGCAGAGAAGTGCACAGATAATCCCAAAAAAATCATTTCTCAAGCAAATAACTCTTAAGTCCAGCACGCTAGTCCCTCACAGGAATAATATGCAATCTCTACTCTCTTTGGAAGTGTCCAATAGGGTTATTCGCTCAAAAAGTAAACTGGGAAGGTGACTCGCATCACAAGAATGCCTAGACTATCTTATGCTAATGTACACAAATCAAATGGATCAGAAGGGACTTTTTCAAAAACGACTTATAACAAAAGTTCAAGACCTGTGTTGTTCCCTTTTTCACTTGCAAATCAAACATAAACCATTATTGCACTGTATTCAATGCATGGCCTCATTGGGCTCTTTTATCTCAATTTTTTTACGGGTGTTTGTTTTACCGAAAGTCTGCACTTTTGTGCGTGTCAGTTTGGTATACATGTCATAAACCCTCATGGTCTTATAGCTTTAAGGGCCACGCCGGTATATAGGTAGTATCTGAAACATGCCTAACACGACAGACGGTGATCAACTAAGACCATAGATCCACCCCGAGATTAAATTGCATACTGTTGGAAACAAAGAAGACTCAAACACAATCAAGCATATAAAGCTCAAAAATAGTCGTAAACATGTAAGTAGCTCTTCCCCAAACCCGTTCTTTAGAACGGGGTTTAAAAGTTAGAGAACTCAAAATTAAAAGCATGTCGTTCGTCAACCCCAAACAAAATGATTACACATAAGTATGAAAAGGCGCAAGTAATTCGTAAAAAACTTGCACATCCCAGAAATCACACAGTACAAATGCCGGTACAATATTTTTTCATCAATTCAAGCTTCTCACGGCTTTTGGACTAAAGAACTGGACAGACTAGATATTTGCAAGAGAAACAGACCTTAAGGAATTAACAATGCACTAGGCTACTTCCAGTTACATATCAAACAAAACAAAGGCATTAAGTGGATTACCACTCACAATAGTTGCTCGAAAACTTGGAAAGATAACTCTGACACACGAAAGACTCACGAAAATATGAAAAAACACATAGAAACACAGGCAAGAAACTGAAGAGCCTCTCAAGCTAAGAGTGGAAAGATAAAAGGGATCGAAAGGGTCTGGCCTGTGAAGTATAGTTTAGAGTCATGTACTGGACTCGGAGAGTTCGACCACTTCTTCCGGTCGCTCAATGTACCCTTGAAAGTATGGTTTAACTCGCTGCCCATTGACCTTGAAGGTGGAACCGTCAGCAGAATTCAAGAGTTCGATAGCACCATGCGGTGCCACATGAATTATCGTGTATGGTCCATCTCAACGCGAACGCAACTTTCCTGAAAATAGTTTAAGACGAGAGTTAAAAACCAAAACTTTCATACCTGGGTGCAAATCCTTACGGATTATCCCCTTGTCATGATACTCTTTTGTCTTCTGCTTGTAAATCTTTGCATCCTCAAGGGCAAGGTGGCGGAGTTCTTCCAGCTCAGAGATCTGCAGCAATCTTTCTTCCCCAGCTGCATGCATATCGAGATTCAGCTCCTTGGTGGCCCATGCCGCTTTGTGCTCCGGGAAGATGACAAGCTTTCCATAAACCAACCGGTAGGGGGTTGTACCAATAACAGTCTTGTAACAAGTTCTGTAAGCCCACAGTGCATCATCTAGCTTGGTTGGCCAATCCCCACGATTTGGTTTTACGACCCTTGTGAGAATGCTCTTGATTTGCCTATTACTGACTTCTACTTGACCAGAAGTTTGTGGATGGTATGCGGTTGCGACACGGTGTTGCACTCCATACTTCACAAGCAGGTTCGCAAATGAACGGTTAATAAAATGAGATCCGCCATCGCTAATGATTGCTCTGGGTGTACCAAACCTACTGAAAATATTCTTGGACAAGAAAGAGAGCACAACTTTGGAATCGTTAGTTCTGGTGGCAATAGCCTCCACCCACTTAGTCACATAGTCCACAGCAACAAGAATATATTCATTACCATTACTTTTGGGAAAGGGTCCCATAAAGTCAATACCCCACACATCAAAGGGTTCTACCACAAGATTGCTAGTCAAAGGCATCTCATTACGCTTGCAAATGTTACCACTACGCTGACATGCATCACAACTAGCACAAAACTTATGAGCATCTTAAACAGAGAGGGCCAAAAGAAACCTGATTGAAGAACCTTCAGAGCGGTTTTCTTCCCGCTGTAGTGCCCTTCACACTGCATGGTATGACAAAAGGTGAGAACACTGCCTACTTCACTCTCTGGAATGCAGCATCGTAGGATGTCATCAGCTCCCTCCTTGAAAAGGTGGGGGTCATCCCAAAAGTAGCCATTGGTTCGGAGCGCAAAGTTTCTTCTTTCCTGCGAAGACATGTTAGCGGGGAAAACACCTGCAACAAGAAAATTCACAATATCTGCAAACCAAGGCTCTAAGCTAACAGAGAATAGGTTCTCATCAGGAAGGTCATCGGGAATAGGTGGAGAAGGGGAGATTGTCTTAGGATCAAGCCCAGATAAATGGTCAGCAACAAGATTATCTTTACCACACTTATCAACTATTTCACAATCGAACTCCTGTAACATCAAAACCCACCGAATGAGGTGCGTCTTAGAATCACTCTTTTCCATGAGGTGGAGGATCGCAGCGTGATCCGTGTGGATGATCACTTTGAACCCTTTCAGATACGAACGGAATTTATCCAATGCGAAAAGAATAGCTAGGAATTCTTTCTCAGTTGTGGTGTAGTTAACCTGTGCAGGGTTAAGTGTCTTGCTGGCATAGTAAATCACAAGAAAATGTCCATTTACCCTTTGTCCTAAAACAACACCTAAAGCGAAATCAGAAGCATCGCACATAATCTCAAAGGGTAAGGACCAGTTAGGAGCAACAACAATGGGAGCGGAAACAAGCAGTTCTTTCAAGATGTTAAAGGCCTGCATGCATTTATCATTGAAAACAAAAGGCACATCTTTCATAAGCAAGTTTCTCAAACACTTAGCAATTTTCGAAAAATCCTTAATGAATCTCCTATGAAAACCAACATGCCCAAGAAAAGATTGCAGCTCTGTCACACAAGTGGGAGGGAGAAGTTTAACAATCACATCAAGTTTTGCTCTATCAACTTCTATCCCACGTTTTGAGACTACATGCTTAGACAATTCCTTCTCTAACCATAAAGTGACTTTTTCCCAGCTAAGAGTTAAGTTACACTCAATGCAGCGTTTAAGCACTTTATCAAGTTTATGTAAGCAATCAGCAAAAGAATCTCCAAAAAGAGAGAAGTCATCCATGAAAACCTCTATAAAATCCTGCACCATGTCAGAAAATATAGAAAGCATGCATCTTTGAAAAGTAGAAGGAGCGTTGCACAGTCCGAAAGGCATTCTGCGATAGGCAAAAGTCCCATAAGGACAAGTAAATGTCGTCTTCTCCTAATCCTCCTGAGCAATGGGTATTTGGTAGAAACCTGAAAGACCATCCAAAAAACAATAGAACTCTCGCTCAGCAAGGCGGTTAAGCATCTCATCAATGAATGGCAAAGGGAAGTGGTCTTTCTCAGTGGCTGCGTTTAGTTTCCTGTAGTCAATGCACACACGCCACCCCGTGGTTTTTCTTACCAGGACCTCTATGCCCTTCTCATTTGTTTCGACAGTAACCCCCCACTTCTTAGGAACTACATGCACAGGACTCACCCATCTACTATCAGCTATGGGGTAAATTATGTCGTGCTCAAGCATCTTAAGAATCTCAGTTTTCACTACATCTTGCATGACAGGATTGAGCCTGCGTTGGGGTTGCCTAACAGGTTTAGCATCATCTTCTAAACTTATCCTGTGTGTAACGGGTTGCGCTAATGCCCTTAATGTCTCCAATTCCCCATCCTATGACCGTAGAATTCTCTTTAAGAAGCTCAACTAGTTGGTTCTCTTCTTCCTTTTGCAATTTCGAAGAGATTATCACAGGTTTGGACCGATTTTCACCAAGGAAAGCATACTTAAGGTGGGATGGGAGTTCCTTAAGGTTAGGCCTAGGGGGTTCGATTTCCCCAGTATTGCTACTGAGGGAGTCGATTTCACCTAATGGCTCACTAGGGGAATCGAGTTCACCTGTCGGTTCAGTTTCAGCTGAATCTAAAGCATAGATTAGCTCATCACATTCCTCACTCAGTATTTCCCTATCAGGATCTTATGTCAAAGCAGCCTCTAACTTATCGCTAGTAATGTCATCAAGCAAAGTAGTATATACACAGTCATCAATGATGCAATGAAATTCTTTGGCAATCTCATGTTCAGTTTCACATTTTGTAACATAATAGGCATTAGAGTTACCTGCAGGACGCACTGCGTCCTTGCTGATTCGAATGCCTCCGATATCCATTGATATTTTTCCTTCTGCAACATCGACTTGAAGTTTGACAGTTTTCATGAATGGCCTTCCTAGCAAAATCACATGGTTTCTGCTGCTGGTTGTTGCATTGCTGGGAGCTAGAACTACAAAATCTGCTGGTACCAAGTACGTGTCAACCTTGACCAAAGCATCCCGAATAATACCAAGTGGTCGCTGGATACTACAATCAGCCATCTGCAAAGTCATATTCACTGGTTCCAACTTCCCCAAACCGAGTTCCTGATAAAGGTCATGGGTAATAAGATTAATGCTTGCTCCCAGGTCGAGCATACCTTTTGCTACCTTCCCATTCTCCATTTGTATATCAATGACGAAACTCCCTGGGTCTTGTTGTTTCACTGGTAATCCGATCACATAATTCACTGTTTCTGGAAGAATCAGCTTTTTAGTAGACGAAAGCTTCTTCTTATTAGCATTGAGGTCCTTGAAGAACTTATCATAAGAGGGGACATTATCAATAAGCTCCAGCAGTGGCATGTTCACGTTCACTTTCGAAAGCATTGCCAGAATAGATTTGAACTTACTGTCGTCTTTTGGCTTCTTAACTCTCCCAGGGTATTGTAATATCTTGGAAACTAGTGGTCCTGGGGGGCGGAAGGTGTTATTGGATTTATGTAGAACCTCAGTGCTGCTTCTTGGGTCCTCAATAATCTCCTCAGCTTCCTCCTCAGTAACATATACTGCTGGTGTAGGTGGAGTTTCCGGTTTAGTCATCATATCTGGCTTCTCAACAACCATACCACTACGCAGTACTGTAGTTGCTTGAATCTCTTCTTCCAATTCATCTTCATCCCCGAATTCTAGACCTGCTACAAAATTAGCCAAACTATCTACTAAGTCCTCTATTCTGCTCATCATCCCTTCAATCTGCTATCCTGTTCTCTCTTGCCCCTTCATAACAATCTGCATAAATTTTTCATCATGGGCAATTAAAGCCACCAATGTGCTTTCGCTAAATGAGTTGCTCTCTGGTAAAATATTTGCACTATTCACCATTTCAATTTGGTTCCCCGCATTAATCGTCATAATTCATTGGTAATCCTATCAATATCTTCAGCATATAACAATTCAGGCTCCTTGATCTCGATAGGATTCCTTTTATCTCCCAAGATTAATGCACGGTTTGCCATGTCTGCAGAAACCATCCTCATCTCCACAGGTGTCTTGTTCAAAATACCACCACCACTCACTTCTACCACAGTCTGGTGTTCTACATTCAATCCATCATAGAAGGTGCTCATAAGTACCTGCTCAGAAAATCCATGGTGTGGCATGATCTTATCATTCCAAGGTATCTTTCCCACGCAAAATCAAAACGTTCCCCTTTTTGCTGACTAAACTCAGATATTTCTCTTTGAAGCTTCACTGTCTTTGAGTGTAGGAAGAACCTTTTGTAGAAGGCCTTGAGAATATCCTCCCAAGAAGTAAGCAATCCTGGGGCAATTCTCCACAACCAATCCTTGGCATTACTATTACGAGGGGAAATAACACACACTTAACATGTTCTTCCTCCAATCCTTGTTTGGATAAATTGCTGACTGCATATTCAAAATGTTGGATGAACCGGAGGGAATCCTCCTCAGGGTTTCCGAAAAACACAGGTAGTGTATGCCTCAAATCACTTTCCAGTTCATATTTCTTTGATGCTTCGTCGATCACATTAGCAGGTCCAGCTACCCTTTGCAGAGGGTGCGTAGTAGCTGGAAAAGGACTCCATTCTGGATCACAACAACAGTAACTCAACAAATGCTTAGTCTTTGTTAGTCCAAGTAAAATGAAATCACGACAAGTGACCACCGGCTCTCAGCGCTACAATAGGGATTAATTCCCTGGCAGCAGCGCCAAATTTGATGTGCTCAAATTACTACTTGGAAAACAAGTAGAAAGCAGTTGTTGTAAACAGACAATGCTAACCACAGAATCATTCGCCAAGGAATTAATCAAGCTATGTAGCAGTGAGAGTAAACAGATACTTGCCAGTAACAGTTTGATTAATGGTTTTGTATACTTCTAACTAGATTGACTAAAGCTAAGATTATGATTAACAATGAGAGAAATATGAATACAGTAGCAAGATCCAATTATGCTAATTCGAACTAGGGATAACACTCATATTTGTCACACGGTTGTTGTACAGTAAATCAATCAATTCGATTCAACCAATTGTTCTTAGAATATATTATACGGGAGAAATCGTGAGTCCTCAATTCACGATCCTTAAACATGAACAATTTAGAGAATTTACTACGGACTTATAGAATTGAAGGTTTTTACGAAGATTTTATACGAGACAAACCTATCTGAGTGATTTGATAAACCCTAGAACGAATATGCATAATCTTCACATACTACTGTATTCAAAGGTGTTTAGCTACTCATAGTTGATAATTGCATATAGAGATTCATGGTAATAATCATACGAAACATAGATGAGAAACTCGCATGCAATAACATACAATTCAACCGATAAAGATAAAGAACAAATTGTAAAGAAGAAAGCAATAGAGAAATCAATACCAATAATCCTGAGGTGTAAAATCAATGAAAAACCAAGCTCCAAAGATGTCCCAATGTCAATGTCTGATTCTAGGAGCTTTTATCAAAAACTAGGTTAAAAGAAGTATGAGGAAACATTTTCCCTAATCCTAATTAAAAAGGAAAAAAAAACGCGCAGGAGAAAAAACACGCTCTGCCGCGGCGAGAGAATAGGCGGGCCGCAGCGGACTCCACTTATCGAACACACACACACACACACACACACACATATATATATATATATATATATGTATATATATGTATATATGTATATATATGTATATATGTATATATGTATATATATGTATATATGTATATATATATATATACATATATATATATATCTATATGTATATTATATATGTATATATATGTATATATATCTATATATGTATATATATGTATATATATGTATGTATGTATATATATTTATATGTATATATATATATCTATATATATATATATATATATATATATATATATATATATATATATATATATATATATATATCGATTCGCTTGTCAGAAGGACAAACACCGGGCATGTAGCTCGATGTGTCAAACTCTCAACATTCAAAAAATTGCGCCGCGGCGAGAACCTCTTCGTGGATTTCCAAGTCGATTCGCAGAACCTCACCGCGGCGAGCCTATCACTGGGCCGCGGCGAGGACCAATCTCGAAACAGGGGATGGCATTCGCAATATCTCGCCGCGGCGAGCCATCCAATCTTCAAGTTGACTTTCTTCTCCAAAAGCACGCTCCCTCTTCAAGTACTAATCCGGACTATGATCTCTTCACTTGATTGTAATCCAGCGAAGTCACCTTTCCTCCAAATTGTTCCTAAGGGTAAAATCCCTACAAAAACACAAACACTGTACCAAACATAAAAACGCACAAAAACAATATAAAACTAAAGTCAAAGACTATCAAAAGACGGCTAAAAAGGACCAAATGAGACGTTAGAATATTGTCTCATCAAAATCCCCAAACCGAACCTTTGCTCGTCCTCGAGCAAACACACAACCTAAACACACTAGACTGTAAACCATGTAGACAAATACAAGAGTTACAAATCCAAGTAATCGAATCTACCAATGAAAGAATTAAGTCCACCAAATGCAAATGTTTTGTTCTCAAGTAACCTTGGCAGAGAAGTGCATAGATAATCCCAAAAAAATCATTTCTCAAGCAAATAACTCTTAAGTCCCGCACGCTAGTCCCTCACAGGAATAATATGCAATCTCTACTCTCTTTGGAAGTGTCCAATAGGGTTATTCACTCAAAAAGATTAATAAAGTCATGTAGAACATGGACTGGATGAAGTAAACAGGGATCCACCAGCCAGGGTACGTAGAGATCATCCATCAACACAGGTGATTGGTGAACTTTCTGAAGATGTTCACACAAGATGCAAACGAAGGGTTGATTACAGAAACATGTCAAGATTGTGTGTGTGTGTGTGTGTAACTCTACCATAGACACCAAGGTATGTATCTCCTGTTTTGTCTCATCTATTGAACCCAAGAATATAAATGAAGTCCTTAAGGACACATTTTGGATCAATGCTATGCAAGAAGAACTAGCTCAGTTTTCAAAGAACAAAGTTTGGACCTTGGTCCCTAGACCTGCTGATGGCAATGTTATGGGAACTAAGTGGATTTTTAAGAATAAAAGTGATGAAAATGGAGTTATTATCAGGAACAAAGCTCGCCTAGTTGCTCAAGGCTTTACACAAGTAGAGGGAATCGATTTTGATGTAACCTTTGCTCCTGTAGCTCGTATTGAGTCAATCAGATTACTTCTTGCTATAGCTTGTGTCTTAAAGATTAAACTTTTTCAAATGGATGTCAAGGCTGCATTTTTTGAATGGGGTACATAGATAAGGAAGCTTATGTTGAACAACCAAAGGGATTTGTAGATCCACATCATCCAAATTATGTGTACAAGTTAGACAAAGCTTTGTATGGTTTGAAACAAGCTCCTAGAGCTTGGTATGATCGATTAACAGAATTTCTGTTACACTTTGGTTTCACAAGAGGTGAAGGCGATCGAACACTTTTTATCCTGAGACAAAATAAGGATATGTGTATTGCACAAATATATTTTGATTTTGGATTATCTATGTTGGACATATTTGTAGGTACCATGACTGGAACGTTTGAAATGAGCATGATGGGTGAACTAACCTTTTTCTTAGGATTACAAGTTAAATAACAAGATGATGGCTTACTTTTGTCGTAAGAAAAGTATGCTCATAATGTTGTTAAGAAGTTCAGACTGGAAGGATCAAAGCCTAGTAAAACACCCATGTCATCAACGACTAAGTTGTCTAAGAATGCAACCAATGAAAGTGTTGAGACAATACTGTATAGGTCCATGATAGGTAGTTTGTTGTACCTCTCTGCTACTCATCCTGATATCATGTATGTTGTTTGTGTATGTGCCAGGTATCAAGCTGACCCATGTTCTTCTCACTTAGAGGCTGTGAAGAAATTTTGAAGTATGTTGCTAGAACATCAAATTATGGTATTTGGTATTCTCGTGATACCAACTCCAACTTGGTGGGCTTCAGTGATTCTGGTTGGGCAGGTGATTTAGACTATAGAAAGTCTACTAGTGGTGGATGCTTCTACTTAGGTAATAATCTGGTGTCATGGTACATCAAGAAGCAAAACTGTGTTTCCCTTTCCACAGCAGAATCTGAGTATATTGTTGCTGGTAGTTGTGTGACTCAACTTGTGTGGTTGAAACATATGTTGCATGATTATGGTCTAACTAGCAATACTCTCCTTATGTTTTGTGACAATTTGAGTGCTATTAATATTTCCAAAAATCCTGTCCAGCATTCTAGAACAAAGCATATAGATATAAGACATCACTTCTTGAGAGAATTGGTTGACTCTGGTGAGATAAACATAGAGCATATTGAAACTACACATCAACTTGCTGACATTTTTACAAAACCTTTAGATAGTGAGAGATTTTTTAGTCTTAGAAAATCTCTTGGTAATTGTATTATCTGAATATGTCTGTACAGGCATTGCCATAATACCACTGGTAAACACTGAAGATTACATGTGGTATGTAGGTCTGCATTAGGTTGTTTATATGTTTTTTTTCTTCTTTGTTTCTCTTGTCTTCTTTTAATTACTACCTTTAGTTGTGGGTTAATGCACATGTTAGGGGGCTTTCTTTTTCAAAATGCTTTAAGGAAGTAATAAAGACTCTTCTTGTTGAACCAAGTGTTGTGTTGTAGGCTCTTTTTAAACTAGTGTTGATCTGGGGTGTGTGGAGTTTCTGACTGCCCTCATTCAGCGTCTTCATTATGTATTTTTCTGTGGTAGACTATTTGTAACCAAAAATAGCTTTTGTTGAATTTGGGGTGTGTGGAGTTCCGGCTGCCTACATCCATTGACATCACTAATTTGAGGTTATTTTGCTTATGTCTCATAGCAATGGGTACTTTAGTAACTGGGATGTATGGAGTTCAGGCTGCCTATGTCCAAATTCTTTGTACTTATCTATGTTGCCACAATATGCTCAGTTTTGTGGTTAGGGTGTATGGAACTTCGGTTGCCTGCATTCAGTTCTATTTTGAGCCTGTTTTTTGTTGCATGCACTATGTGTCTCTATTAGATTTTAATAAAAACCTTCTGGAGAAGTTAAGTTCTTGAGAGTTTTTTACCTACATGTTCTGACAACATCATACGTTGGTGGTAATTATGCATCTCATATAGGGTTTGAGTCTACATGCATATACCTGATTGAATTGCATCTTCTTTTTGGCACTTTATTTGAGGGGGAGTTAACTAGTCAGATCTCTGGTGATTTCCGTTGGAAAGTACGTGTTTTGAGGCTTTTTGTACCGTGACAAGGAATTATTTCTTAAATTCGAGTTATTTCACTCTTTCTGACTTTTTATTGTCTAACTTTCCTCTCATGATGTGATTATTGTCAATTCTCACTTTGTGCCTAGTTTGATTTGATGTTTCAGCTTCAGGTTTGAACATAACAGCCCTATGTGTCCTTTCGATGATCTGAGCCGATGCGCCTTTTTGCTATCCTTACAATTAGGGGTAGAAGTTTGAAACCTGCGATCTGTTGTTGTTTTGTTTTACTGAACTAATTCTTGTGGACTTGGCCTTTGGTACTTTAGTCTGGCAGATAGTTTTTGGTTATGTATTGTCTAAATGCTCTTATTTTTGTCTAACTTATTTTGTTATGACTTTACTTAGTATGTTTGTTTAGAGTGTTCAGATTTTATCACTAAGTTTCTGCAGGTTAGGTATTGTGAAGGAATGCAAAAAGGGGGAGAATGAAAGTGCAGACTTTAGCTAAGTATTGGGGCAATACTAACTTGGCTTAGTATTGTCACAATACTAGCTGTCTGTTCACTAGACTTTCTATCTATGGATTTCGCATTACTTAACTTTAATATAGTTCGAAGTTTTTAGTTTAGTCTTAGCAGGTTTAACAGGTTCATATGTCTTATGGAGAAGAACTCTTGAAGTTTGAATACTAGAAGACATTGAAGAAGGAAAGGAATAAGAATCCTAATCAAAGAAGGATTCTACTTGTATTCTTACAAGGATTCTCGATGCATGGAAGACTCAGAAGAACAAGGAGAAGAACATCGTGATTCGACCTAATCAAGACTTTCAATCAAGATAGAACTATTGTACTAGACGGATTAATATTCAAAACTATATATACTTGTCGATTGGTTCATAGATTCATAACAAGCTTTTACGCATAAGATAGATATTCTCTAGTAGCTTGTTTTGCATCTCTTTTACTAAGCTTTTAGTTAGTCATCTCTCTCTTTGTTTGTGAGAGATCTAGCGTCGAATTGGTGGCCCGATTCAAAGTGCTTAGTGTTTGATATTCTAGATCGTAGGAATATTGTCTAGATATCTTTTTGTAAATCCGTTATTATTTATAGTGGATATTTCGCCTGTGGCTCGGCAGATTATTTATAATCTGCTAGAAATTATTTGTGTCTTGTGTTCTTTACATTCCGCTGTTTAGACTCTAAGATAGTTTTCAGATATTGGTTTTGAGTATTGCTAAAATAAGTGTTTACAATATTTGTATTTTGTACTAAGTCCCGATCCATACAATTTCAGGATTGTTTGATACCTGCACCTGCTGAGAGGGAGACTCAAGAGACACCATATGTACTACTGTGTAATCCACCAGTGGCACAGTAGTGGGACTAACTCTTTCATTTCCAGTTGAGTTTCTTCTTTGTTCCTGCAAAATAGTAGGTTCCACTAGTGAGGTTTTTTCTGAGTTATTAAGCAAATAGGTATTGATATTAAGAGGTACAGAGGTGCCTCCCCGACATAGCACATTCTCAGTATTAGTTGTTGTAGGAACCTCCACATCTTCTGAGCAATTGACTTCTCTATCTTTTCCAAGATCCTCACTTCTTGTACTACCTCCTCCATCACTACTAGCATCATTAGTGTAACCTTCCTTTGTATCTCTCTGTATAGGACATAATTGTGAAGGTGTCTCCTTGACTATTAGTACATTAGACATATTCCTTTGATCCACAAAGTCAGAATTCTGACTATTGAAATTGAGAATTTGAGAATGGCATACTCACATAGGGTCAGAATAAGAAGGAACCAAAAGGAGGGGGATCCTGTGGAATAGCTTCATTTTCATCTTCCAAGTTTGCCAGGTGATCAAACCTGATAGGACTTGTAATTGGTTCTTCAAAAACAACTTCAGTTTCAGACTCAGAAGTATCTTTGTTTAGCAAGGGAGCTTGAACAGGATTAGCCACCACATTCTCACCATTTTCTACAGACCTGCCATTAAAGTTAGAGGAAGCAATAGGCCTTCTAGATTGTATAGGTCTCCCATACACATCCTTAGTAGCCTTTTTATACTTCTTTCTCCTTTGGACTGGAACAAAACCATCCTCAGGAAGCTTCTCAGGCCTAACTTCAACATTATCACCAATGTTAAGGTCTACAGTGCCCTCACCTCCCCAAGGTTTCATAGCAGGGTGTTTAGCATAACAAGAATCAACAGAATGACCCAACTTGTGACAGAAATTACACTAATCAGGGTAGTCATCATATTCAACCAAAACTTCATGACCAGTACCAGCGACATCAAGCCATAGATTGCAAGGGGGAGGGACAAAAGCATCAACTTCAACACAAAATTTAGCTTTGTTTAACACAATTCTTTGAGCTGTAGCTTGATCCATCCTGAAAGGAGTTCCTAACAGCTTAGCTATTTCAAATAAAGCATCACTATGGAATAACATTATGGGAAGTGTCCTCAATGTTACCCAGCAAGGGACAATGGGAGAATCAACCTCAGGAGTGTACAGAGGGGACCATTTAGCACGTCTAAGTGTGCTTCCAGCAATGAAAAGTGTATTTTTTTAGCCAATTTTGGGTGTAGTCTTCTTCTAAAGACAATCTAATAATCAAATGCCTACTATCCAAAAAACTTAAATTGAAGCCATTTTTTAGAGAAAATTTTTTAAAGTCAGAAACAACTTCTCCAATCTTCGAGGAACTTTAGCAGTAAATTTTCCAACCAAAGTTAAATGAAAGGGAGCAGAGAGCGCATCAATTTCAGTAGAAGTAAAGGAGATAGCCAAAATACCTTCTTTCAAGTAACCAATCTTAGATAAAAACCAGTTTTGATTTTCTGGCAGCCACATCCAGAAAAGAGGTAGGAGCCTTTGAAACATTCCTTATATCCAGAGGTATGTCATTTTGCGCAACGTCCAAAAAGGATCCAGCAATTTCTCCACCAGAAGTGTTAGTCAAAAGTACAGGGGCCTCAGCCCTAGCAGCACCTTGAACCACCGAAGTAGAACCACTCATGGGAAGCAAAGGAGGGGTACAGAAACTTTAGATCTCGAAGCACTCACAGATTGATTTGAGAGAGGATGGGAGAAATTCAAAAAAGGGGGACCTCTAACAGTACTAGTAGGAGTAGGAAACCTAGGAAGATTCGAAACATCTAACCAGGGAAGAGGAGTAGGAACGGAGTCGGAAGCGGGGGGCGGAAAGGAGAAGGAAGATTCAAAACATCTAACTAGGGAAGAGGAGTAGGAACGGAGTTGAAAGCGGGGGGGGGGGGGGGGGGGGGGGCGGAAAGGAGAAGGAAGGTCTAGACATGAAGGCAAAACCCTTGCGGTAAGGTGCTACTGGAGTAACGTAACAAACTAGGGCCGCGGGAGTTAGGGCATAGAGAGCACCAAATATAGAGAAAAGATTTAATTTGATTGCTGAATTGGCATTATAGTGTTTAAATGTTTATTGTCTGTTTGTCTGCATTCATTTATACACGTGTTCCCATGAGTTTAATGTTGTCACTAAGAATATGAGATCTTGAGTGATATAGCATAAGCACTTAAATGGCTTGATGAGTCGGTTTTACATCATCTCATCTGGTTTTTTACCGTCTTTTTGTTATTCTTAAGTATAGTTTCAGTAGTTTTCCTAGAGTCTTTTTACTTGTTTTGTTCCTTGTGGATTTTGCAGGTATTTGGCTAAACCGAGCTAATTGAAGGCAAAAAGGGTGTGTTTTATATGCATCTACAAGATATGAAAGTCCCAATGCCTCGTACGGTTGCTAGAAGTGGAGCGGGGAAGCCAAAATACCAAGAATCGAAGTTAAAAGGAGCAAAATTGAGCAAGAAGGACAAAATGGGCCAAATTGTAAATAGCCAGAAGCCATGGCGCACGCCAACTTGGAGATGGCGCCTGCCAAAACCATCCAGTGTGGATTGGCGGGCGCCAAGTCGAAGATGGCGTGCGCCAAAGATCGAATCTTGGCGCCCGCCAACCTTTATACATGGCGGGCACCATGTCTAAGGTTGGCGGGCGCCAACTCTTCCACCAGTGCGCGAATTTTACCTCAGTTCGCGGTTTTCTTTCCTTTTCGGATCAGACTTCGTGTTTCTTTCTTTGTATTTGTTAGACATCGACTTTGAATTATCATGATCATTCTATTGTCAAGAACACACACTTTGCTCTAGAGCTAGACCTAGTTTCAAAGGCAATTACCCGATTTGAGGTAATTGAACCGTTTTCTCTTGTAATCCGACGATTGACGTTGTTGGTAGATTATCTACACAGCTTTAGCATCGATTCATTTTCGTTCTTCAATTTCTACCTAGGGTTTGTGACAACGAAGGGTAAAATTGTATCAATTCTCTCGAATCTTTGTTTTGTGCTTGAGATTATGTTTATTGCAAGTATGATTATGCTTTCGCTTATCATGAGTAGCTAAAGACCCCTATTATGGGGTGGTGACTGATTCAATGCATGCTAGCTAGGGTTTGTGTGATTCGAAGTGCATCGCGATTCGACTACTTGTGCCTTTTAGATTAATTACTATTCCTGCTATCACGTTTGATGATCTTCTAGACAAAATCACTGTTAGATTAGGCATTTAAGCCTTGCAAACAAAAATGTCTTTCGTCTTGCTTGATCTAACAGTTAGTTGCAAACGGTGATAGTAGGTTATTCGAATTGATTGTAGCCTAGTGAAACTGACGCCTTCACTAGTGCTATTCGTTTTTGAACTCAAGACTGTGACAACTTGCGTAGTCAATCCCGTGAATCACATGTATCCTGCTAGCTAGCTTGTTGACGTTACCACTCCATAATTTCCCCCATTCATATTTCAATCTCGTTAGTGTCAAATCGGTTTCTAGTAGTTGCAAGTAGTTGTTTACTTTAGTTTATCATCTCGCTGCCGAAGCAAACAAACCTTTACATGCTTTTCATATTGTTACTTTTATTTGTAAACTGAAGCTCAGCCTAGTTAAGTCCCTAGAGACCGACCTCGGGGTTAACTTCACTACACTATAGGTTTTCGTAGTGTCGAGAGTTAGCTCTTGGCTAAGTAAACAAATATTAAAACTTTGATATTGACACATCATGGCCCCAATCAATGATCGGGATATCGATGATGCATAATATCCTTTGGATATTGAAGATTGGCATGTCATCTGCATCATATCCTTAGAGGGATGTAGTGGTTCTCACAACTACGAATAACTCGGTTATTCATGATGGACACATGGACACTTTAGAGAGTGCTGGCATACCCTACCGAGAAACCATTTGATGTATTCTATTTAGGTGTCTATAGAAGTATCGGCATGTAGGGTGATGTAATAGTCCTTCGACTTGTGGTCAATACGACTTCATGTGTGAAGTAATGTACTTTGCTTACGACCAACGCATCCACTCCTGAGGGGGTAGATACAACGGCGTGTGCTGGGTACATCATAGAGCATTTGGAAGTCGTAGTTGAGCCAAGATAGAATTCATTCCTTGTAATATAATTTGAGATTATACTCTACTTCTCATAATTAGTTGATCGTTAGTCACTGGCCAGTGCATTGGACATGTATTCGAAATAGTGTTCGAATATGTCAAGGATCAACTAATACGATTGAGAGATATTGATTAAGTTATTGTAACAAACACAATATCAAGTTCTAGACTTAATCGATATTCGGGAATGAAGGGACCGTATCATCATTAGCTCTACATTTCAGGGAGTTTGTATAAGTCCTCACAACGTCCTTATGTATCAAGAATGTCTAGTGAATCGCTAGGAGTTCGTCTGGACCTTAATTTGATTAGTGCTTGCTATACATAAAGGCCCTAAGGATCACACAATATAGTAATTGTTGCATCACTCGTATGTTGGAATTAATTATATGTTAATTGGATTGAACATCTAATGTAATTAAATGTTTAATTGGATTATGGATATTTAATTTATATTGTTAAGGATTTTCCATTTGATAGAAATTAATTAAATGTTTATTAGATTAGACATTTAATTGAATTATATATATAATTGGATTTAATATATTTAATGGAGGATTTTCTATCAAATAGAAAATATTTAATTAAGTCATATTGAATTTATTTGGGCTTAATTAGTTATTTATAAGGTTGTGCACTTGGACAGATTTAGAATTAAAGTCCAAATGCCTAAAATTCAAAATGAACAGGCCCAAAAGGAGTAGAGAGAAGTGTTGGGCCGACTGGCCCAACACTCCTTAATGGCACGCGCCTGATTAAGGGTCAAGTCTGGCGCGTGCTGTGCACGCACCAGAGAGGTGAGACTGGGCGCGTGTATTACACGCGCCCGTGGTCTCTAAGAAAGAATCACACGGGTGATTCTTTTGCCTTTTCTTCCTGGTTCTTTGTTTTGGTATTTTTCCTTTTGAAGGGCTATTGAAACCTTATAAATAGAACATCCCCTTCATAATTATACATATAATAATTCATTAGATGAATTCACAATAGAGAATTCACAAGAGAATTCATTTAATGAAGTCTCTCAAGAATTCCAATAATTCTTATAAATAGTTTATGTAGAATTTTCTCTTAAAAGAATATCCTAGCAATTTTTCGAAGGAGAATCCAACAATACGCAAGATTGTGCTCAAGTGCTTTTGGTGCTCAATTGTTGTTGATCAACTAAGGTCGACCGCTTATACAAACAACCGGATCTAGGGTTTCGTTGTTCAATGCATTAGGATCGAGGAAGCTTAATCTGCCGCCATAGCAAGAGTAAGCTTTCGATTTATGTTATCGCAATTATAAGTATATGTATAACTTATCAGTTATTCAGTGTTGGTGACAATTTTAACTTTCCGCTACGTTACCTTGGAGATTATTTTCCCGAAAAATCCAACAGTGCTATAATGAGAAGTTTTCCAGGAAGATTACAACTTGTCAAGTCTGTTTTACTGAGGATACAAAGGTTTTGGAGTTGTATTTTGCCTATTCCAGTGGTAGTAGTGATGCAGGTTGAGATAATTTGGAGAAATTACTTATGGTCTGGAACTGTAGAGGGTAAGAAAGCTATGGTGGCCTAGAAACAGGTATGTCAAGAGTTCAAATGTTGAGGACTTCAAATTAAGGAGGTGCTTGGCTGGAAATAAGTGTATGATTTGCATGATGGTGGTCAAGTTGGCCAGAATAGAGAGAGAAGACACTGTTGGACATTGTGGGTAGATGCTTACAAGTTAACTAACACTACTATTATGGAAGTTGTTAGTTACAGAGTGACTCTCCTTGGTGGAAAGCTCTTCTACAAATGAGGGATTTCTTATTGACAAAGTTTCCTAATTTCTAAGTGTCATCTCAGGTGTGGTTGATTCAAAGCTTATGCAGACTATCTATGCAAGTATTGTTCATGCCTATCATGCAGTACCTTGGTATAAACAGGTCTGGAATTCCTTGAATGTCCCTAGAATTTCCTTTTCATATTGGATTGTGGTTTTACAGAGATTGCCTACATTAGATACGTTAATCCGATTTGGGTTAATAAATATTACCGCAAATGTTTGTGTGATTTATGATTCTGGGACTGAAACTCATGACCATCTATTTTGCACTTGTGATTTTGCTAAAGCTTTCACTGAGTCTATTATGAGGGTTGTAGGGGTATGGTTTACTAGTGTTTCTATTGATCATTGGATTGCATATTTTACTAATGATTCTCTGCAGAACCAGCCCTGCAAATTTCATGGTCTGGTTTGTGTCTAGATCTACTCATGTGGACTTGGATCAAGTCCAATTCACATCTACTATTGATCCACTTTGTGGATCTAATGTGGACTGGATCTGGATCAAATTCTGATAAATCTGGATTGATCCAGTTTCTCTAAAATTATTTTTCTTTCGCTGAAGTACATTCTAAAACTTCCAAATCATCTTCTTCCTTCTTTCTCAATTTCCAGACTTCATTAATCCTTATCGATCTACTTCTACTACAACAACCGACACCTCTCCACAATCCGCTGCGTCTTTCTTTGCTAGCGCCGATCTTCTTCATGTTCCCCCGCCTCTTTCTTTCTCAATATTCTCGATTCTTCTTCTTCTTCAGGTTTGGGCTTTCAATTCACAGGCTAGGTTTAAAAACGTTGAGGAAGATAATAGTTCGAAGATGAGAAGATGGCCGAGTCGAAGAGAGAAGAAGGTGAAAATGGCAGAATTGGCGTCTGGGACAAGAGAAGGCGCAGCGAAGAAGGAGAGAGGCATCTGTACTGTACTGTACTGAGGGAATTGGGTCAATCATAGATAAAACTAAATCTAACTAGTTTTACCCTAGATGGGTCAATGTAGATATAATTTAAGATGTGAACCGGACTGGACTGATAGTTAAAGAATGGACTTGGATAAAGTCCAAGTATGTGGACCTAATTTACAGGGCTAATCCAAGTCATCTTCTCTAGATGGTCCTAATGAGCATTGGACTGGTCCAACACATTAATTAAATTGAGACAACCCATAATATAGATACGGTCTTAGTGATTGATGATCCAGTCCAAGTTGATTTGGTGAATCGAAAGTTACTTGAATATCAATCTATCGAATGGGCTTGAACATTTATCCTTCATTCCTTGCTTAGACATGTCCAAGTATTTTGGCTGAGATTGTACTAAGACTCTGTTCTCTTTATCTGAATTTAGGCTAAGAGTGTACTAAGAATTTGTTCGAAAAACCATTTATTTCGGTTCAGATTAGTTCCGATTTGCTTAATTATTTTTTATACAATAAATAATTTCTAATTACAATTACTCCTAATTTGTGAAAATTAGTGGTAAATGAGGGAACTTGTGAAGCGGAGCAACCGATACATACAATTTTTGTCCGACGATACATACAATTTGGTCCGAAAGAACTGGGAGAAAAAGAAGAGAAGAAGAGAGGAGAAGAGAATAGAAGATGATGGGATTAGCATTAGAGGGTTTAAGAGTCCCATCGTCATCAAAGTTTTCGTTTTTAGTAAAATCTGATCATCAACAAAGGCAGATGAGTTATTGTACGCTTATCAGAAGAAGAATTAAACCATTCACAACTCATCATTACAGTTACAGCAACTTGTTGTTAGTATTATCATACAAGAAGAACGATAGAGGAAGAAGGAGAAGAAGAATTATAGCCTCTAGTAGTAGCACTGATAGTCCTTACCACGTGTTGGGAGTGTCTCCTTCTGCTTCTGCCCAAGAAATTAAGAGGGCTTATCGCAAACTTGCTCTCAAGTATCACCCTGATGTAAACAAGCAGGTGGGTTAGGTATTTATCCTTTCAATTCAATTCAAAGTCTCTGTTTTTTATTCCCAATTTATGTGTTTTCTTCTTCATTGAGGTTCAGCTATTATTTGATGTGCCTGCTTTTCATTTCGAATCTGTCTGCCCGTAAATCTTGTGCACAATTCGGGTTATAAAGAGCATGCTTATTTATGCCTGCCAACTGATGTTTTAAGGTCACAAAATTAGGTGATGCAATATTGTGAAAAAGGTGACTTCATTTTGAAACTATCGGAATCTTCATTTACTCGGACAAGTAAAAACCTTGAATGACTACAAACTCTCACTTCAAACTGTAGTCGGAGCAAACATTGTGCACCTTGATCCACATTAAGCCATGGTTAGATAGATAATAATTATAATAAAACTATATGCTGTTCAATGGGTCTCTTAGTGGTTTTATGTTCCATTTCGGTGCAAATTGATCGAACTGAATATAAACTACACCTTTGTAAATTTTTAAAGCGTTTCAATGTTGTTTTTCTCGCTCAAGGATGTTCTCTGATCTTGAGCTGGATTTGCATACATCGACCCCAATTCTTGTGTAAATTGATATCTCAATGGATTTATGAAAGTGCTGACAAGAATTGAAAATTTTCATTTTTCCGTGATATAACTTGTCACTAAAAATTAGATTTAGGTAATATTTTGTTAGATTGGTGGGACTTTAGCTTCTTCTCTTATTATCGCTTCCTTTGAAGTTCTGTTCTTGCTCTTCTCAATTCATTGACTTCATAACTTTATCTAAAATGATCAATAAGGACAGAACTGAGCGTACGGCAAGTGTGATTAGTTTGCATAATCAACGTATAACAACTTCATTCTTGGTGCTAAGTTTACTTTTGCTATCTTGCATACAGGCTGGTGCTGAAGAAAAATTTATGAGGATTAAGCATGCCTACAATTCTCTGCTCAATTCCAAATCTCAAGGAACTTATAATGCTCGAAGCAAAGATGCTTCTGATTCCACAGCCCGAAGATACCAGTCTAACACTAAAGAAGACGAAGAAGATTTCTATGGATTCGGTAAAGATATTCTGTCTTTTTTCTAGATCTTTTATCTTTGGTCAGTTGGATTATGTAAAGGAAGCATTGCAACTAATCAGCTTTAGATGCAAGCACCTGGTGAGGGATTCATAGATATTGCACGTGAAGGATTTTGAGTTTTGGTTTTGAGAAACTAGTAGAAGTTCAGATGTTTGAAATGTTTGGAAACAGTAGGTAAGCTCTTGACAAATAAAGTCCTTATAAACACTCATTCCGATTGTTTGGGGCCTTTGGGCACACAAATTAAGAATGGATGAATAATTAACGGGATTTTTTTTTTTTTTTTGCTTATTTTAATTCTTATACATTCTAGTAACTGAATTGTTAGTTCTCGAAAACGATCGGGAGACTCTTGCATACCTAAATCAATGAGAACCACAATAAAATATTATAAACTAACACTCGTATCCAATAAGGTACCATTTTCAAATTTACTGAATGAATAGACTTGCGCTTTCGGGTTTCCTTCGTTATTTTTGTGTCACTAAAATTTTGGTACATCTACTTATAGATAGAGGTCTGCGTGTTGGGCATTAGAGTTCAATTTGGCCCAACAGAAAAGACAGAGAACCGGTAATGACACTTGGAGGAAAGCCATCCATATGCTTTCTCCCTCTGAATTACCGTGATTTAACCTCATGAAGAAAACTGAACTGAGAAACTACTCAAGCCATACACTAGTAATCAGAAATGCAGTCCTGGGAATTTCTAGCACCTCTCTCCTTCTCTCAGTGTGTAAAGTTTGCTTACATGCTGCCTTAGGCACATCTTGCTTTATCGTTCCCTGCTTCATTTTTCTGGGGTGAAGGAAACGTCTATATGTTACCTGACTAGTCATACCCGAAGAATTGTGGAAGATCCAGTGTCCTTGTTCCAGTATAATGTCGTACTGTACTTTCGTTCCCCTACCCATGCATCCATGTCGAAACTATTCTTTTGTATTAGAAATTTCATTGGACACTGAATCGTTTGAGATTAGAGTTCTCTAAAACAGTTTATCTGAATTTATGTTTTGAAATTTCACCAATGCTTTACATTTGAATACGGATAACATCCCTTAGATGCAGCAAACATGTGTGATTTTTGGCATCCATTAGGAATATTGATTTAACAATGGCTTTAACCTTTTAGGTTTCCGACTGAGCACTCTCTCCTTTTATCCTTCCAGCATTTTAATAAGCATTTGAGATGTCGCTAGGACAATTACTAAGTATTCCTCTTGATTATGTTATTATTGCTCCCATATATTATGTGATCATTATCATCCACCCAACCTCTTTATGCAAAAAACTTCAATAGTCATGAGAACTCTGAAGACAAAGACCTTTTGAGTACCAGCCATATGATTCACGGCTCAAATTTGTTTATGACCTGTAATTGTTAAAAAATAGTTACATTTACGAGTAAAGGATGTGTTGGGAGGCATGAGATGGATTTCAGATACAGAGACGAGTCATTGTTCTCAGTTGATATCAAAGGCGAGGTCTTGCACATATTCGGTGCAATGTTAAGTATATTTACAATATTTGGTTGTGTTGCAAAGGAATGATGTATACAGCTGCCACAAGAATTCCATTAGTTTTGCACCTGCTGTTTCTTAGGGCATGTATATAAATTGGAATTTTTTTTGTTGTTGTGGGAGCTTGAGTTCAATTCAAGATACTGTTAAGAGTTTATATTGGACTAATATAAAAACAAGAACTTGTGACCTCATTTATCGGTGAGGGTGTTGCAGCTTTTCGTTTGGTATATTCTTATAGATAACAACTCAATGATGCAGGTTACTTTTTCAGGGATGCCCAAATAACAATAGGTTGAAAAAACAACATTTTTTTAAAAATCAATTTTGAAATGTTATCAAGTTTTTTTGCTTTCGATCTAGTGATGAAAAGCTCTTGTTTTGATGCTAAGTCGAATTTTATTGCTGCAGGTGACTTTTTCAAAGATCTTGAGGATGATTTTCGTAACTGGGAGGAGATGGCTTCTGCACAAGGAAAACCAAAGAGTTTGTGGGAGGAACTGGCGGTGAGTCTTTGTTACTACTCTACTGCTAAATAATTTTAGATGGGGTTATTTTTTGGGACAATTACAAATTGGTGTCAACCCCAAATCTTTCCTACCTATTAGTGCTACATAATATATTTACTACAATTTAGTGTCTATATATCTAATTCCAAAGATTCTGTCAACTAAATACTAAATTTAATATATATATATATATATATATATATATATATATATATATATATATATATATATATATATATATATATATATATATATATATCTCACAAAGTCTCATGAGAGACGGTCTAACTTATCTAGAGACGACCTATGTTATCAATAAAATCATCCATGTTATTAATCAAAACGTCTATGTTGTTAATGAAACAAATCTTGTTGTAATATGAAAAAACACCAATGTTGAGAATATAACTGTTTTCATTAATAACATTGATGATTTTATTAACAATATAGGTCCGTCTCTAGATAAATTATCTAGAGACGGTCTCCCAGGAGACTTACTATATATATATATATATATATATATATATATATATATATATATATATATATAATTTTTTTTTTTTTTTTGGAACAAAGATAATTTTCATTCCAGTGGACAAAAGTAAGTACATCTCAACTCTAAATACAACCAGCTTAACAAAGCCAAGCAACAAATCACAAACAAAAACTAAATTAACAGACAAATCCTACACAATAGGTAGCAAAGGGAGAGAACGGCAAACAGCTAGCAGTTTCTTGTCACTTGAGCAACGACCAATAGCTCTCTGTATCACACTTCTAAATATCTGCATCTCAGTTTTAGATGTGTCCTGGAAGATGCGCGCATTTCTCTCCAACCAAATAACATAGATCAACTCTGTAACCATACCAGCGTAACATGGAGGTCCAAACTCTCCAAATGACAGAACAATGAAGAAAAGATGGTTATGGCTCTCACTAGCAGTTTGGCAGAAAACACTGCTCATCCACCTGAATATGGAACTTCTGCAGCCTATCTTTGGTAGCTAGTCTTGAGCTAGCTAAAGGCAAAACTTAGCCCGGGGAGTGGCTTTATTATTAAGCACCAATTCCTTCCATTGTACAGATGGCACAGCAGGTCTGATAAAACCATATGCTTTCCTCCTATCAAAAGTAGCAGCATCCATAATGAGATCCCATTCTCCGGATCCAAGAAGCAAACCTCTACACTTAACCAATTTCTTGTACAGTACAAAGCAGAATACTGTAGAGGAGCTACCAACTGGGATAGCTCATGGCCTTTCACATAAAATTCATGCAACCATTTAACCCAAAGCTTCTCAGCTTTGTTATGTAGTGCCCATAATAGCTTTCAACTGTAGTGCCCATAATAGCTTGTTCTCAACAAGTACCAGAGATAAAGAACTCCTGAATGGCCTTAACTACTTATCCCCTATCAAGTGCCAAGTAGACTTAAAGAATCTGGAGGAAAATCCATCTGCACCAGGAGCCTTATTCTCCCCTATAGAACAAAGTGAGTCATACACTTCTTTAGCAGACACATGCTTCACCAATTCAGCTCTTTGTGTAGCATTCAACACAGCTCCTTGTCTGACTACTAACACATCTACAGCCAAAGTAGTATGGGCTGTAGTCCCCAATAATCCCTTATAGAAACTGTCCACCTCAGCCTTGATGTCATCCTCTTCTACAAGCTTATGACCCAACTGATCATACAAAACAGACAGGGATGAGTTCCTCCTAGACTTCAAGCTAGCATGGCAAAAACTATTGTTTCCATCTCTACGTTGAAGCCAATGAATTTTTGATTTCTGTTTCAAAATCTGCTCTTCAACCCCATACCACTTATCCAACTCCTTCTGAGCCAAATTCAAGCTCAGAGAACAACTGAGAATCCAATGGAGAAAGTTGCAAGGCTGATTGGAGTCTATATCTCTATCCGTTCTTGCACAAAGCACTTTTAGAGAAGCATGATGATACACCTTATGCAATCCCCTCAAGTTCTCCCTAACTTGCTTCATTTTAACCCAAACCTGGAACATTTTAACTCCATGAACCTCAATGTTCCATGCTCTTTGCACAGCAGACAGATACTCAGGATGTTCCACTACACAATTAAGGAATTTGAACCTCCTCTGTTCTTGATGCCTCCTACTGCCACATGACAAAAGAAGGGGAGAATGATCAGAGCTTTGAGGATTAAGTACCTCAACTGTGACACTACCATACTGTTAGAATAATCTAAATTAATCTCCAATCATCTATTAGAATAATCTAAATTAATCTCCAATCATCTATTAGAATATGTTAAGATTTGGTTTCTTAAAATTATCCAAGCACCAGCAAACACGATCGCCCACCATTCATGGAAAACAAGCGTCATTTTTTTGTAAAACAAGCATATGTATAACAAGCATCATCAGATTCATCAAACAAGCATCATATGATGACAAATTCATGGAAAACAAGCATCATTTTTCGAGAAAAAAAATCAAGGAGTCGGTGGTCTGTAAAAAAGCTATCATCAGACCAAAGATTTAGGGAAAACTAGCATTATTTTCCATGAATTTCCGGTCCATCATCATTTTTTGTTGACAATCATGGAGTTAGTAAGTAGTAAACAAACACCATTTTTCAGGAAAACAAGCATCATTTTCTTGTAAACAAGCATCTGTATAACAAGCATCATCAGATTCATCAAACAAGCATCATATGATCACAAATTCATGGAAAACAAGCATCATTTTTGGAAAAAAAATCGTAGTGGTCTGTAAAACAAGCATCATCAGACCATAAATTCAGGTAAAACTAGCATCATTTTCCTGTAAAACGAGCATAAATCATCATTTTTGTTAACAATCGTGGAGTTAGTAGTATACAAGCACCATTTTTCTGGAAAACAAGCATCAGACCAGAAATTCATGGAAAACAAGCATCATTTTCTTGTAAAACAAGCATCATCAGACCAGAAATTCAGGGAAAACTAGCATCATTTTCCTGTAAAACAAGTACCAATCATCATCAAACAATCATGGAGTTAGTAGTAAACAAGCACCATTTTTCTAGAAAACATCAGACCAGAAATTCATGGAAAACAAGCATCATTCATCATTTTTTGTACAAGCATCTTTATAACATTATACTAGAAATTCAGTGAAAACAACCATCATATTAAGGTTATTCCATCTTAACTAAGAAATGTACATGCAGTTTGTTCAGAAAAAATCATGTTTAAGAAAGCATCCAAATTTGAACAAGGAAAAAAAAAAAAAAAAAATCAATACAACCCACTAATTGAATACATGCCAATAGAATTAAGGAGGTACGATGCCCATAAGAAAACAAAAAGATGAAAAACACATGATAATGGAGGATGTAGGAAGCAAGAAGGTTGATTATTGTGATGATGATGCTTGTATCAATCAACAGATGTTTGTTTGCTTCAAACTAGCGTCTGACATCTGTGTGAACGTGTTGGTAATAATAGTGTGTTTTGAATTAGTTTTTGGAATTAGTTTCCTAGATTGTTAATTTGATTAGTGCTATAAATAAGGGATTGATTTTATAAATAATGGTATGTAATTTCAAATTTACTAAAAATAATAAAATAACTAATTTGTAGGAAGTTTATCACCAATTTGTTGGAAGTTTTTTTTATGTATAAAAAGTGTAAGAAGTTTTTGAAAGTTACACTAATTTGTAATTATTCCTTATTTATTTGTTTATTTTTAGTGTAAATATTTATTTCGTACCACACACTCAAACCTATATGTACATTAATGGAAAAGCATACTTCCACCACCATCATTCTTTAGATAGTTTATACTCCCTCCGTCCCATGTCAGTTGTCCACTTTACTTTTGGACACGCAAAATAAGGAAAGTACTATTATCATTATATATATTGTAGGTGGGAGTAATTAAGTGGATTAGTTATCCCAAATTAAAATTAATTTACTCCAACGTGCTGACCTAATCCAAATTAATTTCATATCACATTACAAACTAATTTCATATCTACGTATTCATATCGAACTCCAGCCTAAATATTTCTTCTGTTCAGAACTCCCATATATGATCAAACATTTCTTCGTTCTTCCACAGTTGTAGAAAAACAATAGAAAAATCCACGGACCAATAACGAAAGAACCCAAATCTAATTCTTCTCCAAAATCAATCAATTTCTCCTTTAACCTTAAAACCCTCTTCACTGATAGTAATTCTCAAGTAGTATGGATAAAAAATTGGAGCTTGAGTTCGGAGATCGGAGGTTATTTGAGTTCGGAGGTCGGAGGTTGACTTTCAGTTTGGAGATCGGAGGTTGACTTTCAGTTTGCAGATCGGAGCTCGAGTTTCAGATGGAGATCGGATTTTGAGTTTCAGATCTGAGATCGGAGCTAAAGAAGTGAGATCTTAGTGTTCCATTGTTTTCCAGAAGTGCTGGATTGTAAACAAAGATGCTATGTGTGACGCCCCGACCTGGAGCTGCTTACTCCCAATCGGATAGCCACCCGCATGTAATGTTCTTTCAAGTAGAATTTCTATCTTTCGGAATGTTACAAGAACGGTCGGGTAATATCTAAACAAAACAATGAACGTAATCTTAAAAGAAACTCAAATGACATTTTATTCCGATAAATTTAACAAAAGAGTACTTCAAATCATTCCGAGTACTTCACCTAAGGGAGTCAGGGTTAGTGATTAGACTTCAAGGTACAAAAACTTTCCACAAGAAACTGATGAAACCACTTCAAGCAGAACAACCCACTATATGCAAGATCCAAGTTGCATTCACTTGTTCACTGCGGAAAGGAAACAAACGAGGGTAAGTCTTAGAGGACTTGGTGAGGGTAAATAATCAACCCAATGAATAACAAGATTAGGAGAATTGACGGCAGTGATAGAGAAACCTGAAATATAGCAAGATCAATACACGATAACATTTGAAATGAAAGTTGAGACATGTAGTTCGAGGATATAAAGGTCGGAAACAAGAAACATGAGTAACAGATACCAACCAACACCATAACAGATTCCAATATACTACCTTATACTCCCAGACGAGGAGCTACCTCGAAACACGGCAACACGCCTAGGTACATGTTGATTGGATCGTATATTGCAGCCACCTCCTGGCTACTCTATACATCCAACAGTTGTTGGTAGGATCTTTACATGGCAACCTTAAACCGTCAGTCCTTTATGCCCGGTAGTTACATGTTACAGTCCTAGGGCCCACAAGTTCAAGCACAAGCACAGGTAAGGGAAACACGAATTCCCATTATCCAGGTAAGTTTCACAATATCAAGGCAATTCAGTACTGACTACAGGAGACAAAATGAACTGGAATATGAACATGACACAAGGAATTTCGACAAGAGAACAAGCACGGGCAAGAGATGAAAGAACAAGGGTCAAGTGCAATAGAACATGGTCAGGTGGTTATAACTGAGATGCAAGAGAACAAGACAACTACAAGATGAAAAGCTCAATTGGTAGTTATGGAGAGTCAAGTCAACCAGATAGATATACAAGAAGAGACTCAATTGACATGAGCCAAGAGCCAAGATAAGTGGGTGAGTTCAAAAGAACGATTCAAGTCCGAGACAAGGAAATTCATATAAGAGTCTAGGCCAAAGTAGTTGCAAATGAAATACATGATAAGAGAGGAGTTTAAGAGAATAATCTCTCGTGATATCAAATGAGATGCACGAAAAGGGAACGGGGACAAACTCAAACGAGCATAGGAAGGAATCAAGACAATGAAACATGTTCAAGAAATAGTTTAGTGTAGAATGTATGAAAAGAGATGCAAGTGAAGTCCTGGAAATAGAATTTCCAAGATGTCGAGTGTGTGAAGGCACACAAGGCTTCAATTGAACAAGTGCAATAAGAACAAGAGAAGTGATATATTCACCGGACAAAGATGCAAGAGAAAGAGATAGGAACCCTCACCTTGTATGTAGAACCCGTTAAACCACTATCTCGATATTTACTGACTTGTATTTTACCTATATACAGTAAACAAATAAGTATCTAATATATGCGCATATTCATTATAAAAATAAGCTTATAACAAATACACAAACCTCATTTTATGAAGGTTAAAGTTCAGGTAGCAGTAATGCATTTAGTACACCCTAGCTATGTAAGAACAGAACCAAAGAATTTTCTTAATGAAAACCAGCCTGTTCGTTTTGCAATAGCAAGTTGTTAGATCTGTTTTTGACAGCAAACTGTCCCAGTCTTTCAAAATCGATTCAGACTACCAAACGACGTCCAAATCTTGCAAAGTAAAATTCCTAGCATAGCTATATCAGTTGAGAAGTCCATGTAAAAATATGGAGATTTTAGAAGTTCAGAATAACAACCAGAAAATTAAATGCTACAGGCTGTCCGGGAGAAGGTATTTGGTGTTGAAAAAAAGGAAATAAACTTATCAATTCAATCTCAAATAGTATGGAGTAAATTTTTGGGATTTATTGATACTAAGATGCACCTAAGAATATATATATATATATATATATATATATATATATATATATATATATATATATATATATATATATATATATATATATATATATATATATATATATATATATATATTCAAGCACTACTTATGACCATAAATGTAGAGATGTGATAATGCAATTTTTAATCGACTATATTTTCTTACCAAAAGCGGCGTGTCCACTGGGTTTGTCCGGTGTGTTCCGTTGTTTTTCCAGAGTAATCATCATCGGAGAAGATGAACAGTAGACTTCGGAGGCAGGAAGAAGATGACGGTTTTGATACAGATTCTTATGTCATTAATTGGGTTTGTTTGTTAAGATCTTAATATCATTGATTAGGAGTTAATTAAGTGAATATAAAATTAATATAAACTTTTTTAAAATGGCAAAAAAGTGAAACCGGACAACTGGAACGGGACACCCAAAATTGCAAAACCAGACAACTGACGTGGGACGGAGGGAGTATGTGAATTTTAGTATTTGGATAACAGCTAGCTATAAGTTTTGAAAATTGAGTAAATAATGTGCATGTCAGGTTATATAGGTGAGTGATTTGTAACAAGTCCTTTACTTTATCTGTTCTATTTATTCCCCAATATCCTTTTGCCAAGAATAAAATGTCTAGAAAGAGCATAAAGATCTACAAATATCATGCATATGCACTACTAAAACTAATTTCGTTCACAAATTATTAACCCACAAAACTTAAATTCTATGTTTTGAAACTCGGACCCTGCGATCGACCTGGCCTACCTTCTGAGGGAGGTTCAACCAGGTCAACCCGGGTCAACTCGGGTTAACCTACTAATAATATTTTTAAAAATAAAAAATAATATATCTAAAATTTATCATTTTTTACGTTCTAATGGAATTGTTTACGCCATTGTTTACATTCATTTTCATCATTTTATATTCAAACTAACAATATAATTAACTCATAATCACTAATTATTATCAACTAATATAACTCTATAAGTAATTCACTATTACCCAGCTAATCCTCCCTTGTGTTGATATTAGTTTACTACCACACAGTTTCAAAGGGTTAGCCGTTAGCGAATTCCATCCATGTCTTCCCAATTCTTTTCTCATATTTGTCTTTTAAAATTTTGTCTTCACGGATCTTCTCCAACAAAATAATCCAATTTCATATCTCACAATGAAACCCATCTTTGTATGCTCCAAACTCGAAAGCATACTAATTGAAGTGAACAGAACAAGAACGAAGCAAATTGAAGGCACTAGAGCAGAGCAAGAATAGATCTAGCAGACGAATTAAAGGCACATAACCAGTTCAAGCAATTAATTTTAAAGAGAGAGCAAGAAGGAACAGATGGGCAATAAAGGAAAAACGAAAAAGAGAAAATCCAAAGCAAGAAAACTAACGAGCAGATCAAGAACCAAAATAGCAGAGATGCAGAGACGATTGAAGAAGACGAGCAGAACAACGGCCAAAGACGAACAAACTGAAGAAAGAAATGTTGTGTTTTGGGAGTTTAGGTTAAGCTTCTTCCATTGTTATTATTTTACTTAACCCGGTTCAACCCGGTTTTTTAACGGGTTTTTACCGGTTTTTTAGCGATTTATCCGGGTTTTTACCGGGTGGCGGGTTTTTTCGGGTTTTATGGGTTTTCAGACCGTTTGACCTACCGAATCATGGTTGAACCGGGTCGACCCGCTGGGTTTCACAACATAGCCTAAATTCCTTGTTCTTTCCTCCTGTGCCTGTTCGTGTGGAATTTGTTGCTTGGCCAGTTTCTATCACATCGTGAACTTATTGCATCTGACTATAATTATAAGATAAAGATCTAAATCCCAAGTTACTAAATTAGTTTTTTTTTTTTTTTTTTTTTAATGTATATCATCTCATGTCCAATACATTGCCATGAAATTGTAGTGACAACAGTTATGAATCGATGTGATTGCTATGTTATGTGGGGGTAAATCTTACTCCCTCTGTCCCATTAATAACTTCCTAAATTTTCTTTTTTGGCGTTTCATTAGAAACTTTCTAACCAATAAAAGAAAAGTTTTTACCCACCCTGATAAAGCAGAGGATTTAGGGATAAGGAAAGAGGTGCTTTTGGTGTAGCAAAGCTACTATAATAAACCCAAAGACTATTATATATAAAACTAATTTCTAATTTGACTTGAACTCTATTAGGTAACAGCTAATAACTTCGTAATAAGACTCGAACTCTATAAGGTAACTTTCCTATCAATACTACAACTCTATAATATATTGATTCTAATAATAACATAGGACTCTAGGTCCGTAACACACCCATAAATTATTTATAATTTCTATTTCATACCTTTTCACAACGTTATCCTTTCTCTCTCAGACGTTATCACCCACTCACAACTTTATCAACATAATACCCCTCACAATTTAGTTTTTATTAGTTTTCCTAAATCCTAGAGAAAGTAAGGACTTGGGAAGATATTAATGGAACAGAGGAAGTACTAAAGAAGCCTTGGGTTTATTGAAAGAAATCTGTTCTCTGTTGACTAAATAAACGATTAAAATTTTTGTTTTTGGCTTCTTTAAGCCGAAAAAGTACTCCCTCTCCCGTAATATAATTCCACCTTTCTATTTTTGAGTGTCCCATTATACATTGCTAGTTCCATTTATAGTAACTTTACAACCATCCCCATGACACATTAAAGAAAGAAAAAAAAAACTACCTTTACTATATCAATTATTTATTTATTATCTCTCATATACTTTACCATCTAACAACTTATATTATTTCTTTTTTTCTTTTTATTTATCTTAACTTATAAATCCTGTGCCAAAAAGTAAGTGGCACTATATTATTTGACAGAGGTAGGTACAATTATGAAGGATTCATCAATAACGTTTAAGCTATAACAATATTACTGTAATAAAATAATCCTAGATAAGGGAAGATGTAAAACAGAAGCCTTTCAGATATACTTTTGGGGATGTGCTGCCAAGTCCTTCAACTGTGTTAAATTGGTAAATGTTTTAGGGGAAAGTGATTAATGATGGTTGTATGCCTCTTTATGCATTGAAACCAAGATTTTCTGTAACAACCTCTGATAGTTAATGCTATCATTTCCTAAATCCTTCTTCCTGAAAGAAATCCTCTAAATTTATTATTTTCACTGCCCTTGACCTAATATGTACAGGACTTGCATTTTGTGGGCATATATACAAGTTGTACGTTATGGCTTGTTATGTGTAATACATCAGAAATTTATGTTAGGTATGGTCTTAAGTTTCTATTTCACAGATATAGTTTGACCATTTTACATAATGGTTCTTTGAGAAGTAGCATCCATTCAATTTAGAAATTCATTGGCGCATGAAACAAACAAAATGTTGCTCATTTCCGGCTTATAAGCTTAATGAATATCTGTTTGGAGGCAAACAATGAAAACATGAAGGCAGCAAGCCCAATGCACCATTCATGGTTATTGTTTGACACTAAAACTTCCATTCAATATTTATAACACAATAATTATACATGTACCTGATTCTTGGGTTTGATTTATATTGGTCATCCCTAACCTGTTGCGCAAAAATACCCTTCAATCTTACCATGATCCTTATTTCGATGCTTGATTTCTTGCTTTATATGGTGGAAGCTTTGTTTTTACAATTGGCACTTGAAATGTTTCAATATGCCTCAGCTGTGAACGTCTTAATCCACGTATACTCATTGAACTGGAGCTTGGCAGGAAATAGGGGGAGAGTTTGTTGAGTTCTTAGAGAAAGAGCTGAACATTATGGACACTGGGGTAGATGAAGGAAACGGTGACAAAAGGTCTTGGAATGGCAGTGCATCATACCAAACAAAGAAAACTGAAAGTTCTCATCAAAATGAGGCAAATAAAAGTGGCAAAAGCATTGATGAAAACATTGATGAGGTAGAAGAAGCCCTTGCCAAATTGAAGCGGGAACTGGGTCTCTGATGGACTTCACAACATGGTTTCCAGACTATTGCTGTGGATTGCTTTTGCGCCCTGTCAAATCCAAGTTATCATGTATCTGCAGAGAGTGTAAACAGTTCTTGTTTATACCATCTCTTCTTGTTGGTAAATGTTTTAACGGCTTGTGGGACTAGATGGGAGATTCCTAGAAGCATTCTTTTTTTCTTTTCTCTTCATGTTTTGTTGCTAAAATCTTGTAAAGGTACGTATAGAAAATTGCTATAATCTCCTCTGAATGTATATCTGGATGTGTTTTCCCATGGTTTGGAACTCCAGAGATTTGAATTAAATCAAAAGAGAATATTTATTCATGTGGTTAGGTTATAGTATGTGTAAATCATTTTCTTCCACTTGCAGTTCCCTTTTACGCATTTGTCATTGTACTAATTGCAAGGGAATTTGATATAGTATGTGTAAATCATTTTCTTCCACTTGCAGTTCCCATTTACGCATTTGTCATTGTACTAATTGCAAGGGATTTTGAATTTTGTGTGCCCATATCCCCCTACTTGATGAAGGAGAATGCTCCAACTGATTCATACTTATCTACAAGTCCACAGCACATTTCGACAAAGTTAGGGTATCCATTCTCAATTGTAAACAGAACAATCAACAGAAAGTTAGCTTAAATTATAAAGGGATTATTGCTACTCGCACTTAGTAGTTTGCATTTTAAGATTATCTGTTACTTCTGATGTCTTTTACTTGTTGAAAAATGTTTTGATCTATGGGAGAGTACCGAGTGTGAACCATAACTAAGATGAGGGGCTGTGAATTTGTTTTCTTGCTTTGTCGCTTGCTGAAAATATGCTCTAACCAAATCCGACCCATGCTACTTTGATGAGTGAGTTTACTTGCTACTCTAATTGAAGTCCTGTGTGCAACCGTGTGAACACTGCTACCCTTGAGTCTTAATTTGTCAGCAACTGGAATATGATTAGTGGTACTCACCTTTCTAAATCCTTTTCTAACCCCGCTGAAAGCTTTTTTAGCCCTTATAAAACTCTACCATATATCCTATACTTGCTTTACTAAAGCGGTGACATCAACCTACCCCCGAGCTTGGACGAAGAAACAAAGCAATGAGTTCCAAAGAATGGAGGAGAATCATGTTTTGATCATGATCGAGAATTGATTTGGGGGAAAGTAGAGAAGAAAACTCTAACTCCAGTTCGAGAAATTGGTTTGGGGGAGAAGTGGAAGATGATCATCATCGAAAGGTAAGCTTGTTGGCCCTACTATTTATTACCAGTGCTAAAAATCACTAACTCTTGCTCCAGAAAAAATAGAAAAGAAAGTACCGAAAAAAGCAAAGGTACAAAAGTCTCGGAGTGGATCAGTGGTCCTTGTGATCACCGTTTTTGTGTTAGGCATGTTACAGATACTACCCACATACCGACGTGGCCCTAAAAAGCTACATGTCCGTGAGGGCTGATGGCATGTATACCAAACTAGCATACACAAAAGTGCGGAATTTGGTAAAATAGACACTACCAAAAAACGTAGAGACTAAAAGAGCCCAATGATGGCCAACCAAAAGCATACGAGTCAGTAAAACGACTGTGAAAAATAGTATGCCAAAAGAAAAGAAAAGAAAAAAGAGAGAAAAAGGAGCATGTAGTCTATGTGTGAAGCAACCGATGGAGTAGCTACGGTGATAGAAGAGAAGTTGAAGATTTATCATTACGAGAAGATGAAGTCAAAGGAAGGAACTCGGTTTCCGAAAGGATAAGTCCCCCTGAAATACCCTTTATTCTACCTTGTTATCTTTTAATGATACTTAGCCTTTCACTCCTCTATAAATTATCCTACCTATTTTACTTAACAAGCCAACCTGAGTACTACTTTGATTTGTGCCTTGACTTTTGGGAACAGGATTGCATAACATTATCGCAAGGTAATGATTTTAAAGTACACCTATAAAGACATTGGGTTACACTTGTAACCGCTGTCTGTAGTGATTGATGCTTACTTGTTACTTGTTTGGTGTCTTGAAGTTGGAGCTGAAACTAAGCGAGTTAGTAGATTTTGAAACCCTAGAAACTGACTGCTTGTCTATGTGGTGGTTTATTCTTGCTGCTCATTTCATGGTCACTTCTTAATTATCGTTTTTGACATGCTCAAGGATGACCAAGAAACTGGTTTGGGGGTGTGATGTGACAATGAAATGTGTGATATAGCATGTTTTTAGACCCTCATTTTTTGCCTTAGATGCAATATTTGTATCGTTTTATAGTCAATTATCAACTTTGCGTGATTTATGTAGGTCATGATCGCATTTTTGAGGATTTGCACGATTTTAGGCACCAAAACGGCATAATTGTGCCAAATCGGGACGAGGAAGCGAATACGCCGGATTGACCGTTGCACGGAGTTCAAGGAGTCAAAACATGTCATGCAACCAACCATTGCGAAGATAATTGCAGGTGCAACAACTTTGTAGAAGACCACTTTTCGAGAAAACGAAGTTACCAAGCCCGAAATTGAAGAACAAAGGAAACAGATTCGAAGCTGGAGGAATCGCACTCTGTGGTCCGCAGAAGGGGTCACTGCGCACCACAGGCGACCGTGGTGAAGAAGGATTTTGGTTTCTGGGCCTTTTTCCTGGCCTGTCAGGCTAGAGTCCCGCCTTCCTAAACCTTCCTTATTGAAGAATGGTGGCCAGAACTCGATTTCCACACTATAAATAAGACCTCAGGGGTCTCATAATTCTACACAGTTCACAAAGTAGCTTTCCTGAGAGATAACCAGTCCTCGGGGACGTGAAACCCCAAAACCGCTGGCCGTCAGGCACCCAGAAGGAGGAAACCCTAGAAGCAGCAGCACGAAGACATCAGAGACTAAACTTCTTCTTCCTTTCTTCTCTAGTTTTCAATTTATGTTCTTAGATAACTATGAGTAGCTAACTTTCTTTTATAAAGGCGAACCGCCGTAACTCTGCTTTTGCTACTATTTAATATATACTGTGAAATATTAATGAATTAGTTTTAAAATGTAATTCGTGCTTGTTCTTTATTCGTCCGACTCTTTATGTGGGAAATCCTTACTGACTACGATTTGGTAACGGATTATACATTATCCTGTGTGGTTTGTCTGAAAACGTGGCGAGATAGTGTGTTGAGTGACACAACACATTGTTGGTAAGTGAAGGTGTCTGGATTAACTACGACCTAATCTTTTTGGTATGACTCTTTGCTGCCTATAGACGGCTAGTACATTGTCTGATTCTAAGTAGTTGGGAGTAGCATAGCAGAGGGAGGTTAGGGATCCTTTCACACCATTGAATACATCAAAGCAATTAGGGTTTACTGTGATTTAATTAATCTGTTTACTTTTCTGCATACAATTTACAAACGTTATTTTCTTGTTCATATACTAAGTGTCCGTGGAGAACGACATCCCGAGTCAACTTTCTGTTATAAACTGTGGATTTGAGGACTTTCGACTTATAAATTTTATCTTGATTGTATTTCGGGATTACAAGTTCTACCACGAAAAACGAAATCTCTCATTAGATACTAATAATAACGAAAAAGCTTTGAATGTTATTTTTTGTTATGTTGATCTTCATATGTTTAAGCTTATTCAAACATGCACGACTTCTAAACAAGCCTGGTAGATTCTCCAAAACTAAGCTTCAGATGGTACTTAGCTAATTTGAAAATCTTAGAATGGAGGATGATGAAACAATTTCTACTTATTTTGAAAAACTACTGGAAATTTCCAATGAAAGATATGTTTTAGGTAATCATTTGTCAAACAAAACCTTGGTTTATAAAGCTGTTAGAACTTTGTCAAAACATTTTGAAACCAAGAAAATTGCTATTGAAACATAAAAAAATCCTCCTACTAACTCCAAGGAAAAAGGTCTTATGCTTCATTCTAGTCTTCTGAGTCACCTGATGAAGAAGACGATGTTGATTTTAATGCTTTCTTTGATTCTAGGGTTAAACGCTTTCAAAAGAGAAATCTCAGGGATAAGCTTAAACCTGGATCCAACAACATGTTTTCTCCTAGTAAGAAATTTCCTTCTAAGAAACTTGCTAAGTATTCTTATAAAAAACTGTCTGATGAGGATACCGAAAATCTTATGAAAATTCAATGTCATGCATGTGAAGGTTTTGGACATTATGACTATGAGTGTGCTAATACTCATCGAAAGAAGGGTAATTCTTATTGGATTTGTCTGAGTGATAATGAGACAGGTGCAGATGATGAAGATATAGTCCTTGGTGAAGACATAGAAATGGCTGCACTACATTCACAAGTGAACTGGTTAGAATATTCATCTGATGATGAATGTTGTGACAATACATATGCTACAACACCTGAGCAATTGATTTTATTCGATAGTGAAAGGTATTGTCTTAATAATGTTGTTAACCACTCTATGAAGGACTTGTTTTTTACGGGTGAATAGGAATGTCTTGATAATATCAATGTTGTAAACACTGATCATGTGTTTCTTAGTGAGGTTGATCATCCTTTTTGCTTGTATGGTTCTGTTGATCTAGAAGCTGAGTACTTATTTGTTGAAGAACTTAGTGCTTTGAGCAATATTGTGATAATATCATATGATATTGTGACAACATCTGCATGTAACTCAAGTAATATGGGTGAAATTTGTCATGTTGTTTTCTCTGCTGTAAAAACTGACTCTGTAGGAGCTTGGACTTTGATAGTGGTGTTCTCGACATATGACTGGAAACCATGCCCACCTCAGAGACATTGTAGCACTTTCCAAAGGTACATTTACCTATGGTGGTGGTGGGAAAAGTAGGATCATTGGTAAAGGAACACTGAATGTTCAATAATTTCCTTACCTGAAAGACATACTTCTGGCTGAGGGACTTAAAGCTAATCTAATTAGCATAAGTCAACTCTGTGATGATGACTTAAGAGTAAGTTTTGATAAATTGTCTTGTGAAGTGCTCGATAGAGCCAATACTTGTGTTATGGCAGGTATAAGATCCAGAGACAATTGCTATATGTTCCATGATTAGAGTTCTCTTCATGTGAAAGTTGATGAGTCTGTCATCTGGCACAAGAAGCTCGGTCACATGAATTACATAAATCTTGACAAACTCGTAAAGTGTGAGGCAGTGAGAGGCATTCCCAAGTTGTCAAATCCAGGCAAAATTGTCTGTGAAGAATGTTTGAAAGGTAAACAAACTAGGGTCTCTCCTGTGTCTCGTGATGGTCAATATGTTGGAACTAATAGATGCTTTCAACTACTACATATGGATTTTATGGGTCCTATTGAAGTCAGTAGTTTAGGAGGCAAGAAGTATGTTTTTGTGATTGTTGATGACCTTTCTAGATATACTTGGGTAAAATTTCCTAAGGAAAAGTCTGATACCTTTAAATATTTCAAAACATTACGTGCTAGTATTAGGAACCTATATGGGGACACTGTTTGTCGTATTAGGTCTGACCATGGAAGAGAGTTTGAAAACAGACACTTTTCTAGTTTTTGTGAATTGCATGGTATATCACGTGTTGTCCACTCCCAAAACTCCTCAACAGAATGGTATTGCAGAAAGGAAGAATCGCAGGCTTCAAGAGATGGCTCGAGTGATGTTGCACTCAATGAATGTCTCCAAAAGACTCTGGGCTGAAGCATTGAACACAGCCTGCCATATCATCAACAGAGTCTATCTTAAACCTGGAACTACTAAGACTCCTTATGAGATTCTAAAGAACAAGAAACCCAATCTGGAACACTTTCATGCTTTTGGGTGTACTTGTTATGTACTTAATGATCGTGACTACCTAGGAAAGTTTGACTATAAGAGAGAAAAGGCCATATTTGTGGTATATTCCTTGAATAGTCATGCTTATAGGGTGTTTAATCTTAAGCGTAATGTCATACAGGAATCTGTCAATGTAGTTTTTTATGATAATCTTCCTCGAGGAGATGGAACTGGTATTTCTAAATCTGTTGCAGGTGACAAGACTTCTTCTCTGGAGCAGGATGTTGTGATAATACTTGTTGAACCTAATACAACATCTACTGAAGAAACTGTGACATGTATAGGTACAACATCTGGATGTCAATATGCACAAAATGTTGACCCAATACTAGCTCGTGAACCCTCACCAGAGAACCAGATGGCGATGAAAGTCATGTAGGACAAGGACTGGATGAAGTGAACAGGGATCCACCAACTAGGGTACGAAGATATCATCCTTCTACACAGGTGATTGGCGAACTTTCTGAAGGTATCCACACAAGACGAAAACAAAGGGTTGATTACAGAAACATGGCAAGGTTGTGTGTGTGTAACTCTACCATAGGCACCAAGGTACGTATCTCCTATTTTGTCTCATCTATTCAACCCAAGAATATAAATGAAGCCCTTAAGGACACTTTTTGGATCAATACTATGCAAGAAGAACTAGCTCAGTTTTCAAAGAACAAAGTTTGGACCTTAGTCCCTAGACCTGCTGATTGTAATATTATAGGAACTAAGTGGATTTTTAAAAATAAAAGTAATGAAAACGAAGTTATTGTCAGGAATGAAGCTCGCCTAGTTGCTCAAGGTTTTACCCAAGTAGAGGGAATTGATTTTGATGAAACCTTTGCTCATGTAGCTCGTATTGAGTCAATTAGGTTACTTCTTGCTATAGTTTGTTTCTTAAAGATTAAAACTCTTTCAAATGGATGTCAATGTTGTATTTTTGAATAGGTACATAGATAAGGAAGCTTTTGTTGAAACAAGTTACGCAAAGCTTTATATGGTTTGAAACAAGCTCCTAGAGCTTGGTATGATTGATTAACAGAATTTTTGTTACTCTTTAGTTTCACAAGAGGTGAAGGTGATCGAACACTTTTTATCCTGAGATAAAATAAGGATATATATATTGCACAAATATATGTTGATGATATTGTGTTTGGTTCTACTGATCAATCTATGTTGGACAAGTTTGTAGGTACCATGACTGGAACGTTTGAAATGAGCATGATGGGTGAACTAACCTTTTTCTTAGGATTACAGGTCAAACAACAAGATGATGGCTTACTTCTGTCTCAAGAGATGTATGCTCGTAATGTTGTCAAGAAGTTTAGACTGGAAGGATCTAAACCCACTAAAACACCCATGTCTTCAACTACTAAGCTGTCTAAGAATGCAACCAATGAAAGTGTTGAGACAACACTGTACAGGTCCATGATAGGTAGTTTGATGTACCTCTCTTCTACTCGTCCTGATATCATGTATGTTGTTTGTGTATGTTGGTCCAGATAACGCCAAAGTAAAAGACTAGAGGGGGGAGGGGGGAATATTCTTTTAAAGCTTTTGTCGATAACAACTATTTCTCAGATATCTGTGTAGATATCTGATACTTAGATCGAGCTTGGAAGACTTAAGATAGATAAGTCTGAAAGCAGTTAAAGTGTGTGTGTGTGTGTGTTGCTGAAATGTAAGTACAGAAAAGTAAATAACACAGCAAGTATAGTGGTATCTGGAGGTGGCGTAATCCTCCAACTAATCCACTTCGGTCTTCCAAAGACCTAGAATTCACTAGAATAGATAATTGAGGTCACCTTACAAAAATCCTATTCTAATATTCCTTAAACAAATGGTTCCCAACCAAATGTTCCCCCTGAGTTGTTCCCCGGCTTTCACAGCCAAGTACTTCCTGTACTCAGAAACCTTTTTGAGCTATTCCCTAGCTTCCCAAGCTAAGTACTTCCTGTGCTCAATAACCTTGATGTTATTCCTTAGTTTCTCAAACTAAGTACTTCCTGTACTCCACCCCAGTGATGGTGTTGGTTTTGGTTTGAGTTGTCAGATGAGCTTCTTTAATAACTTTTCAGTTAATCAGATAGCTCTGTGAATCAAGTATACTTAATACACTTTTCAATGTATGGTATCTTGTTCTTTTCTTGACCAGTCTTAGATAAATGTTCAAGAGAATGAATCTCAGATACTTGATCTTTCAATTCAACTCTTTCACAGATAGCTGTGCTTGTTTAGGATCAGGACACTTAGAACTTCAGTGTTACTCAAGATCAAGAGCTTTGGTCGCAACATAAAGCTTTGAGGATAAGTAATTTGGTTGAGATAGCGAGATATGTGTTCAGTGTAACTTCTTCAGGTTGTGTGTCTTCTCAAGCTGTCTAAGTGTTGATATTTATAGATGAATTTGAGTGCCGTTTGAATAGTATCCGTTAGGCTTAAATCAAATTTAAACTATCGATATCTGTGTATAGTACTGTAGCAGGTTTGTCTTCTTCTTCAGAAGCTACCGTTGCTTTTGTTCAGACATCTCTGTCCATGCATTTAATGCATTGTACTATACTTTTGCCCTGTAGTGCCAAGGGAACTATGCTTTGTATTAGAGACTAGTATTATCTGATTCTTTGCACGTCCTTATCTTCAATCTTCAGATACCACTTTATTGAAACAACTTTGTTGCAATATATTTCTTTTTCAGAAATGTGGTTTAAAGCTCAAGGTATGTGAGAATAGATATCTGTGGACACTTTCCTTGTTTTCAGATAGACCTTTTATTTCTCAGATATCTCTTGTGACACAGTTTGTTTAAAACTATTCGTGTCTTCAAGATATCTGGCCAAGGTATCTGTAAAACTGTTTCAGTAATCTTGTGCAGTTTCTTCAAGTCTTCAATGTCGTTGAACTTGTTCTGCTTGGATGTCTTCTTCTTGGTCTTCTCTTCATAAAATAAAAATTACATTTTGAGACCTAACATCCTATACAAGATTAGCTAGACTATCATACTTAGTGGGTTTCCTCTTTTACAATGTTCAAGTGAACCAAGAGTACTAATCACCTTTCTGAGACTAAGATAAGTCATCATGTTGCTGATCAAAATCTAAACAGATATTTCTAACAAAATATCTAACAAATTTCCTAACAAATTTCCCCCTTTTTGATCAGTCAACGATGACTATCTGACCTATTACAAATCTGGATGAGTGAACAATCCAACACTTAATCATTTATTAAGATTTTTCAATTCATTCAATTAAGTGCAGAAAGTAAACATCAACCAAATCACAAGGTGTGATCTTTGCTAACAAGTTATCTTTTATAGAATAATATCTGAGAGTAAGTTCATCAGATATGTTACAATGAAAGATTACAGATAACTTTAATGCATAAAACAATTTAGCTCAGTCAGCAAAAATACAAAAATACATAGTAAATTAGGACAACAGGAGTAACCAAGCTCAAAGTAAACATCCTAATAGACTAGTCTTCAAGTCTTCAACTCTTCAAGTCTTCAACAGTAGTTCTATGGATCAGTCTGCAAATTTCCTATCTCCAAACCTTTTGATGTCATCAGAATAATCATAGAGAAGTGTTCTGACGAGCATCTCAGTGTCTCTGGCAAATCCACAGACCTCTTTGTAGGTTTTGGTAGGATTTTTCTTGACAAAATGTTTGACCCACAGATACTTTCCCCACTTCCAGGCATGCTCTATTCTGATATCTGAAAGCTTGAAGTATTCGTAGATAATCCTCAGATATTTGATGTCACCCTTGTATTGATCTTCAGTTAGATAGAACGACTCATAGGGTTCCACAGCGAGTCTTGCTCTTGTGCCTGTTCCTGTGATATTGAGTCTGCACATCATCGGCTTTCCATATGGACATTCATCGAGAGGTCCTTTCTCATGGCTTGATTCTCTTGACAACTTCAAAATCCAACCGAGCTTTAATGTGATTGGTGTTGATCAAGGTTGGCTTATCTTTTCTCCATGCCATAAGTTGTTTATGGATTGGTTCGAAATCTTGAATTTACCGGAGATGCATAAGTTCGAATCCATAGCCATTTTTACGATTGATGCACTCAGACAGAGGAATCATTGTCATTCTTCACATACTCTATTTTGGCTTCTTACGGCTGAGTGGAAGTTGACTTTGTCTTTTCGACTCTCGATCTGTTCCTTCTCTGTCTTGAATTCTCTTTGGGGTTGTTGCTTGAAAAACCACCCTGGATAGACTTGGTATTTCCAGAGGGTGTTTTAGCTGCTAGGGGCTTTGCAGCTATGGGCTCAGTTAGGCTTTCAATTTTCCTTTTTCTGTGAAGAGGAGCTTCATCTTCATCAGTTTCTTCATCATCATGAAGATTAAATCTTGTGAGAGTTTTACAGCCTTATTCATTGCCCAGGGACTTGATTTGACCTTCTTCTTCTTCAGAAGATTCATCAATCCCTTTAACTTGTCTTCTCCTTGGAGCCTTGGTACTCCTTGGAGGTTTCTGTGCCATGGCCCTTGTTATCATTGTAGTTCCTTCAGTAGGATTCTGGGAAGAAGCTACTATTTGCAAAGCAGCTTGGCTTGAGGAGGGTTCATTGATTCTGAGTGGTGACTGGGAAGTTTTCATGTTTCTTCTTCCTCTCGAGCCGCTTTGACTCAGATTTCTTCTTGTTTTCTTCTCCTTCTTCCCATTCCCCCTGACTTTGAGGTCCAGATTTGTACACTCTTTCCCCCTTAGTCATTGTTGGCTGACTCAGTCTCACAAAAGAATCTGAGAGAGAGGCAAAATGCCCTTGTAAATAATTGTAGGCAGTGACCAACTTCTGAAGTTCGGCTTTGAGCTCCTGATTTTTCTTGATAAGTCCATTGTCCTTATCAGTGAGCTCTGCCAATGGGCCTAGGATGGCATCTTCTTTTCCAGCAGTGTAACTTGCCTCTTGGAAAGCTTTTTCAGCTAAAGACGCATCATCGTCCCTTATCATTCCCAGATCTTTCTGAGCAATGACTATGCTAGTTGTTCTCACGAGTGAGCTCGGTGAACTTTTTCATTCGAGGAGGAGGCAATTACTTCCTTGTTCTGTGACAACATCTCCTTTTTCAGATGAGCCAGTACTTGGTATCTGTTCATGTATTCATGGGAGTGGACATTTGGCAGTTTGCTGAAAGTTTCAGGAGCAATCAGTTTCCTTTTCAAGTGTGAAACCGCTAGATGTTCATTGCGGTGCTCTGCCAAAGTCTTGTCTTCTTCATCATCTGAGTAATCAGCCCAGTGATCTTCATCCTCTTGGACATTCTCATCGATTGTGTCGAGTCCAGCAACCATCTCAGAGATTGGTTTCTTCCCTTTTTGGGAGGAGGATGGTACTTCTTTTGAAGATGATGCAGCCTTAGCATCATGCTTAATTTCAGATACTTCTTCAGTATCGAGTTCTTTGGTGATGGCATTTACAGCATCCTGTAGCTCTTTAACCTCAGAGTAAGCAATCATCTCTTGCAGATATTGATCTTGTAATTAGTCAAGCTTGTCTCTGGATTTAGCTATCTGGTCTTCCAGTTGAAGATGGAGCTGTTGTTCTTCTTCCAATGTTATACGAGTTGAAGATTACGGATTGAGTATTCAACAATTTCTGAGCGATTTCTTCTGAATCCTCAACTACTTGTTCAGTAATAACCTTTTGTTGGGAAGATGGATGAGTTGACTTTTGAGGAGATGGAGACGGAGGTTTCTGTGCTTTCCTCTCAGTTTGCTTTTCAGCAGTTGAGGCATGATTTCTTTGTGAAATTCCTCCGGTCCCTGGTGCAGGGGCATCATCATCATCCTTTTTGTCTGTGTCATCCTTTTGGTGATGGTCAGTGGGAGGTTCATCGAAGTCGTTTTCGTTTATCTCTTCCTCCTCATCATCTTCAGATACAAGATTGATCACTTCAGGAATAGTGATCTTCTGCCCATTAACCTCTTCTTGTTCAGAAGGTATAAATTGCGAGTGCAGGCGGCGGCTTGAATGCCATCTGTAATCTTGTCTGACCATCTGCCTGTTCAAAGGCTTGTATCAAACTGTGCGCCACTTCTCTGGAGAAATCCTTATGCAATAGAGTCACAACTGTGTAATGTTCGGTAGGGAACATTGCATGGATATACGTCTCCAAGTCAAGATCTCGTGCTCGTCTGGTTGGTTGATCTGTGATTCTCAATATTTCAGAGAGATCAGAGCACCTTAACCTTTGCCATTTCTTGAAGCATTGAATATGCTTTGGCAGGGTTTGAGCTTTGAAGAAGGAAAGTAGGTCCCTTTTCTCATCATTGGGAGCCTGCTTTGCACTCGTTTGAGCCTGAAAGAAAGAGTTTTGAGTGAGCTTCAAAACTTTTGTAGATCTCTGAGTAGCAGTGTAGTTTAGTTTCTGAGTTACCTGAGTAAGTACTTCAGGCTCAGAGACTTTTGCTACTGAGACAATTGGTGTCTCAGATATCTTGTTGTGAGGTGGAGACTTGGAAGTCTGGTCCTCATCAACCTTTCTTTCTTGAACCTGAGAATTAAGATTAATACAATACTTAGGAAAATATTTGAAAGAATTTGTGCAAAAATGCTTTAATGAGTTATGAGTTTTGGACTTACTTCCTCAATAGGAAGCTCAGAGTCATTTTTCTCAGAAACTTTCTCAGTTTCTGGTATTCTTTCATGTGACGTTGCCTTAGGAGCTTCATCAATTTCCATTGATGCAGGGGATGTCGCAACTTTTTCCCTTTGCATTTCTACTTCTGAATGAGCTTGTAAGTAGAAAGTATTGAATATTTTAGAAGAAGTTTAAGATAACCCATGATGAAGAATACTTATAACTGATTTTTCATGTACCATCATGCTAGAAGGCTCAATGATGTGTTCTTCAGAAACCTTGTCGGTCTCTGGGTTCGTCTCTGGCATTTCTGCCTTATCTTCCTCTTTCTCAGTTGGAGCCTGTTAGAAACATTTACTTTAAATGATTAAGCACATAGACAAATGACTGAAAAGTGTTATCTTAAGAATCAATTATCACCGTGGTAGTGCTCGATTTCTTAAGAGGCGAGGTTGGGGTAACCTCCTTCTCGGTTTCGAGGCAAGCTTTCCGACTTCCTCTTGTTTCGTGTTTCTAACTCAACTGTAACAAGAATTTTATATAAGTAACAAGATATACAAGCATAAAATTTTTCACAAGGTAGGAGTTAAACCATTCAGCTACCTGAGCATTGTCAGGCTGATTGGTCTCTGGAACTTGTGACCCTTTTATACTTTGGTCTTCTTGTTCCATCTGACTTCTTTGTTTGAAGTTTTAGGTACTTCACACCTTTCACGAGTGTGCAACTCGGTTTGCCTCCTGGTTGATCATTCTGAGTAGATGTCTCAGTTTGATCCCTCTCATTGAGTTGGGGAACCTGCTCTTTTGCAGGATTTTCTTCAGCATACTGCATTGCTGGTAAGTCGAAATGGAGTTCATTTACCATTTCATCAACCACTTGTGGCTGTTGTGGTTGTATGGAAGCAGAAGATCGGTCAGTAGAGTGTTCTTCCAGATTTTTAGATGTGGCATTTTCATTAGCATTTGCCAGCACTAAATTACCACTCATCAGGGCTTCTTGAAGTTGTGCGTAAGAAACGTTCCCTGATGATGTGTTTGCACCAACAACCTTTGCTATAGGTGCTTGTTCAGCAACCTGAGGTGTAGGTTCTTCTTCAGATACCTCTTCACCAGTTACTATTTCAGTAACCTTAGCCCTCTTTGTTCTTTCTAGGACTTGAGAGATGACTAGTTCATCATCTTCATCGTCAGAGCTCTCATCAGCATTAGGAACTGATTGGTCCATAATTCATGCGGTTTCTGCAGATAGGGCTTGGTGTTTTTCACCACTTTTGGCAGCATTTATGAGTTCATCAACAAGGCTTTCTGTAATAGTCTTCACATTTCTGAAAGCACTTTCTCTTGCTGAGTCTACTTGTTCAGTAGTTGATAACTCTTTTGCAGCATTGATGAGTTGATCTGCCTTTATCAGTTCATCGGCAAGGCCTGCAGATATCTGGGAATCGACAACCTCTATGGGTGTGTCTTCTGATTTGCCAGCAGACTTCTTTCTTGATGTTCTGGGCTTCTTGGTCGCAACCTTTTCTTCAGATACCTTTTCAGACTTTCGCTTCTTAGAACCTTTCTGAGACCCAGTAACCTTTTTCATCAAGTTTGTATACTCATATTTGTAGAGTAGGTTACTGTTGGCTATTTCGGTAGTCTCTACGAAATGAATGCCAAGCTTCTCCAGCAAGTAGCATATCTTCAGACCATAGCCTACTGTGGCCTTTGGCTCAGCTAGTCCTTTGGCAATCTTAGGCTCGAAGCCTTGAATCTTCTTCACAAACTTCATGAAGGCGTACTTTCCCCAGTTAAAAGGGTTTTCCAGCCTTTTGTCTTGTTGATTCAGCAAGAACATCATGAGCCATCATTCTTGGCTTATCTGGTCAGCACCTCCTTGTAGACCATCAAAGCATCTGTGAAGAATGCAAGCCAATACATCCCAGTGAACCATCAGATGTTTGGTTCGGATGTCAGCAAGCTTGTACTCAGTGGGTGTATCTGATTTTTCAAGATCACACACGTCACTGTACAATTGTTTAACACCTTCAAGGAGATCATCATCCTTGGTGTTTATTTCAAAATCCTTTCCAAGATTTTGAAAATCAAACAACTTACATAAAGTTGTTAAGTCCAGAAGGATTTCCTTTCCTTGGACTGAGGTTTTGACAAACACTATTGCAGTGCCTTCAGAAACACAGGAAATTATCCTGGAGTTGTTGTAGAATTCCAACACATCGAGTGATGAAATTCCACTTGGGCGAGCAGATAGAAAACCCTTGATTTGTGCCTTTTCAAGCATGTCAAGAATCAGCTTTCTGTCGGCTTGGTTCTCTATTGCAGCCGTGAGGTATTCCTCAACCATGGCACCACCCCAAATCATTCTGTGATTTGAAGTCCAATGGTTAGGATTAAAATCTCCTACCAGTCGGTTGTTCACAATAACCAACTCTGGTGCTTGCTTTCAAAGCATCACGGTGGAGGATTGAGATTTCTGTGTGGAAGAATTCTTTGGGGCCATCTCTTTATATAGTGTAGGGAATTTGGATTGGTGTTTGAAAGAGATTTGATTAAGTAATTCTTTGCAGAAAAACTTAATCTCGATTTGCAGAGATTGTAGAGGGTTTGCAGAGAATCAAGAGAAGGTATTGCTATTTTTGTGTAAGTCGGAATTTTGGATTAGGTGAAAGTGATTTCTTTTGCCAAAATCCTATATATATAGCAATAGAATCTCAACAGACAAATACATAAAAATTGATTTTGTGTGTACGTATCTGTGATTTGCAAGCAGGCGTGAGCAAAAGCTAGTTCGACATTAAATGCAAAGTGGGCTTTGTCAGTATTTTTACAGTCCACTATTTACTGTGAATTAATTTCCACCATATAGATCAAACGCTTAATTTCATCAAGGGTCACCATTGCTTCTTCAGCAATGATCACAATCAACAAGTGTAATTGTGCCCATTTAATGAATTTTGGCTATTAGCTATCTGAATCACGTTTTTGTATGACCAAGAACACTGTTCGCATCTGAATCTGTCTTATACTTAGGATTTTTTCAAGTTTTTCATCAAGATAGAAATAATGCGAATTTCAAGAGAGTAGTTGACTGCAGATAGTTGTACTATTCTCCTTTGTGTTCCCCGTTTATAGAGTGATTCAGATATCTGAGTTCCGCCTCGAGAGATCTTAAGTCATCTTTTGCTCTTTAGCCTTTTGACTTCGGATACCCGTTCTGATTTCTCTTTTCTCTTCTCTGGATGCCCGTTCGGATACCTCTTCTCTGGATGCCCGTTCAGTTCTGAACTTTTCGGTTCATTAGTAGTTCCATTAGTCCAAGACTATGTCTTAAGGCTAAGAATCTACTTTCTTGTAGTGGCTTAGTGAAGATATCGCAAGTTGGTCTTGATGCCAATAATCTTGAGTATCTCTATATTGCCTTTTTCAACATGGTCTCGATGAAGTGATGTCTAACATCAATATGCTTTGTTATGGCATGAAATTTAGGATTACGTAATGTAATAGCACTTGTGTTGTCACAGAAAATGGGAGTTTTCTCTTCATCGAGTCCATAGTCTTTAAGTTGTTGTTGTATCCACAGAATTTGTGTTGCACAATAACCAGCAACAATATATTCAGCCTCTGTCGTAGAAGTTGCAATTGGGTTTTGCTTCTTGCTAAACCACGAGATAAGTCTAGTACCCAGAAACTGACAAGTTCCTGAGGTGCTTTTCCTATCAAGCAGTGATCCAGCATAATCAGCGTCTGAGTACCCAGCTAAACTCAATCCACTTTCTTTAGGATACCACAATCCTACATCTACTGTACATTTTATATACCTTAATATTTTCATAGCAACGTTGTAGTGTGTTTGCATCGGATTTGTCTGAAATCTAGCACACACTCCAACGGCGTATTGAATATCAGGTCTACTTGCAGTGAGGTAAAGTAGTGAACCTATCAATTTCCTATACTTATGTTCTTCAACACTCTTATCTGATTCAGTATAGGTCATTTTGGTTCCAATGCTCATAGGTATCTTAGCATTCTTTTCAGAAGGCTTAAGATTGAATTTTGTGAGCATATCTTTTGCATACTTTGTTTGACTAATGAATATTCCATCATTGAGTTGCTTGACTTGCAATCCTAGAAAATAATTCATTTCTCCCATCATGCTCATTTCAAACTTACTTTTCATGAGATTGCAAAGTCATTACAAAGTTGCTTGTCCTTAGATCCAAATATGATGTCATCAACATATACTTGAACTAAGAGTAGTTTCCCATCATGATTTAAGGTAAATAAAGTTTTATCAACTTCACCTTTCTTGAAACCACTTTCCAGAAGGTATTTGGCCAAAGTGTCATACCATGCTCTTGGAGCCTGTTTCAGTCCACACAGAGCTTTCTGTAGTTTATAGACCATTCTACTTTCTGAGGAAACTTCAAAGCCAGGTGGTTGCTCAACATAAACTTCTTCTGCAAGTTTACCGTTCAAGAATGCACTTTTGACATCCATCTGATAAACTTTAAAATCTTTATGAGCTGCAAAGGCTAGAAAGAGTCTTATTGCATCCAATCTAGCAATTGGTGCATATGACTCATCAAAATCTAAGCCTTCAGTCTGGGTAAATCCCTTGGCAACCAATCTTGCTTTGTTTCTGGTTATTTCACCAAATTCATTCATTTTGTTTCTGAAAACCCATTTAGTTCCAATCACAGATATTCCTTCCATAAATGGAACTAGTTTCCAGACTTTGTTTCTCTCAAATTGATCCAACTCTTCTTGCATTGCAGAGATCCAGTCTTGGTCTCCTAATTCTTCTTCTATATTTTTAGGTTCAATATTTGAGATGAAACATCCAAAGAGAGAATTAACATTTATTGCTCTCCTAGTCCTAACACCTTGATTAATTGGTCCAATCACATCTTTAGTGCTAGTGGGATCAATATCCAAATGATTTGAATGTGAATCACTGGGATTTTGATTTGATACTTTTTCAGTATCTAAGACATTTTGCTCCCCAGAAGGGCAATTAATGTCTGACACTTGTTCAGTGTTTGAGCTATCTGGAACATGTCTTTCAGAGAGATTGTTTCCAGAGATAGCTTCATGATGAATATCTTCAGTTTCCATTTCTGGAAGTTTCATAGGAAATTCTTCATCATGTTTGTGAGTCATCTTGTTGTTACTAGGCATATCAAGCTTTTCTACGTCAGAGTCATCCTCACTTTCCGTAATGATGTTTCTCCTTTCTGAGGATTCTTCTTCAGAATCCCTCAACATTAGTTCTTTGAACCTCTCTGAGAGTTCATCATTAGGAGGTGTTTTCTTACTTCCTTCATAGAATACAACATGAACTGATTCTTCAATTTTCTTTGTTCTTTTGTTGTAAATTCTGTAGGCTTTGCTATTCGTGGAATAACCAAGAAATACACCTTCATCTGCCTTTGGTTGAAATGTTCTCGATAATCTTTTCCATTTAGAACAAAACATCTACAATCAAATACTCTCGGATGTTTGATATTAGGTCTACCAACCAAGATTTCATAAGGGTCTTGTCATGGTGTTTGTTTATCAAACATATGTTAAAGTGTAGCGGTGTGTTCTGACTTCAACCCAATAAACTTCACTTATTTGATGTCACTAGCATCGTCCTTGCGGTTTCTTTAAGGGTTCTGTTTTTCCTTTCGCAACACCATTTTGTTGAGGTGTTCTTCTGAGAGGAAAGTTGGTGTTGTATACCTTTGCAGTACAAAACTCCTTTATGTCTTGGTTGACAAACTCAAGTACCATGGTGCGATACGATTGCAGATACCTTGTCATTTTCATGACTTCAAGCTTTTTGACAAGTTTGGTATCTCCACCACGGCATCATTTGTGTTTGAAAAGACAACCCAAGTGAATCTTGAGAAGTCATCTACAACAACGGACCAAATTTCTTTCTGCATAACTAGTTACAGATGATTCAAAAGATCCATATGTAGTAGTTGCGTTGGTCTAACACTAGAGTGTCTAGTTTTGGACTTGAAAGAGATTTTGGATTGTTTCCCCATCGACATGCGAGCAGATACCATCCTTTACGAAGATGTTTTGGGAAGGCCAACCACTAACTCTTTCTTGGCAAGTTTGTTCGAGTTTTGAAATTCAAGTGACTCATTCTTTTGTGCCATAACGGTGCTCTTACGTGACCAGATTGACTCACCATGAGACATTCTTGATTGTGGCGGATGTCCAATCGGCAACATAAAGATCGCCTTTCCGAAGCAACCAAGGTATGCTTTGACTCATTGTCAATTAGTTTGCGATATTTTGCTTTGAATTTCTGATAAAACCTTTGTCTGCAAACTGGCTCATGCTAAATAGATTATATTTCAAATCCTTAACATGTAATACGTCAGTGATTGTTGAAGTTCCCAATTTGACGTTGCCAAATCCCAGAGAGGGATTTAATTCTCCTCCAGCAAATCTGATATCTGGTCCTGTGTTGCAAGCTTCGTAATCGACCAGATTTGCTTTGTCTCCTGTCATGTGCTTTCCGCATCCACTATGAAATAGCCATTGTGCTTTAGTCCAAGAAGCATTCTGCACACAACAGGGAACAGGAGATTAGGTTCTCAATTTACAGTTGGAATCATCAGGACTAAACAATCTTCTAGTAGGAATCAATTTTTGAATGAATTTCCTTGGAACATTCTTTTGTCTGATAGGAACATAAGGAGGAATTCTAATTGAATGATTATCATTATTAAGAATTATTTTCTTCCTTGGTGTGTTCCTAGGTGCTCTATTTGGTGCTTTCAGATACCTGTCAGGTTTCTGAGTTTGCTTTTCAGCAAACCTAGCTTTCCTTGCCAGATTTCTTCTAGCCCTGGCATTCAGATTTTCAGTGGCTTGATTCAACTTCCACTTCTGATAATTTCTTTGAGCAATTCTAGCCTTTAGCCATTGTTCTTGATCCTGTTTGTATTCATGAGCAAGTTGTTTCCCGATGCCTTTATAGCCAATACCGTTTCGAGCACTTGAAGCTATCTGAGATCTTTTCTCAGCTGCTTTGCTAGTCTCTGGTTGGTCCAATTTCTTTCCAGAAAAAGTGACATGGGAGAATTTGCCAGCTCCTGCAATTCTACCCTTTTGAGAGACATAGCACTGTGGGTGTTTACACTTTTCAGTGTTGTGTTTCTTTTCAGAGACGTGCCCAACAGTTTTGTTTTTGACTTGTTTTTCCCACAAAGGTTTAGTCGCAACTGCCTTTCCTTTGTCAACAATCCTCGTCTTCTGACCGATACTATAGATTGCATGGGAACCATCTTGCTGAGTACTTACAAATATTCTTCTTTCCTCACTCTTATTCAGAGTGATAGAACAATTTGTCTGTGTATTCAGCCCAAGTCCTTTCTTTTCTGAAGGATCTCTTAAGTAAGATTGTACTTCAGTAAGAGTGTCACTAGCTTTGTCATAAGATTGAAAAGATAATTCTTTCTTTTCGAGTTCCTTGTTCTCAGAAAGAAGATCTTCATATTTCTTTCGTAATTCAGCCATTGCTTCTTTATGTGACTTTTCAGTCTCAGATATCTGAGCTTTGAGAAATGCATTTTCAGCATCATTTTTCTCAGATATCTTAACTAATTGAGAATTTTCCTTTGCAAGAGAATTCTTTTCTTCTTCAAGATTTTCGGCTCTAGCTCGGATCATTAGAAATTCTCTTTCATAGATGTCAAGTTCTTTCCTGAGATTTTCTAGATCTTTTATTTCTTCTTCATCACTTTCATAAGTATAACAAGAAGTATGTGTTACCTCATCAGCCATAAGACAGATTTCTATGTTGGAGATGTCTGGACCGTCAATTTCAGCAACTCCACACATTTCTTTCTTCTTGAGGCTGAAGTCGATTATATCATGTGTAACTCCACATAATTCTGGTGATGGTAAGGTTGAGTCATCTGAATTGTCATCTTCAGAATCTGTCTCAACGTCTAGAGCATCCAGTTGAGTTTGAATTTTCTTTCTTTCTTCAGTTAATAAAGCTTTCTGGCTTCTTCTGAAGATTCTTCTATCTTTCTTGTCACCTGTCCTTAGTTTGTTGAAGGCAGGACAATCCTTCTTGAAGTGACCAGGTTTCTGACAATAGAAACAAATATCGTTTCCAATTTCTGCTTCCTTAGTACATGATGCTTTACGAAATGGCTTGTTGTTGAGCTTTGCATATTTTTGTACTGGTGATAGTTTGAGCCTAGATGCTTTTTCAGCTTCTCTTTGGCTTTTCTTCTCTCAATTTCTCGACTGACATATTTGCTCATTTACTTTGCAGCAAGAGCATCCTCAGTTTCTTCCTTGCTTTTCTTCTTTTCAGAAGTTCCTTGAGCAACTAGAGCAATATTCTGCAACTTTTCAGTTGTTTGTTCTCTTTGTGTTGTCTCATAATCAACCGTAGCAAGATGTGGGAAGAGTTCCACTGGAGTGATATTTGGCATTCCTTGGTTAAAATAATAGAATTTAGTATGCTCCCAGTTGTGGTTAAGACTTCTGACAATAGTCTTAATCTTTTCTGACTGGGAGTATTTGTTGCTTTCCCCAAGTGCTGCCATATCACTCATGAGAGTGGTAAATCTGAAATCAAGTTCTTCCAGAGTTTCAGTGGGTCCTTGTTTGAAATTTTGAAATTTCAACTTGAGAACTTCGAACTTGTTTTCTTAGGTTTTCTCAGTTCCAACTTCGAACTTGTTTTCTTAGGTTTTCTCAGTTCCAACATAGATTTCTTCAATAAGTTGCCAGGCAACTTTCGCCGTTTTAGCACCCCACAGTTTACACTGTATGTGCTCAGGTGTCGATCTGATGATGATATTACGAGCTTGACCATCCAGACGATTTCTCTTGGCATCTTTCGATGTCCAGAGTTCTCTGGGCTTTGGTTCGTAAATAACTTGACTAGTAGATCTCCCACTTGTTGACGCATCAGTTTGTGAAGATCCTTCGCTTTGATCTCTGTCTCTACCATTAGAAACCTCCATGACTTGTTTAAGTAGTTGAATGACTATTGGGCCATTCTTTATCACTTCGATCATTTCGTCACTTATGGCTTCAAGGTGGAGCATCATGTTATTTTTCAATTTCTCGTAGTTCTTTGGTTTGAGAACGGGTGCATCACTCAGAGACATTCCTGCACACTTAACAGACAAATTAAATAGTCCTCGAAAATGGACAAAGTTCCTTCACCTATCTGGGAATCTAGGTTCAGTGCAGAAGGCTTGTGAACCTCCTGCTCTGATACCACTTGTTGGTCCAGATTACGGCAAAGTAAAAGACTAAGGGGGGGGGGGGGGGTGAATAGTCTTTTAAAACTTTTGTCGATAACAACTATTTCTCAGATATCTGTGTAGATATCTGATACTTAGATTCAGAGCGCGGAAGACTTAAGATAGATAAGTGCAGAAACAGTTAAAGTGTGTGTGTGTGTTGCTGAAATGTAAGTATAGAAAAGTAAATAACACAGCAAGTATAGTGGTATCTGGAGGTGGCGTAATCCTCCAACTAATCCACTTCGGTCTTCCAAAGACCTAGAATTCACTAGAATAGATAATTGAGGTCACCTTACAAAAATCCTATTCTAAGATTCCTTAAACAAATGGTTCCCAACCAAATGTTCCCCCTGAGTTGTTCCCGGCTTTCCTGACCAAGTACTTCTGTACTCGAAACCTTTTGAGCTATTCCCTAGCTTCCCAAGCTAAGTACTTCCTGTGCTCAATAACCTTGGAGTTATTCCTTAGTTTCTCAAACTAAGTACTTCCTGTACTCCACGCCAGTGATGGTGTTGGTTTTGGTTTGAGTTGTCAAATGAGCTTCTTTAATAACTTTTCAGTTAATCAGATAGCTCTGTGAATCAAGTATACTTAATACACTTTTTCAATGTATGGTATCTTGTTCTTTTTACTGACCTAAGTCTTAGATAAATGTTCTAGAGAATGAATCTCAGATACTTGATCTTTCAATTCAACTCTTTCACAGATAGCTGTGCTTGTTTAGGATCAGGACACTTTGAACTTCAGTGTTACTCAAGATCAAGAGCTTTGGTCGCAACAGAAAGCTTTGAGGATAAGTAATTTGCTTGAGATAGCGAGGTATGTGTTCAGTGTAAGTTCTTCAGGTTGTGTGTCTTCTCAAGTTGTTTAAGTGTTGATATTTATAGATGAATTTGAGTGCCGTTTGAATAGTATCCGTTAGGCTTAAATCAAATTCAAACTATCGATATCTGTGTATAGTACTGAAGCAGGTTTGTCTTCTTCTTCAGAAGCTACCGTTGCTTTTGTTCAGACATCTCTGTCCGTGCATTTAATACATTGTACTATACTTCTGTCCTGTAGTGCCAACGGAACTATGCTTTGTATCAGAGACTAGTATTATCTGATTCTTTGGACGCCCTTATCTTCAATCTTCAGATACCACTTTATTGAAACAACTTTGTTGCAATATATTTCTTTTTCAGAAATGTGGTTTAAAGCTCAAGGTATCTGAGAATAGATATATGTGGACACTTTCCTTGTTTTCAGATAGACCTTTTATTTCTCAGATATCTCTTGTGACACAGTTTGTTTAAAACTATGCGTGTCTTCAAGATATCTGGCCAAGGTATCTGTAAAACTGTTTCAGTAATCTTGTGCAGTTTCTTCAAGTCTTCAATGTCGTTGAACTTGTTCTGCTTGGATGTCTTCTTCTTGGTCTTCTCTTCATAAAATAAAAATTACATTTTGAGACCTAACATCCTATACAAGATTAGCTAGACTATCATACTTAGTGGGTTTCCTCTTTTACAATGTTCAAGTGAACCAAGAGTACTAATCACCTTTCTGAGACTAAGATAAGTCATCATGTTGCTGATCAAAATCTAAACAGATATTTCTAACAAAATATCTAACAAATTTCCTAACAGTGTATGTGCCAGGAATCAAGGTGACCCGCGTTCTTCTAACTTAGAGGTTGTGAAGAAAATTTTGAAATATGTTGCTGGAACATCAAATTATGGTATTTGGTATTCTCGTGATACCAACTCCAACTTAGTGGGTTTCAGTGATTCTGATTGGGCAGGTAATTTAGACGATAGAAATTCTACTAATAGTAAATGCTTCTATTTAGGTAATAATCTGGTGTCATGGTATAGTAAGAAACAAAACTGTGTTTCTCTTTCCACAGCAGAATCTGAGTATATTGCTGCTAGTAGTTGTGTGACTCAACTTGTGTGGTTGAAACATATGTTGCATGATTATGGTCTGACTAGCAATACTCTCCTCATGTTTTGTGACAATTTGAGTGCTATTAATATTTCCAAAAGTCCTGTCCAGCATTCTAGAACAAAGCATATAGATATAAGGCATCATTTCTTGAGAGAATTGGTTGACTCTAGTGAGATAAACATAGAGCATATTGAAACTACACATCAACTTGCTGATATTTTTACAAAAACTTTAGATAGTGAGAGATTTTTTAGTCTTAGAAAATCTCTTAGTATGTGTATTGTCTGAATATGCCTGTACAGGTGTTGCCATAATACCATTGGTAAACATTGAAGATTGCATGTGGTATGTAGGTTTGCATTAGGTTGTTTATATGTTTTTCTTCCTTGTTTCTTTTGTTTTCTTTTAATTACTGTCTTTAGTTGTGGGTTAATGAACATGTCAGGGGGCTCTCTTTTTCAAAATGCTTTAAGGAAGTAAGGAAGTGCACTCAGGAATTTCATTTTTTGTTGTAGAACCTATAATTCCCAAATACAATCAAGATTAAATTTATAAGTCGGATGTCTTCAAATCCACAATTTATAGCAGAAAGTTGACTCGGGATGTTGTTCTCCACGGACACTTAGCATAGGAACAAGCAAATAACGATTGAAATTGAATGTAGAAAAGTAAACAGTTTTAATCTCAGAATAATCAGTTCGCAGTAAACCTTAATCTCAGAATAATCAGTTTGCACAATTATGCCGTTTTGGTGCCTGAAATCGTGTAAATCCTCAAAACCGCGATCATGATCTACATAAAACACGCAAAGTTGGTAAATGACCATAAAACAACGTAAATATTGCATCTAGGTCAAAAAACGAGGGTCTAAAAGTATGCTATATCGCGCATTTCATCGTCACATCACACCCCCAAACTAGTTTCTTGCTCATCCTCGAGCAAGGCAAAAATGATAATTAAGAAGGGAATATGAAATGAGCTGCAAGAATAAACCACCACGTAGACAAGCAGGTAGTTTCAAAGATCCAAACTCTACTAACTCGCTTAGCTTCAACTCCAACTTCACGACTCCACATCAACAAATAACAAACAAGCATCACTCACTACAGCCATCGGTTACAGGTGTAACCCAATGTCCTTATAGGTGTACTTCAAAATCATTACCTCGCGGTAATGTTATGCAATCCTGCTCCCAAAAGTCAAGGCACAAATCATAGTAGTACTCAGGTTGGCTAGGTAAGTAAATCAGGTAGGATAATATGTAGAGAATGGAAAGACCAAGTATCATTAAAAGATGACAAGGTAAATTAAAGGGTATTTCAGGGGGACTTATCCTTTTGGACACCGAGCACGACTTCGTCTTCTCGTAACGATAAATCTTCAGCTTCTCTTCTATCATCATAACTACCCCACCGGTTGCTTCACACATGGACTACTTGTTCCTTTTTTTCCCTTTTTACATACAATTTTTTGCAGTCGTTTTACTGACTCGCATGCTTTTGGTTGGCCATCATTGGGCTCTTTTCTGCGTGATGGTTTGGTATACATGCCATCAACCCTCATGGACATGTAGTTTTTTAGGGCCACGCCGGTATGTGGGTAGTATCTGTAACATGCCCAACACGAAAACGGTGATCACAAGGACCATAGATCTACTCCAAAACTTTTGTACCTTTGCTTTTTTTCGGTACTTTCTTCTTTTTTTTTTTTTCTTTTTTTTTCTGGGAGCCAGAGTTAGTGGTTTTAGCACTGGTAATAAACAATAGGGCCAACAGAGTTACCTTTTGATGATGATCTTCTTGCACTTCTCCCCCAAACCAATTTCTCGAACTTGGGTCAGGTGTTGTGTCAAATCAAAGTTCTAAATTTATTTAAAGCCAAGAGTTAATCCTCAATACTACGAAAACCTGTAGTGTAGTGGAGTTAACCCCGAGGTCGGTCTCGAAGGACTTAACTAAGCTGAGTCTTGTTTACGAATAGTAATTACAGTAAAGAAAGCAGTAAATGGGTTGTTTGCTTTGGCAGCGGATTTGTTCTATATTATCTATCTACTTATGCAATCTAACTAGAAACAGATTTATCTAAACGACAATGATATGATTAAGGAGAATTATGGAGCGGTAACGTAAAACAAGCTAGCTAGCAGGATACATACGATTCATAGGATAGATTACGCAAGTTGTCACATTCTTGAGTTCAAAAACGAATAGCACTAGTGCAGGCGACAATTCCACTAGGCTATAATCAATCTAGCTAATCCTACTATTACGGTTTGCAACTAACTGTTAGATTGAAGCAAGACGAAAAACGTTTTGGTTTCCAAGGATCAAATGTTTAATCTAACAGTGATATTGACGGATTGCGCATCAAACAGAATAGCAAGATATGCGATTAATCTAAAAAGCACAAGTAATCTAAACCCGATGCACTTCGAATCTCATGAACCCTAGCTAGCATGCATTGAATCAGTCACAACCCCATAATCGGGGTGTTTAGCTACTCAAATTATCCAAAGTCATAATCAATATTGTACATAAATAGGCTCCAAACATAATCTAAAGCAAGAAACAAAGATTCGAACTAATTGATACAATTTACCCTCCGTTGTCACAAGCCCTAGGTAGAATTGAAGAACTGAAACGAATCGATTAGAAAAGCTATGTAGATAATCTCCCAATCAATGTCAATCGTCGGATTACAAGATAAGTGGTTCAATTACCTCCAATAATAGGTAGGTAATTGCCTTGGAAAGGTTCTAGGTTGAAAAGCAATAAGAGGAGAAGAATAATAATGAAGTTATGTCTAAAAGATCAAGAAAATAGGTTATATATAGTGAAAAACGCTCAAAGTCACGTTACGGGCAGCAAACGCCATTAAAGGCAATCGGCATCGCCAGATTAGTAAGCTGGCATCGCCGATCACTTCTGAGAATGTTCAGCGGACGCCTTGATCGACTTCCAGCATCGCCCTTCCTCCTGCACCGGTTTTTTGCCTTTCTGAATATCTAAACGTCGGCATTTGGAAATGGTTCATATGAGAAAGTTATGACCAAAATGCCAAACCTACTCCATCGTAGTTGGAATTTTGCGCGCTTTTACTTAAACGGCTCTAAAATCATTGTCCGAACTCCGAATCCACTTCCGTTTCGACCGATCAACTCCTTTTTTAACCACATTTCAGGTACATAAACTTCCATGCTTCCATTAATGCATTAAATGCACTGGTTTAGCCCTTGTTTTAATGCATTTTCACCAAACACCTACAAAACACAAAAAACATAAAAACGTAACAAAACACTAATAAAACACATAAGAACTATACTTGAGAATGGCAATAAGACGGTAAAAAAGACCGAATGAGACGATGTAAAATCGACTCATCATCAGGGTTTTCTTCTCTCCTTTCTCCCAAACCAGTTCTCGATCATGATCAAAACATGATTCTCCTCCATTCTTTGGAATTCGCTGCTTCATTCCTTCGTTCAAGCTCAGCGGTAGGTTGCTGTCACTGCTTAAGTAAAGCAGATATAGGATATATGGTGGAGTTTCAAGGCTCAAAAAAAGGTTTTCAGTGGGGTTAGTGAAAGGTATATAAAGGGATTTCAGAAAGATGAGTACCACTAATCATGTTTATGCTGTTAACAAATAAAGACTCAAAGGCAGCAGTGTTCACACAGTTGCACACAGGACTTCAATTAGAGTAGCAAGCACACTCACTCATTAAAGTAGCATAGGTCGCATTCGGTCAAAGCATATATTCAGCAGGTAGCAAAGCAAGTAAACAAATCCACCGCCCTTAATCCTAGTTATGGCTCATACCCGGTACTCTTTCACAGATCAAAACATTTTTCAGCAAATAGAAGACCTTAGACGTAGCAGATAGGACAAAACATAAACATAGAATACAAATTACTAAGTGGGAGTATTTAAAATTATTACAGACCGAATAGTTTAGCAAGTAGTAAACAAATCAAATTCCTCCCCCAAACCTAGCTAAGAGCAGGTAGAATACTAGGAAAGTAAAGAGAAAAAGAAAAGATACTCCCCTCTCGGTGCTACTTCTCCAGTCCAGATGGAGCTTCAAGATGATGGTCGTCCAGGAGGCGGTGGAGGATAAAATCCCTGATAGCCTTGGTAGTACAGCGCCGGGTCGATGTCGGGTGGTGGATAGAGCTACGATGGCGGAGAATAAGATGGATACTCGAAATGCCCGTACCCGTCAACGTTCTCCTGCCGTAAGGAGATCTGTTCATAACGGTGCAGGTAGGTGACATGGTTGTTCCACTCCGACCTTCGGCTCATCCCGTTCATCTCATCTCGACTTTGTACACTCCCTTGACTCTCCATGTGGTAATTGTTCACAAATTTGTTGAACGAATTCATGTCAAAAGCTCCTTGCGACTGATCCGCTGCTCCTCTTCTTCTGAATTCAACCTTGGCAGCCTTTTCCTGCATTTCAAGGAGGAGGATAGTGCTGTCCTGGTCAAAAGGTTTTGTGAGCCGAGTGAATCCCGACTCACTAATAGGAACTCTATTCTTCTGGCATATAGCGGTAATGAGACCCGGGAATGGCAGGTTCCTTCTTGTGTTGTTCTTCACCATTTGCATCTCCTTCACCATGATTCTTCCAACATCAATGTAGTGACCCTCCATAATTGCGTAGACAAGAGTAGCTACGCCGCCCTTGAGTCCTTCGTGATGTAGGGTTGGCTTCAAGTTGGTCTCCACAAAGTGTATCCAGAATCTTGCTCTTCCGTTGTGTGTAGCCCTTGGGATTGACATTCCCACTCCATCTTCTTTAAATATCTCTCCAAGTAGTAACCGTGGGATGTCTTCTAGGATTTTTCCATACTCCATTCCGTTATATGCCGATTCCTTGTAGTCGCCATGGATGTGCTCCTCCGGAATCTCGAAGAATTCATTGATAGCACCTAGCCCAAACATGACCTCTACCCCTCGAACCATGACGGGGCGGTCCAAAAGTGTGTCCTCCGGCTTCTTGACCTTCAGGTGGAAGTACTCTGCGTAGAACTCCCGGACTATCTCAATGTCGTTCCCCAAGCGTAGAGGTTCAAAACTTCGTGAATCCTATTAAGGGCCGGGTTCATCCCCCACTCGATCTCTATTTTCCTCTCGGGACCCACCCCTCACTCACTATTAACCAAGAGACAACTTCGAGCCTTGCTTGAGAGATGCTCCGATGCCACCTTCTTTCCTTTCTTTGCTCTCTTCATGCTTGGTTTGGCCGTATCCTTTCATCCTTGGGTTCTTGCCATTGTACCTAGGCCAAAAAAGTGTGTTAGATAGCATGTTTGGAGTTAAATCAATCCTAAGGCTTACATGCAAATCCAATGGGGTTTCTTCTCCCCCAAACCTAATGTGTGGCACAAGGTGTATGCAAAATTAAAGCTTGTAATAAGATCAATAGCTACTTCAAAATAATGCAAGAACTAGGCATGTAACTCAAGTTGTAAAGTTGTGTTTGATGTGTCAAATCAAAATTTAAATTTGTTTACTTAGCCAAGAGTTAATTCTCAACACTACAAAAACTTGTAGTGTAGTGAAGTTAACCCCGAGGTCGGTCTTGAAGGACTTAACTAGGCTGAGTTGTATTTACGAATAGTAATAATTGTATGAAATGCAGTAAAAGTTTGTTTTGCTTCGGCAGCAGAATGATAATCTAACAATTGTGCAAACTAACTAGAAAATAGATTAACTTAACGAGATGAATATATGAGAGGGACACATGCAACAATAATGATGTCGATTTACTCTAGTTATCACTGGGACACGTCCTAACGATTATTACACTGCTCTAGGCTTTTCTAGGCAAACACCTTACATCACATAAGGTACGAAGGCTCTATGACAATTAACTAACTGTAATTTTTTCTAGAAAACAGATAGCATTAGTGAAGGAATCAATTCCACTAAGCTACAATTAACAAGCTAATGTAGTTATTGTGTTTGCAACGAACCAATAGACTTAGCAATCTCTAGACGTTTTGGTATGAAAGATCAGTTGCATAATCCTTTGTGATTTTGGCGTAAAGAACATCAAACACATAACTACATACACATTTGATCAAAACGGCATAGAGTAAATCGCATCTTATGTATATTGAATTGCATGAACCCTAACTAGCATGCATTGAATCCATCACCACCCCATAATTAGGATGTTTAGCTACTCATGATATGCGAAGACATAATCAACATCGTATACGAACATGCAATAAACATAATCGAATACTAAATACCAAGAAACAAGAGTTGATACAATTTTACCCAATCGTGTCACAAACCCTAGGTATAAATTGAAGAACTTGAATCCAATCGGTGAAAAGTATGAAGAATATGCTCCCAAACAATAATCAATCATCGAATTACAAGATAAATCGGTTCAATTACCACCAGTAATAGGTAGGTAATTGCCTTGGAAAGGTTCTAGGTTGAGAGCAAAAAGATGTAAAAGATGATATTAGATGATTCTTCAACTCATGATGTTTTTTTTCTAACTAATACAAAATAATAGAAACGAATTCCAAACGAATTAGGAAAGAAACGGCGAAAGAAACAGATTGCTCGCAGAAAACAAACTGGCGTCGCTAGTAAAGCTGCTGGCGTACACCAGCGTTCCGCCTGGCGTCGCCAGCGGCTAGCGAAGGCACCCTAGAAAGCCTGATTTCGCCCTCTTGACTCCAACTTTGGTATTTTTGGCCTTCCCGCTCCAGTTCTAGCATCCGTTTGAAGCATTGGAACTTCGTACTCCTGTGAATGCATATAAAATGCATCTTTTTGCCTCCAAATCACGCGGTTTGACCAAATAACTACAAAACACACAAAACACGAAAACGTAACAAAATACTAATAAAACACATCATAAAAACAATACTTGAGAATGGCAATAAGACGGTAAAAAAGACCAAACGAGACGATGTAAAATCGACTCATCAGTGTCAAGCATCAAGTTGAAAAACAAATTGTAATGTAATCTCCATCCTATGAGCATATGACAATGCAAATATGTTTTCTAAGCATACTTCAACAAGTTACTATCATGTAAGCAAGTAAACGAAGGGGAAAGGGGTCGAAAAAGGAGTTTGTTCTATTGAGACATTTTATCGAACACTTGGTAGGCAAGAACAAAGACCTTCAAATTCTCCAACGAATTGTCAAATCTCCAACAAGCAAGTAGTAAAGTAGTGAATACTAGAAGTAAGCATGTATTCATATATCTTAAACATCAACAAATCAATCAATTGAAGCATATAATTGCTAAACACCAAAGAAGCAAGAAGAGAGTGCAAGCAAAGAGGTGAATGATAAACATATTGATTTGAAGATGTAAAGAAGATAACAAAGAGTAGAAATCACTTACTTGATGTTGATGATGGTGATGAGACGATAATTTAGAGTCTCATTTTGTCCTTTTTAGCGGTCTTTGTATGTCTTCGTCTTTAGTTTTTTTAGTGTTTTTTGTACGTTTTTATGCTTTGGTATTTTTTCTTTTATTTTGTAGGAATTAGTGATTTTGAGCCAAAGGTGAAAAAAGGAGATCAACCAGGCTCGCCGCGGCGAAGAAATTTGCCCGCCGCGGCGAGATTATGCAAATCGATATACATTGCGGCAACAGAAGACTCGCCGCGGCGAGGAAAATTGCCCGCCGCGGCGAGAGTCGTTTCTATGATTTTATTTGTTCCTTATTAGTTTGGGAATTGGGACTCTCTTTTAACCTAGTTCTGAGAAAAGCTTCAATACTCATACTTTGACATTGTTACATTCTTGGAGCTTGGTTTTCACCTTGTTGAATCATTGATAATCCTATATTGTTTATCTCAATTCGTGTTTGTTATTGCTTATCGAATTGTATGATCTTGCATTCGATTATCAACATGTCTATGTTTATCATATTCAATACCTTGAAGTCTTTGAGCTTTGCTTCTACCATGAGTAGCTAAACCACTCCGAACGCAGTAGTTATGTGACGGTTTTGCGTATTCCTTCTAGGGTTAGGATTCGTTCATATAGGTTCGTCTAGTTCAAAATCTTCGTAAAACCTTCAATCCAATAAGCTAGTTCAAGACTTACAAAATCATTTTCGGTTATGGATCGTGGATTGACGACCCACGATTTCTCTAGTTCAAAACATTCAAATAACAATTGGTTGAATTGGATTGATTGATTTATGTACAGCGACCGTGAGACAAATATGAATGATTGCCCTAGAACAAATTAGCATTACTCGATCATAACTACTATGTTCTCTTCTCTCTGTGTCAAAAAACCACTTATCTGCTTTTCTGTTTTCTAGTTATTAGAAGTAATCAAAACCAAACAAATCAATCTGTTTTCACAAGTAACTGTTTGCTTTCAAACCGTTGTGGTAGCTTAATTGGCTCCTTAGTGAACGATCCTGTGGTTAACATTGTCTGTCTACAACAACTGCTTAATACTTGTTTTCTAAGTAATAATTTGAGCACATCAGATGGATGGACAAGCTAATAATGCAATGGGTATGATAAAATTGAAGAGCAAGTGAAGAAATTGAGAAGATAAATGAAATGGGGAAGGGGAAAAACGTTTTTGGGGTTTAGAAAGAAGGGAGAGTTGGCTGGAATAGCTCACTGCGGTCCCTACCGCAGTGAGGCTGCTGTCCAGCCTCCTCACCCCGCGCGAAGTTTCGCGCTTTTTCGATTCTTTTCGGTTTTTCAGTTTTTTCAAAAAGCAAACATAAAAAATAAGAAATTTTTGAAAAGTTTTTCGAAAAATAATTTAGTCACGGAAAACGAGAAAAAGACGAAAATTAAAAATGCGAAAGTAAATGCGTAAAAGTAAACGTAACCTTGGGTTGCCTCCCAAGAAGCGCTTATTTTAGGTCTTATAGCTCGACCCCTGGTTGTTGATGGCTCAGTTGTCGGGGTGGGACCCCCGTCTTCCTTCGGTGCTAGTAGTCAACCAATCTTCCATGAAACTCGGGTCGGTGTTCCCGTAGAAGTGTGGTACCTGGCACAGATAAGTTCCCTTTGGATCATATCCTCTCGAGATCCTCTCCAGGTAGATGCTTGAGGTATGCGGTGTAAGTCTCGGCATAACATAGTCGCGCATGGTTCTGTCGTCTTCGTCCACCAATTCTGCCCTTGCGTAGTTATCCCTTCTTCGGTTCTCATCTAACCTAAACCTTTCCTCGGCTATCCTTAGCCTCTCTCGTTCCATCTCTTCCCTTTCAACTTGAATCTCCAGTCGAACTCTGAGTAGTTGCTCCAGTTCAGAAGTTGTGTCATTCCGTGATGGATTGTCGTTGTTGTTTCCTTCTCCACCCATGTTGCTAGATGCTTCCATAATTTTCCTGTTTAGTAAGAACACTAACAGATAGGGTTTTGCAGATACTAATATATAATATTAGAAAGAGAATAAACAGAAATCTAGAATTACTTGTTTTTGGTTTTTCTTGGTAAGGAAGTAAATTTTTACTGGTAAGAAAATAGTTTTTGGATTTTTGAATAAGGAAGCAAACTTAATAAGGGAAATAAATAAACAGGAATCTAAAAGTAAATATTTTTGGATTTTCTTGATGAAGAAGTAAACTAATGCAGGAAAGAAAATATTTTTTAGATTTGTTGAATAAGGAAGTAAACTAATGCAGGAAAGAAATAAACAAGAATCTAAAAGAAAATATTTTTGGATATTTTGCCCAGGAGAAAGACTCTCACAGATATTCTGATTTTTTTGGGTTTATTCTGTACAAATTAAAAAGGAAGTATGTAAATTAAAAAAAGGTGAAAGAAAGATTTAAACATATCTCAGTCGGTCGAAACTTGCTTGAGCGGTCAAGTGTCCCCGGCAGCGGCGCCAAATTTTGATGTGCACTCATGAATTTCATTTTCCGTTGTAGAACCTGTAATTTCCAAATACAATCAAGATTAAATTAATAAGTCGGAAGTCTTCAAATCCATAGTTTATAGCAGAAAGTTGACTCAGGATGTCGTACTCCACGGACACATTGCATAGGAACAAGCAAATAACGATTGAAATTGAATGCAGGAAAGTAAACAGTTTTAATCTCAGAATAATCAGTTCGCAGTATACCCGAATTGCTTAGTTCTAAATCAGTGATGGAAAGGCGTAAAGGATCCCCAACCTCCCTCTGCTATGCTACTCCCAACTACTTGGAATCAAACAACGTACTTGCCGTCTACAGGTAGCAAAGAAACATGCCAGATCAAGTCATAGTTAATCCAGACATCCTTACTAAACCAACAATGTGTTGTGTCACTCAACACACTATATCACCACGTTTTCAGACAAATTACAAAGGACAATATATAATCCGTTACCAAGTCGTAGTTAGTAAGGATTTCCACATAAAGAGTCAGACGAATAAAGAACAAGCACGAATTACGTTTTAAAACTAATTCATTAATATATCATGGTATATAAAGAAGTAGCAAAAGCAGAGTTACGGCGGTTCGCCATTACAAAAGAAAGTTAGCTACTCATAGTAATCAAAGAACAGTAATCGAAAATAAGAGAAGAAAGGAAGAAAAAACTTAGTCTCTGATGATCTTGATGTCTTCATGCTGATGTTCCTGGTGTCTTCACCTTCTTCTGGGTGCCTAACGGCCAGCGGGTTGGAGTTTCACTTCCCCGAGGAGAGCTGATTGTTTCTCTCTCTCTCTAGGAGAGCTGCTTTGTAAGCTGTGTGAAATCTGAGACCCCTGAGATCATATTTATAGGTGAATTTACACCTCCAAACCGCCATTCTTCAATAAGGAAGGTTTAGGAAGGCGAGCCTCAGATCGATCGTAAAACGCCCAAGGAAAACGGAAGGTGCCTGTGCGGCTGGGGCCTGATGACCTCTCTCCGGTCAACTAGGGACCGCAGAGTGCGATTCCCTCAGCATCTGACTGCAATTCTTCGTTCTTCAATTTCAGGCTTTGTAACTCCGTTTCCTCGGAAAGTGGTCTTCTACAAAGTTGTTCCTTCTTCAATTATCTTTGCATCAGTTGGTCGCATGACATGTTTTGACTCCTCGAACTCCGTGCAACGGTTGATCCGGCGTATTTGCTTCCTTCTCTCGATTTGGCACAATTATGCATCGGTTAAATATTGCCTCTAGGGCAAAAAACGAGGGTCTAAAAATATGTTATATCGCGCATTTCATCATCACATCAAGTAATAAAGACTGTTCTGTTGAACCGGGTGTTGTGTTGTAGGCTACTTTAAACTAGTGTTGATCTGGGGTGTGTGGAGTTTCTGACTGCCCTCATTCAGTGTCTTCATTATGTATTTTTCTGTGGTAGCCTATTTGTAACCAAAAATAGCTTTTGTTGAATTCGGGGTGTGCGGAGTTCCGACTTCCCTCATCCATTAATATAACTAGTTTGAGGTTATTTTGCTTATGTCTCATAGCAATGGGGGCTTTAGTAACTGGGATGTATGGAGTTCAGGCTGCTTATGTCCAGATTCTTTGTACTTATCTATGTTGCCAAAATATGATTTGTTATGTGGTTGGGGTGTATGGAACTTCGGTTGCCTTCATTCAATTTGCCTTCAGTTCTATTTTGAGCCTGATTTTTGTTGCATGCACTATGTGTCTCTTTTAGAGTTTAATAAAATCTTCTGGAGAAGTTGAGTTTTTAGAGTTTTTTACCTACATGTTTTGACAACATCATACTTCGGTGGTAATTATGCAGTTCATATAGGGTCTGAGTCTACATGCATATATCTGCTTGAACTGCATCTTATTTTGGCACTTTATTAGAGGGGGAGTTAATTAGTCTGATCTCTGGTGTTTTTTCGATAGGAATTACGTGTTTTGAGGCTTTTTGTACTATGACACGGAATTATTTCTTAAATTCGAGTTATTTCTCTCTTTCTCTGACTTTTTATTTTCTAACTTTCCTCTCATGATGTGATCATTGTCAATTTTCACTTTGTGCCTAGTTTGATTTGATGTTTCAGCTTCAGGTTTGAACATAACAGCCCCATGTGTCCTTTCAATGATGAGAGATGATGAGCCGTTTTGCTATCCTTACAATAAGGGGGAGAAGTCTGACACCTGCGACCTACTGTTGTTGTTTTGTTTACTGAACTAATTCTTGGACTTGGACATTACTACTTTGGTTTGGCAGATAGTTTTGTTATGTATTTTCTAAACACTCTTTCTTTTGTCTAACTTTTGTTTTGTTATGACTATAACTGCTTAGTATTATCTTTTCATGTTTTCTTATTCGGGGGGAGTAAATACTTAGTATGTTTGTTTGTAGTGTTTAGATTTTGTCACTAACTTTCTACAGGTTAGGTATTGTGAAGGAATGCAAAAAGGGGGAGAATGAAAGTGCAGACTTTAGCTAAGTATTGGTGCAATACTAACCTAGCTTAGTATTGTCACAATACTAGCTGTCTGTACACTGTACTTTCTATTTATGGATTTTGCATTACTTCACTTTGATATAGTTCCATGATTTTAGTTTAGTCTTAGCAGGTTTAATAGGTTCATATATCTAATGGAGAAGAACTCTTAGAGTTTGGATACAAGAAGATATTGAAGAAGGAAATGAATTAGAATCCTTATCGAAGAAGGTTTCTACTTATATTCCAAGAAGGATTCTCGATGCATGGAAGACTGAGAAGATTTAGGAGAAGAACATGGTGATTCAGCCTGATCAAGACTTTCAATCAAAATAGAACTATTGTACTAGTTGGATTAATATTCACAACTATATATACTAGTCGAATAGTTCATTGATATATAACAAGCTTTTACGCGTAAGATAGATATTCTCTAGCAGCTTATTTTGCATCTCGTTTACTAAGTTTTTAGTTAGTAATCTATCTCTTTGTTTGTGAGAGGTCTAGCGTCGAATTGGTGGTCCGATTCAAGTACTTAGTTGTTTGATATTCTACTCGATAAGAATATTGTCTAGATATCTTTTTGTAAATCCGTTATAGTTTATAGTGCATATTTCGCCTATGGTTCGGCAGATTATTTATATAATCTGCTAGAAATATTTGTGTCTTGTGTTCTTTACATTCCGCTGTTTAGACTCTAAGATAGTTTAGATATTGGTTTTACGTATGGCTACAATACATTGTTACAATATATGTATTTGGTACTAATTCTCGATCCATACAATCTCAAGTGAGGATCTTGAGTAACCTATTGGGATACACTTGCAAAATTGAGATTAAAAAAATGAAAAATCTGTGCAAAAAGAATAAAGCACAAGAAAAAATAGGAAAAATGAAAAAATACGTGCAAAAAGAGCAAAGCACAAGAAAAAGAACGGTATGCTATTTATCTTATTGTATTGATTTCGACCTTTTAAGAAAAGTCATTTCTGATCTATTTGATTTAAGTGCAAATGCATGTTATATTTGTGGCATCTTCTGACGTTTGTTGTCACCTTCCTAAGGTTAAGTCTTGAGTGATTACCCTTTTTACTGGACACTTCCAGGAGAGACTAGAGTTCCACTTATATTATCCTTGTGAGGGACTACTTGAGTAAGTCGAAGTTTTATTTACTTGTGAAACAGAAGACTGTGATCTTTGCAAAGCTACTTGCCAACGTTAGATGGGATACAAGTTTATATCAGTTTTAGGCTCGACTCTTGCAAAAGTTGTTCTGGTAGCTTGTCATTTGAACCCTTCCGTGTAAATAATCTAGAGATTCAATCTCTCATTCAATTGAAGTATTTATTCCTTTCAGACGATCCCCTGTCATTGAAGAGTCCAGGTAACAATTGTGCAACTACTTATTTAGCTTGTACGTTACAAGTTGTTATCTCTAACATCTGAATCTTGATGTATCGGTTGTGATTTGTTACTATTTATCATCCATTAGGTATTATCTGTATAATTGCATGTTGTTTCTGAGCTGCGCATAGTGCATCCTTAATTGGTTCTTATCATATAAGAAAACTACTGTAGATTATCCGTATTTATTATCTGTATTTGGTTATACTCACAATAGCAAGAGTGATGAGCTGCGTATAGTGCATCCTTAACTGGTTCTTATCGTATAAGCAGACTTTTGAAAGGATTAAATTAGCTTCTTTGTTTGTAGAATTGCATGACCTAGTATTTTACCTTGTCTTGTGCATGTTAGAATTATTCTTGAACTTAAGTATCAACTATCCACACACATATTGTTAACAACCAACACAAGCGAGTCTATTCTGTCTATAACAATCGCTTTACTACTTGTGCTTTTATAAGTATTAATTTTGACCGCATCAGTATGCATAATTTTATTTGGATATATAATTTACAACTGTGGCATCCAAACTTTACCATAAAGTCCCTTATAGGGAGTTGTATAGACTAATATCCAATAATCATGCTTTTACCACATGCAACTAATGCAGGTAAAATCTTAATGGAATTAGTAAATGACTATATAGTATGTGTCCCAAACATAACTATATCATTTGCCATTATCCTACACTTGTAGTTAATTAATTTCTTATTGTTGTCATAAGTCTTTCTTGAAAACTTATGTGTAGAAAATGTGTCAAACATCAACAACGATATTATTTAAGTTCTAAACTTAATTAATTTAACCAATTCGTTCTCAAGATTTTATGACCTCATGCCACCCTTTTCAATTCGATATTTAATATCGATTTGATATAGGTCGTTGGTTCATCCTTACAAGGATGATCATTTAATCTGACCCTCCAAGAGGAATCCATGCAATCTAATTTGTCACAACAATCCCACACAATCTATGAAGTTTGTAAATTTCACGTCATTGTTCCAGTTTACATCCTGAATGTTTTGAGGTTCTCAAAAATTGGTTCTAACCAATTTGATCAATATGAGTATGTTCAAGAATCGCAATCAAATGCATTTCTTGAGAGGAAGAATGTGCAATTTCCAATTTGCACCAATTCGTTATATGGATAACCCCATTCTAAAGAGGAGGGTTCCACAGTGCTCACTAGCTAAAGTACATTACCAAGTAGTGAGCTCCCACTACCTAAGAGCATCGATGATTCTCCCACTTAATCATTTGTCGCCTCTAATCGATAAGTCATTTACCTCAATGTTAAATTTGTAGTTTTGAAAATATTACAAATCTCATAAATTTTAACATCTAAAACAATTTGATATGCTACATATCAATGGATCCCTTTAATTACATATGTGGGACAATCCCACTTGTAAATATGTAGAGAAAATTACATATACCACCCCTACAATATTATAGCCTCTTGTCACGTTAGTCCCTTCTATTCAAACAATTACATATACGCCCATTTTTTACTCATGAAAAGAAATCTAATTACAGATTAGCCCATTAGTCAACGGAAGTGATGATGTGTCATGTGATTTTGCTGATGTGGAGGATAGAGTTTGCATTATTTACGAAAATGTCAGCCACTTTTTTGATTTTTGACTTTCTTAAATTGTTTGCTTTGCTTTTCTTTTCTTTTTGATTTTCTTTTTTTCCTCTCTTTATTGGCGCCAGTGGGAGTTGGGTTTATTTGTAATTAACTAACATAATTTCAGGGACATGTATGTAATTGATTTGAATAAATTTCAGATGGTTAGTTAGTTACACCACGTGCGGACCATACTGTAATTAAGTATCTATATTACAGGGACTAATATGTAATTGAGTTGCATTTATAAAAAAAAAACTAGTCGTTAATGTTACCATTTTTTATGAATGTTTTTCTGTAAAACCTCCATTTTAACCCTGTTACTCACTTGTTTTCATCTCCAATTGCACACACTTTCTCGAAATGCAATCAAGTAGATCTTTCTCTTGTAATAGGGTCATTGATGGTGGAAATTCTAGAATATGTCAACAGTTTGACTGTGTTAGGAGGATGGTGATAACCCTTTCCACTTCAAGAGAAAATTCAGGAAGGTTCTACCATCGTTGCAGTATACATTTTATATAAAAGTTGTTGCACACCAGGTGAAGAGTAAGCCTACGTGTCATGAGTCATATTCTGTTTGGATGGCCCTTCATTTGCATTTCTTTTTCTCTTATTAGTTGTTCTTCTAGGGTTTGTTCCCTACCTTATTGTATCAAAATTAACATACAAACTATCATTTGGAAAAAATAAAATGATTAAACATAGAGATATGGTTGACCCTTGTACTAGAGAAATAACTACTTTATTGCAGTTTCAGCAAGTGTATGCAATATGAGATGAAAGCAAGTGAGTAGAAGGGTTAAAATGGAGATTTTAAGCCAAAGCATTCATAAAAAACAAACACAAACGGTTGCTTTTTTCTTCTTTTTTCAAATCAATTACAGATTAGTCCCCGTAATATATACAGTCAATTACAATACGATCCACACGTGATAGTCACGTGATGTAACTAAACAAATGTCTGAAATTAGTTCAAATCAATTACACACATGGTCCCTGAAATTGTGTTAGTTAATTACATATTCACCCAACCGCCACACTATAAAGGGTTCTGTTGGTTTTCTATTTTATTTTACCTTTACTTTACTTATTTTTTTGAATTTGAATTTAGTTTTGCATTTCCTTACTGGAGAGAGGTAATTTATTCCACATGGAGAGAGAGAAAGTTGATGTAAGCGTGTCAGTCAATGGAAATGGACATTTTGGGTTTATCTGTAATTTTTTTAATAGAAGAGACTAATCGATAATTGGCCCAAATTTAATGGGTAGCTTATGTAATTTCCCCAAATATGTAATATTTAAAACTGTTTAACCATGACTTATCATGGTCTTTGATGAGTCATTATTTTAACGACGGGGCAATTACATATAGACCCCCTGCATTATGCTCCAATTACAGATTTATACCCACTATTTGAACAATTACATCTACACCCAAAATCATTGACCAACATTAAAGTTTGGGGTAATTACGTTTCGTCCCCTTAAATTTGAGCCAATTACAGATTCATCCCTTCTATTCAAACAATTACAGATACATCCAAAATCTGATTTTTGAGTTGACCAGAAATTAAATAAATGGATAAGAAAATTAGTTGGACTTGATTCCAATTTACAATCTGTTAGGAATACCTGCTTAGATTTTGATCAGCAACCTAGTGACTTATCTTAACTCAGAAAGGTGGTTAGTACTCTTGGTTCACTTGAACACTGTAAAAGAGGAAAATCACTAAGTATGTTAGTCTAGCAAAATCTTGTATAAGATGTTAGGTCTCTGAATGTAATTTTTATATCTTTGAAGAAGACCAAGAAGAAGGCATCCAGCAAGAGAGTTCAACAAATTTTGAAGATTTGAAGACTGCACAAGATTGCTGAAGACGAAGGTCATCAGATACCTATGATCAGATATCTTGAAGAAACAAGTGTTTTTCAATAAACAAGTTTTGCAAAAGATATCTGAGAACACAAGGTTCTAAACGAGGAAAAGTGCCCACAGATATCTACACTCAGATACCCTAGATAAAACTATGTTTCCGGGAAACAATGTTTTAACAAGTATCTGGAGATGTGAAGGTCTCTGGAAAGGGACATGCAATGCTTCAGAAAGCGTGCATAGTTCCGTTGGCACTACAGGACAAAAAATAGTACAATGCAATAAATGCACAGACAGAGACATCTGAACAAAAGACAAAATCTCTGAAAAGAGACAACGTCTTCTGCATTACTATTTTCAGATATCTATAGTTTGAATTTGAATTGAGCCTAATGGATACTATTCAAACGGCTTCAAATTCAACTATAAATATCACCACTTAGAATGCATGAAATACACACTGAACACACAGAACGAACTTATTCATTTAAGCATACAAGCTTTCAACCTACTTACTCTTTAGCTTATAGTTGCGACTAAGCTGTTGAATTCTAAGTAGCACGAAAGTTCTAAGTGTCCTGATCCTTAACAAGCATTGCTATATGTGAAGGAGTTGAATCAAAAGATCAAGTATCTGAGTTTCATTCTCCAGAACATTTAACATAGACTTGGGTCAGTAAAGAACATATCACCACACATTGTGAAGTGTGTTAAGTGATTCTTGTTCTATAGAGTATTCCTAAATAACTGAAAAGTTAGTAAGAATACTCACCTGACAAACCATCATAACCAACACCTTAAACGGTGTGGAGTACAGGTAGTACTTAGTTTGAAAAACTAAGGAATGACTCCAAGGTTACTGAGCATAGGAAGTACTTAGTTTGGGAAACTAAGGAATAGCTCAAAGGTTTCTGAGTATAGGAAGTACTTGGCTGGGAGCTGGGGAATAACTCAGGGGGAACACTTGGTTGGGAACCTAGTGTATTTAGGAATCAAGGAAAGATATTTGTAAGGTGAACTCATTTATCTATTTTAGTGGATTCCAGGTCTGAGAAAGGCCGAAGTGGATTAGTTGAAGGATTACGCCACCTTCAGATACCACTATAAAAGACGTGTTATTTACTTTCAGTAATTTACTTATCGTTCGGTTTATCCTGCTAAGAATTTAAACACATTATATCTTGCATAGCACCTGCACTTATCACAGAAAAGTCTTCCGCTCTCTGAAATTAAGTATCAGATATCTTCATAGATATCTGAGAAATTGTGTTTATCGATAAAAGTTGTAAAAGACTATTCACCCCACCCCCTCTAGTCTTTTCCTTTGTCGTTATCTGGACCAATAAGTGGTATCAGAGTAGGAGGTTCCCAAGCCTTCTGCACTGAACCTTGATCCCAGATAAGTGCCCACTAACTGCTTTTCACCTACACTTGATTTGTTTGTAAGTGTGTTTACTTCAGGATGTCTTTAAGTGACGCTCCAATTCTCAAGCCAGAGAACTATGAGAAATGGAAGAACAACATGATGCTCCACCTAGAATCCATCAGTGACGAAATGATCAAAGTAATAAAGAACGGCCCCATAGTCATTCAACAACTCAAGCAGGTCATGGAGGTTTCTAATGGTAGAGACAGAGTTCCCACTGATGAAGACCCAAGTGGTGGTTCCTCACAAACAGGTGCGTCAACCAGTGGAAGACCTACTGTCAAGTTGTTTACGAGCCAAAGCCCAGAGAGCCCTGGACATCGGAAGATGCCAAGAGAAATCGACTGGATGGTCATGCTCGCATTATCATCATACGTTCCACTCCAGAGCACATACAGTGTAAATTGTGGGGTGCAAAAACGGCAAAAGTGGCCTGGCAACTGATTGATGAAATCTGTGCCGGTACTAAGAAAACAAAGGAAAATAAGTTCGAAGTTTTGAAGCTCAAATTCCAAACTTTAAACAAGGTCCCATAGAAACTCTTGAAGAACTAGATTTCCGGTTCACAACATTGATGAGTGAAATGGCTGCACTTGGTGAAAGTGAGAGATACTCTAACTCTGAAAAGGTTAAGACTATCGTGAGAAGCTTGAATCAAAACTGGGAACATACTCAGTATTTTTATTTCAACCAAGGAATGCCAAATATCACTCCAGTAGAACTCTTTTCCCACATAGCTACTGTCAACTATGAGTAAAACCTAGTAACTTGTCGAAAGAAATCTTCTCTCTAAAAACAAACGCTCTCTAGCTACAGTAAAACCTAGCTTTCCTTTTCCGGCATGTGTCCTTTTTGGGCAGCTTCTTGCTGCCGTTTCTTCTTCATCCTTTCTATTTTGTGTTTTTAACTACTGGTTAATTTATGTCCCATCCTCCATCTCAGGAGGAGCCATCCGGGGCAGCCATGGCTGATGTTCCATCTACCAGCCGTGGTGCCAAACGTTCTTTTGTAGAGGTTACCTCCTTGCCGGTGGGTCAGACGTCCATTCCGACATCTCATGGACCTGTAGCATCACCTCTACATCAATTTACTTTTGGGAATATGGATACTTCTCGAGCAGTGGTGGAACTAAAGACCAGATCTTCGTTTAATGGTATGCCATCTATCTCGTTCTTGGACTGTGAAATTGAAGAATTGTCTGAGTCTTTTGCACTGATGTTGGTTGGAAAATTTGAATATGGAGTACCTAAAATCTTTGAGGTAACAACAATGATAAAAGAGTTGAAATTAAAATCGAATTTCACTGTGAGTTTCATGGATAAAAAACATTTTGTCATCAAGCTATTCCTGGAAGAAGATTTCAATCAATTATGGTTAATTGATAGTCCAAATGTAGCAGGCATACCATTCAGATTCTTTAAATGGTCTCCTAGCTTCTCCCTAGAGGATGAATCGCCGGTTGTTCCTGGGTTTCACTTGAGAATCTCCCTATATTTCTTTTTCATAAGGAAGTTCTATTTGAGGTGGGTAAGTTGTTGGGAAAACCAGTGAAGCTAGATGGATATACTTCCAATAGAAGCAAGTTGCACCAATCTAACCTTTGTATTGAAATGGACGTTTCTAAATTGCTTCCTACTCACTTATGGATTTAAGTGGTAGCAGTCAAAGTGAATTATGGTAAGGTGCCCCACTACTGTAATCACTGCCATAAGCTGGGACACATGGAGAATAGTTGCCTGGCAAAGGAGAAGCCTGTTAAGAATTACCAAACAAGAAACCATGCAGCAGTGAATAGTATTAAGAGACCTTTTGATCAACCAATCCCAAGAAAAGACAAGTAAAAAGAAGCTATGGTGGAACAGCCCTGGGAAGTGCATCATGGGAGGAAAGGTAAAGGACAGCAGTCTGGTAGAGGTGGCAATGTGAATAGTAGAGGTGGGATTGGCAATGGTAGAGGTGGTATGTCAAGTCCTAATGCTAGAGCAGGGTACTCTAACCATCTTGCAAGAGGCAGGGGTGGCAGGGGAAGGGGTAACTATGTGTACATCCCTAGACCAAAACCTGCATAGACTAACCAACCAAGTACTATCAATGGGCAGTTTAATACTATAAATGCTTTTGGATCTCTGGAGTCAGAGGGTGGCACTGAGGATGAGGGTGGCTTTGACAAGCTATCTGAAGCATCTGAGGTAGAACTACACTTGGACAGTCTATTTAATATGAAAGAGCTTTCTGAAAAAGAGAATGGAGTGACTCTGTCTCCTATTCCTGAAGTACCAGAGAGCACCCCAGTTAGAAAAGAGGTTGAGACTCCTAATGTGGCTGAGGTGGAAGCTCATTTAGAACCTCCTGAATTTGAGCCACTGAATCTTGTTATGAATAGAAGAAGATCATCCAGTGATCTCACTCAGTTACCTCTTTTAACTGATAAGGAAGGGGAAGAGTTAGAACATGTTGAAAGATCTGAACATGTGATTAAATGTGCTTCTTGCACATCTGAAGATGACATGTCAAGTGGGGAAGAGTCATATTCTAGTGAAGATGTGGTTATGGCCAACTTGTTTCCAGATACTCATAAACTCAGGCCAAGGAACAATAAAAATGAAAAGAAAAAGGCTGACTTTTTAAGGAATAGGGCTATGGGGAACAAACATTCCAAATGAATTGAATGATATGGAATGTTAGAGGGCTTGGGGGGAGCAAAACCCAACAACAGGTATGGTATCTGAGAAATTTACTGAAAATGAATGTGTTTGCTTTATTGGAACCTATGGTAGAGTTGGATGAGTTTAAGTACTGCACTAAATTTAACATGGAGAAAGTTGTGGCTAACTGCAACAACAAGATTTGGATCTTTAGTGATGCTTCTTCTGATGTAGAAATTTTGGAAAACAAGGAACAATACCTACATTGTAAAATCTCTTCTTCACAGCTTCCTGCTTCTATTCTATTCAATGTGGTATATGCTTAATGTACTAAAAAAGAGAGAAAACAGTTGTGGATTGATTTGAGGAGGTTGGCTACCAATAATATAGCTTGGTGTGCAGGAGGAGACTTTAATATTGTGGTGGATTCTAGTGAAAGGGAAGGAGGTGCAGCACCAAACTTTACTGCTATCATGGATTTTGGAAGTTGCATAGTGGATTGTGACTTAAATGGCATAGGATTTGAAGGGTTACCTTTCACTTGGCATGGGTTAGGTCTCAAGCAAAGGTTGGATAGGTTGTTGTTCAACCATGTGTGGCTAGACACTTTTGCCATATCTAAGGTGAAACACGGAGTAAAAAGATGCTCTGACCATACTCCATTGCTACAAGAAGTAAAGGTGAATCCTGAGGTTAGGAGAGGGCAGTTTAGATTTCAGAATATGTGGTTAAAACATCCTACTTGTGTATCAAGTATTGAGCAAAACTGGCTAATTCCAGGTAGGCAGCAGGATTTAATGAAATTCTGGGAGAAGCTTCAGAGGCTGAAGCAATATTTAACTTGGTGGAACAAGCATATTTTTGGTAATTTATTTACTAAACTAGAACAAGAAGAAAAGAAAGTGTCTGCAGCAGAATTAAGTTATCAGAATGATCCTTCTATTGCCAATTTGAATAGGGTGAAACAAGTATCAGAGGAGTTTCAAAAGATATTAGATATGGAGGAATCTTTTTGGAGGCAAAAAGCAAGCTGCAGATGGAATGTGGAAGGAGATAGGAATACAATGTTATTCCACAGTATGGTCAAAAGGAAAAGGAGTAAAGGTAAAATACTGAGTATTCTTCATGATGGGGTCATTGTAAATGACCAGGAGGAGCTTCAAAAGTCCGCATTAGAGTATTTTAAGCAAGTGTTAGGAAACACCATACCTCTTATGGAAGAACCTATACTAAGCAATATTCCTAGGTTTGTTGATGCAGAATTGAATGAGGAACTGTGTGGACTGCCCCAAATAGAAGAATTAAAAGCTGTGGTGTTTTCTCTGAACAAAGAGGCTTCTACAGGACCAGATGGTTTCACTGCTGACTTCTATCTCTCTTGCTGGGATTTTATCAATTCTGATCTACTAGAAGTTGTACATGACTTCTTCAATGGTTCTCATCTTCCAGTGGGTATATTTGCTACTTCATTGGCTCTGATTCCTAAGATTGCATATCCTACTATTTGGTCTGATAATAGACCAATTAGTTTGTGCAACTTTTCCCACAAGATTATATCAAAGCTTCTAAATGATAGACTAGTAGTGATCTTACCTAATATTATCTCAGCTAACCAAAGTGGCTTCTTGAAAGGGAGACTTATATCAGACAATATATTACTCACTCAAGAGCTTGTGCATTCCCTGGATGTAAAAACAAGGAGTTCCAACATGGTGATGAAGATAGACATGTTAATAGCATATGGCAGACTTAGTTGGAGTTTTCTGGAGAAAATGTTGAGAGAATTTGGCTTCTCAAATGGCTGGTGTGACTTGGTGATGAGAACAATTAACAACTGTCATTTTGGGGTGATTGTGAATGGTACAACATCTGGCTTTCTTAAAGCTACACATGGGATAAGACAGGGGGATCCATTGTCACCAACATTGTTTATTATAGGTGGGAAATATTTATCTAGAGGCCTCAATAAATTATTCCAGAAGTCCCCTGAGCTGTATTATGACACCAAAAAGGGATTGAGAGTCAGTCACTTAGCTTATGCTGATGACTTAATATTGTTCCCTAAAGGCAGCAAACTAGGCATACACAAGATCATGGCCTTTCTTAAGCACTATGAAAGAGTGTCTGGACAGAAGATCAACTTGAATAAGAGCAACATTTACACTGGCAGAAGGGATAATTCAAACAGGTTTGAATTACAATGTGGCATGACTAGTCATGAACTTCCATTTTGGTACTTGGGAGCACCTATCACAAAAGGCAGGAAGAAAGAAGAAATTTTTGAGCCTTTAGTGGAAAAGATAAGAGCTAAACTGACAAGTTGGAACCTCAATATATTATCTCAGGGAGGTAGATGGGTGTTGATTAGGAGTGTGCTATCCTCCATGACAGTATACATACTTCAAGTATGCCAGCCCCCTAAAGCTACTTTCAAAATAATAGACTCTATTCTATCTAAATTCTTCTGGGGTACTATTGACAACCAAAAGAAGATGCATTGGTCTAAATGGAGTCCATTATGTGTTCCACAAGAAGAAGGAGGTTTAGGGGTCAAAAACTTAGCAGATATTTGTGAGGCCTTCTCTTACAAGTTATGGTTCAGGTTTAGACAACATGATTCTTTATGGGCTCATTGTCTACAGGACAAATACTGCAAGAAAGATTACCCTGTAGATATAACAATCAAACCCATAGATTCAATGATATGGAGAAGAATGATGAAAGTTAACAAAGAAGTTCAACATCAGTGTTTTTGGAAAATTGGCATAGGAACTTGCTATTTTTGGCTTGATGAGTGGTCAGAGCACGGCATTCTGAAGGATGTAGCACCACAAGCAGATGTTACTTTAGATCTGGTACAGGATTTTGGAGATAATAATGGTTGGATTTGGAACAAGTTATCTGAACATTTGACTGTGCAGATTGCAGTGAAGTTATTTCTGCTTCCCTTTAACCCAAATCAAGAGGCTAAGCCAATTTGGAAGTTAACTTATGATGGTCTTTTCTCTACAAATTCAGCTTGGGGATTGGTAAGAAAAAGAGCTGCTAACAACAGAATATTGGCTAAGGCCTGGAATTCTAGAATCCCTACAACAGTAGCCATTTTTGTGTGGAAGCTACTACATAATTGGCTCCCTGTAGATGAGATTCTGCAAAGAAAAGCTATAACATTGGTGTCAAAATGTCAATGCTTCCATTCCAGGGAGAGTATTCAGCATGTAGTGTTAGATAACCCAGAAGTTTTGAAAGCCTGGGAGTGGTTTTTAGGTATATTTCAAGTCCCTTTAACAGTTCATACTACTTACTTGGGAAGATTTAACAGCTGGATCTTTTCCTCTAATGATGTGAAGAAATCACATTAGAATCCTCATCCCTGCTCTCATAGGGTGGTTCAGCTGGTTAGCCAGGAATGATTCTAAATATAAAGGGCTGAGAGTCAAAGCAGAAGTTATCATTATGAAAATAATGAATTATATTTACCTGGCCCATAAAGCAAAGCCTTATGATTTAAGCTTTTGAAGTGGAGACATTGACATTGCTAACAGTTGGCACATTCACTTTCCTGTAATGCCTAGAGGAAGAATCAGAGTAATTTATTGGCTAAAACCACCTGCACATTGGTACAAAGTGAATACAGATGGTTCTTGTTCTCACAGTAATGGAAGAGCTGCTTGTGGAGGGGTAATAAGAGATGAGGATGGAAGAATGTTGAAAGGTAATCAATCTTACTTGGGACAAAACTCTATACTGTATGCTGAGCTAATGGGAATTTGGCAAGGGTTGCAAATAAGTAAAGAAATAGGGATTAATAAGGTGATCATTGAAACTGACTCACAAGTGGCTTTATTATTGATCAACAAAAAGGATCAGAGTTGGCAATGGAAACTGCATAGTCTACTCTCTAAAATTCTACATCTTTGTAGTAATAGAGATGTTAGATTTGTTCACCTCTTCGGAGAAAGAAATACTGTAGCAGATGCTTTAGCTAAAGCAGCTAGTTTGGAGAGAAGATCAGTGGTGTATGAACCTGTGGACCTTCCCGTAAAAGTCAGGCAGTTGGCTTACCTTGACAAAACTGGGGTACCTTACATTAGGAAGGTGAAAGGAGTGGGCAGAGGAAGTGTGAGTAATAATGATGGAAGCTAGTTATGAGACTATTGTGGAGGAAGGAGGGGAGGTGGTAAGGAGGACTCAGTTGTGGTTTGCTAACATACTTTTGTTGTATAGTTTGTGCAGTTGCAGGTGTTGCAACTCCCCATGGAGCCTAGTGGAGATTTCAAATCTGTTATGTGACCTTTGTCAAGGCAATTCATTCCAGCCTTGGTGGCATCAACTGTGTTTCTTTAGAAATCCCCCTGCTTATGGAAAAAAAAGCCATATTACTAGGAAAAAAAAGGCAAAAGAACTATAAACAGAACATGTTCAATAGCTTCTTCCCAGGTTTTAAAAATGAGTGATGGGGGCAAAAAAAATGCTAGGTTTATCTTTAAAAAGAATTGCATTGTTATATCTGAGGAAAAAAATGATAAAACTCAGCCCTGGGAAGTTATCTCCTTGTTTTTATGGGACTGGTTCTTGTTTTTTACTATTGTTGCTATGATCTGTCACCTTGATGTGTTGTTCTGTAATGGGAGGGGTAGTAGCATGCTTCTTTTGAGATTGAGGAGATTAGTTTGGAAGGACTACTCCCAGAATCATTCTTTTCTGCCTTCTGTGCATACATATTATTACAGAATGGGGGACTGGTCTTTAGTGTGCAGGTTCTTGACTCAGAGGAGAGTATCCTTCCCTCTCCTTGCACTAGTAATCATATGGTTGTTTTGGTGGTTTTTCTGGTTAGGTTCACTCCTTGTTTATGCATTGCACACACTTTATTCAGTGGACTCTAGTAATCTGTCTGTTGTTCTCATTTGGCAGAGTTGTTATGTTATTGTAATTACTTGGATCTATGGAATTTGCAGAACTACTTATGTTATAGTTTCTTTTGTTGTAGGAATGTGTAGTTCCTGTTTAATAGTAGGCAAGGTTGTTTTGGTAGGTAATTGTATAGGTTTATTTTGGGCTTTTGTTGTGTTCCCAGTGTAGATTGGTTTGTGGCTTTTGGATGGGTAAGAATGGGTAATGGTGGCAGGATTAGAGAACTGTGTTGCCTGTGGTTTGCTGATTTGGCTCCAGGTTTCATGTTGGGCAGGAAGTGCTTAATGTTATTAGGGGCACAGGTTGGCATTATTCTAGCACGCACTTCGCATGCTGTTGGCACAGAACTGACAAGGGACCATGGCGCGGTAATGGCACGAAAGGAAGTATTGCAAGCACAATTATGGCACAACATAATTGTACTATGGCACGTCTATGGCGCAGCAGTACGGAGCCTGGCACAAGAAGGACACGCACTTGGCACAGGAAGGGCACCTGGTGGCACAACAGATGGCACATATTATGCTTGGTAGAATGAATAGTACTAGAATTTTCGTAAACCTTAGGAGGCTAACAGTATTGCCCAGGCTAACTTTTGGGATGTAATCTGTAAAAGATACTTGTTGTTTGCGGGTTCACACAAACCGCCGTGATTTGTTGGTACAAAATGTCCAAGAGCTGAGGCTCTTTTATTAAAAAAAAAAAAAAACTATGAAACTACTTAGAGAGAACAAATAATTGCTGAGAAAGTTCACAATGTTGCTTTAGTAACACAAGGTACTTCTGAAAAGAAGGATACCAAAGAAATCACTGAGGAAGATGCTCTTGCTGTAAAGCAAATGAGAAAATATGTCAGTAGGGAGATTGAGAGAAGAAAAGCCAAAGAGAAGTTGAAAAAGCATCTTGGCTCAAACTATCACCAGTACAAAAATATGCAGTTGTCAAGCTCGATGAACAAGCCAGCTCAACAAGCATCTAGTACTGAGGAAGCAGAAATCAGAAACGATATCTATTTCTGTTGTCAGAAGCGTGGTCATTTTAAAAGAGACTGCCCTATTTTCAATAAGCTAAAGACAGGTGACAAGAAAGATAGAAGAAACTTCAAGAGAGGTCAGAGAGCGATGCTCACTGGAGAAAGGAAAAAGATTCAAATCCAACTGGATGCTCTTGATATTGAGTCAGAATCTGAGGAAGAAGACTCAGATGACTCCAAACTACCTTCTCCAGAAATATATGGCATCACACATGAATTGGTTGACTTTGGTCAAAAGAAAAGGGAATAATGTGGAGTTGCTGAGGAAATCTATCCAGACTGCTCCAACATTGAGCCTTGCCTAATGGCTGATGAGGTAACCAACATTACTCAATTCATTAATTATGAGAGTGATGAGGAAGAAAACAGAAATTTAGAATATCTCAGAAGAGAACTTGATCTCTACAAAAGAGAATTTCAAATGATCCGAGCTAGAGCCGACATTTTTGAAGAAGCAAAGAATTCTCTTGAGAAGGAAAATTCACAATTTCTCAAGATATCTGAGAAAAAGGATGCTGAAAATGCATTTCTCAAAGCACAGATATCTGAGATGGAGAAGTTACACAGAAAGGCAATGGATATACTCCAAAAGGAAAATAAAGATCCTCTTTCTGAAATGAGGAACTCAAGAAGAAAGAACTATCTTTTCAATCCGATGCCAAAGCAAGTGACACTCTTACTGAAGTACACTCTTATTTAATAGATCCTTCAGAAAAGGGAGGACTTAGGCTGGACACACAAACAAGTAGCTCTACTACTCTGAATAAGAGTGACAAAAGAATAACGTTTGTTAGTGCTCAGCAAAATGGTTCTCAAATAACCTACAATATTGGTCAGAAAGTTAAGGTTGTTGACAAAGGAAAGGCAGTCACGACCAAACCTTTGTGGCAAGTCCAAAAGAAAACTCTTGGGAATGTTTCCGTAAAGAAACATAACACTGACAAGTGTAATCACCCACAGTGCTATGTCTCTCAAAAAGGAAAAATTGCAGGAGCAGGCAAATTTTCCAATATCACATTTTCTGGAAAGAAAGACGTTCCAGAGGCTAGAAAAGCTGCTGAGAAGAGAACTCTGATAGTACCAAGTGCTCGAAATGGCATTGGCTATAAAGCCATCGGGAAACAACTCACTAGTGAGTATAAACAAGAGCAAGAACGATGGATGAAAGTCAGGATTGCACATAGAAATCATTAGAAGTAGAAGAAAGAACAGGTTACGACCACTCTAAATGCCAGGGCTAGAAGAAATCTGGCAAGGAAAACTAAGTTTGTTGAAAAGCAGAATCAGCAATCTGACAGGTATCTGAAAGCACCACGAGCAGCACCAAGGAACACACCAAGAAGGAAAATAGCTTTAAATGATGATAACACTAATCATTTACCTAAAATTCCTCCTTATGTTCTAACAAGACAAAAGAATACCCCAACGAAGTTCATTGAGAAATGGATTCCTACAGGGAGATTCTTTAGTCCAGAAGGTTCCATTGTTTGAATTAGAGCCTAACTCCATGTTTCCTGTTTTGTGTAGAACACTCTGAGTAAGAACCCGAAGTGGCATTTTGATAGTGGATGTGGGAAGCACATGACAGGAGACAAAGCAAATCTGGTTAACTACTAAAAATGCGATAAAGGACCATGCATTAGATTTGCTGGAGGAGATGAAAATCCAAACATAGGTTTTGGCAATCTGAAGCTTGGAGCTCTTACACTCTCTGAAGTACTACATGTAAAGGGATTAAAATATAATCTCCTAAGCATGAGTCAATTGGTAGACAAAGGGTACACTGTAAAGATCAAGTCAAAACTATGCAAATTAATTGACAATAAGTCAAAGCAGACAGTCTTGATTGCTAGGCGAAAAGGAAATCTTTATGTTGTTGACTGGGCATCTGCCACAACTGAAGAATGTCTCATGGTGAGTCAATCTGGCCACACTGAAGAAAAATGGCTATGGCATAAAAAAATGAGTCACTTGAACTTCAAAACTCTAAACAAGCTAGCCAAGAAAGAATTGGTGGTTGGTTTCCCCAAAATGGTATATAGAAAAGATGGTATATGCTCAGCTTGCCAAATGGGAAAACAATCCAAAACATCTTTCAAGTCTAAAACTAGACACTCCAGTGAAAGGCCACTGCAAATTTTACATATGGATCTTTTTGAATCCTATATAACTAGCTATGCAGGAAAGAAGTATGGTCTGATTGTTGTTGATGTTACTCAGGATTCACTTGGGTTGTATTTCTCAAACAAAAATCTGATGCAAGGGTTGAGATACCCAACTTGCTGAATAAGCTTGAAGTCATGAAAAATGACAAGGTATCTGTAATTAAAATAGACCATGGTACTGAGTTTGTGAACCAGTACATAAAAGAGTTTTGTACCTGCAAAGGTATACAACATCAACTATCTTGTTGGTCCAGATAACGGCAAAGGAAAAGACTAGGGGGGGGGGGGTGAATAGTCTTTTACAACTTTTGTTGATAAACACAATTTCTCAGATATATATGAAGATATCTGATACTTAATTTCAGAGAGCGGAAGACTTTTCGGTGATAAGTGCACGTGCTCAGCAAGATATAATGTGTTTAAATTCTTAGCAGGATAAACCGAACGATAAGTAAATTACTGAAAGTAAATAACACGTCTTTTATAGTGGTATCTAAAGGTGGCGTAATCCTTCAACTAATCCACTTCGGCCTTTCTCAGACCTGAAATCCACTAAAACAGATAAATGAGTTCACCTTACAAATATCTTTTCTTGATTCCTAAATACACTAGGTTCCCAACCAAGTGTTCCCCCTGAGTTGTTCCCCGGCTCCCAGCCAAGTACTTCCTATACTCAGAAACCTTTGAGTTGTTCCTTAATTTCCCAGACTAAGTACTTCCTATGCTCAGTAACCTTGGAGTTATTCCTTAGTTTCCCAAACTAAGTACTTCCTGTACTCCACGCCGTTTAAGGTGTTGGTTATGATAGTTTGTCAGGTGAGTATTCTTACTAACTTTTCAGTTATTTAGAAATACTCTATAGAACAAGAATCACTTAACACACTTCACAATGTGTGGTGATATGTTCTTTACTGACCCAAGTCTATATTAAATGTTCTGGAGAACGAAACTCAGATACTTGATCTTTTGATTCAACTCCTTCACAGATAGCAATGCTTGTTAAGGATTAGGACACTTAGAACTTTCGTGCTACTTAGAATTCAAGAGCTTTGTCGCAACTGTAAGCTAAAGAGTAAGTAGGTTGAAGGCTTGTATGCTTGAATGAATAAGTTCGTTCTGTGTATTCAGCGTGTAAGTTCAAGGTATGTTTCAAGCATTCTAAGTGGTGATATTTATAGTTGAATTTGAAGCCGTTTGAATAGTATCCGTTAGGCTCAATTCAAATTCAAACTATTGATATCTAAAAATAGTACTGCAGAAGACGTCTCTTTTTAGAGATTTCCTCTTTTGTTCAGATGTCTCTGTATGTGCATTTATCGCATTGTACTATTTTTTGTCCTGTAGTGCCAACGGAACTATGCACGCTTTCTGAAGCATTGCATGTCCCTTTCCAGAAACCTTCACATCTCCAGATACCTGTTGAAACATTGTTTCCCAGAAACATAGTTTTATCCAGGGTATCTGAGTGTAGATATTTGTGGGCACTTTTCCTCGTTCAGAAACCTTGTGTTCTCAAATATCTTTTGCAAAACTTGTTTATTGAAAAACACTTGTTTATTCAAGGTATCTGGACATATGTATCTGATGACCTTCGTCTTCAGCAATCTTGTGCAGTCTTCAAATCTTCAAAATTTGTTGAACTCTCCTGCTGGATGCCTTCTTCTTGGTCTTCTTCAACCATATAAAAATTACATTTAGAGATCTAACATCCTATACAAGATTTGCTAGACTAACATACTTAGTGATTTTCCTCTTTTACAGTGTTAAAGTGAACCAAGAGTACTAACCACCTTTCTGAGCTAAGATAAGTCATTAGGTTGCTGATCAAAATCTAAACAGATATTCCTAACAAATTTCCCCCTTTTTCATCAGTCAACGATGACTATCTTTAAAACCTATTACAACTTGGAAGAGGGAACAATCTAACACTTAATCATTTCTTATGATCTTTTCAATTCATTTTAATTAACTGCAGAAAGTAAACATCAACCAAATCACAAGTTGTGATCTTTGCTGACAAGTTATCTTTTTATAGATTGATATCTGAGAGTAGGTTCACCAGATATGTTACAAGTAAAGTTTACAGATAACTTTTACAATGATAAAACAATAAAGCACAATCAGCAAGATACAAAATACATAGTTAACTAGGACAACAGGAGTAACCAAGCTCCAAGTAGACATCCTAATAAACTAGTCTTCAAGTCTTCAAAAATCTTCAAGTCTTCAATCAGCAGATCTATGGATCAGTTAGCAAATTCCCTATCTCCAAACCTTTTGATATCATCTGAGTAGTCATAGAGCAAAGTCCTGACTATCATCTCAGTGTTTCTGGCAAATCCACATACTTCCTTGTAGGTTTTGGTGGGATTCTTCTTTGCAAAGTGTTTGACCCACAAATATTTTCCCCATTTCCAAGCATGCTCAATTCTGATATCTGATAGCTTAAAGTATACATATATGATCCTCATATATCTTATGTCACCCTTGTATTGTTCATGAGTCATATAAAAAGACTCATAGGGTTCCACAACAAGTCTTGCTCTTGTGCCTGTTCCAATGATGTTGAGAATTCTGTGCACATCATCTGGCTTTCCATAAGGACAATCATCAGAGAGGTCCTTTTTCATGGCTTCCATTCTCTTGATTACTTCAAAATCCAACCAGGCTTTGATGTGGTTGGTTTTAATCAAGACTGGCTTGTCTTTTCTCCATGCCATGAGTTGTTTATGGATTGGTTCTGGAAAATTTTCATTTACCAGTAAGTGCTTGAGTTCCAGAATCCAGTAGCCATTCTTCTAATTAATGCACCTGTAGATAGAGGAGTCATTGTTGGTCTTCACATACTTAATCTTGGCTTCTTCAGGCCTGAGTGGTAATTGAAGTTTTCTTTGTTCAGCTCTCAGCCTGTTCCTCCTTTGTCTTGAATTCTCCCTCGGGGGATTACTTGAAGAACCACCCTAGATTGACTTGGTATTTCCAGAGGGTGTTTTAGCTGCTATTGGCTTTTCAGCTAAGGACTCAGTTAGGCTATCAACCCTTTTTCTCTTTCTGTGAAGAGGAGCTTCATCTTCATCCTCATCTTCATCATCATCTTCTAGATTTGATTTGGCCTTCTTCATTGTCCTGGGATTTGTTTGTCCTTCTTCTTCTTCTTCAGAAGACTCATCAACCCCTATCACATGTCTTCTCCTTGGAGCCTTGGTACCCCTTGGAGGTTTCTCTGCCCTGGCCCTTGTTGTCATTCCTTTTTCAGGAAGTTGCTGAGTGGTGGCCACTATCTGTTGAGCAGTCTGACTGGAGGAGGGCTCATTTATTTTGAGAGGTGGTTGTTCAGTTTTTCTGTTGTTTCCTCTTCCTCTTCCCCTCTGAGCACCTTGAAATCCTTCCCCCTTAGTCATTGTTGACTGACTAAGAATTACAAAAGATTCTGGAAGGGAGTCAAAGTTGCCTTGCAGATAGTTGTAAGCAGCAACCAACTTTTCCAGATTAGCCTTGAGCACCTAATTTTATTTGATAAGACCTGTTTCCTTATCAGTGAGCTCTGCCAGTGGTCCTTGAATAGCATCTGCTTTTCCAGCAACATAGCTAGCCTCTTCAAAGGCTTTTGCAGCCATGTTTTGGTCATCATCCCTAACCATGCCTAGGTCTTTCTGAGCAATGACCAGACTGGTTGTTCTCTGAGTGATGAGCTTAGTGAATGTCTTCATCTCTGCAGGGACTGATGCAATGGCGGCTTTATCTTGAGAAGACAACTCCTTTTTCAATTTAGCTAGTACTTGATATATGTTCAAGTATTCATTGGAGTTGACATTTGGCAGCTTGCTGAAGATTTCAGGAGCAATTAGCTTCCCTTTCAAATGAGACACCACCAAGTGCTCATTTCGGTGTTCTGCCAATTTCTTCTCTTCTTCATCATCTGAGTCATCAGCCCAGTGATCTTCATCCTCTCGGACATTTTCATCAATGTTCTCCAGTCCAGCAACCATCTCAGAGATGGGCTTCTTCCCTTTCAGTGAGGAGGATGGTACATCTTTTGGTAATGCAGCCTTAGCATCATGCTTGTCTTCAGATACTTGCTCAGTATCTAATTCCTCAGCAATTGCCTGAACAACAAGATGGAGTTCTTTCATTTCAGCATAAGCTTCCACTTCCTTGATTGTTTGATCTTCAATCTTTTGGAGTTTTTCTTTAGATTCAGCTATCTTTTCTTCTAGTTGAAGATTTAGCTGTTGTTCTTCCTCCAACAACTGTTTGAGTTGAGCAATTCTGGCTTGTGCATCCAATATATTTTTAGTGTTGTCATCAACTACTTGTTCAGTAGAGTCTTTTTGTTGTGGAGATGGATGGGTAGATTTCTGAGGAGATGGAGGAGGGGATTTTTGTAATGTCCTCTCAGTGTGCTTTTCATCAACTGAGGTATTATTACCTTGTGCAATCCCTCATGTCCCCGGTGCAGGGGCATCATCATCATCCTTCTTATCATCCTCATCCTTGTGATGGTCAGAAGGAGGTTCTTCATAGTCATTCTCATCAGTTTCCTTCTCTTCTTCATCTTCAGACAGATTGATCACTTCTGGAATAGTGATCATTTGCCATTTACTTCCTCTTGCTCAGAGGGTATGATTTGTACAGACTTGGGCAAGATTGGCTTGAATGACATCTCCATTCTGGTCTGACCATCTGCCTTTTCAAAGGCTTGAGTGAGATTGTGTGCCACTTCCTTGATGAAGTCCTTTTGCATTAGAGAAGCTAAAGAATATTGCTCCATTGGGAACATTGCATGGACATAATTTTCAAGGTCAAATGCTCTTTCTCTTCTGGTAGAGTGATCAGTGACTCTTGTTATTTCAGTCAAATCAGAGCATCTGAGTCTCTGCCATTTCTTGAAGCACTTGAGATGCTTTGGCAGAGTGTGATTCTTGAAAAATGGAAGCAGGTCTTCTGTTGAGAATGCAGAGACCTTTGGCACACTTGTTTGAGCCAGAAAGAAAGAGTTTTGAGTTACATTCAAAGCTTGTGTAGATATCTGAGTACTAGTGTAGTTAGGTTTCTGAGTTACCTGAATAAGTACATCAGGCTCAGAGACATGTACTAATGAGGCGGGGGTTCCTCAGATATCTTGTTGTGAGGTGGAGACTTGGGAGTCCGGTCCTCATCAACCTTTCTTTCTGCTTGAACCTGAGAATTAAAATTATCACAATACTTAGGAAATTGTCATGAAAGAGTTTATGCAAGAAAGCTTCAATGATCTCTGAGTTGTTCACTTACTTCCATAATAGGAAGCTCAGAATCATTTTTCTCAGAAATTTTCTCAGTTTTTGCTGTTCTTTCTGGTGATGTTGCCTTGGGGGCTTCATCAATTTCCATGGGTGCAGGGGATGTCGCAATTCTTTCCCCTTGTACTTCTACTTCTAAATGAGCCTGTAAGTAGAAAGTATTGAGTAATTAGAGAAGAATTCATATTAACCCATAATGAAGAATGTTTATTACTGATTTTTATATACCTTCACACTAGAAGGCTCAATGACATTTTCTTCAGAAACCTTGACGGTTTCTGGGTCCTTTTCTGGCATTTCTGCCTTGTCTTCTTCTTTCTCAGTTGGAGCCTATTAGAAACAAACACTTAAGATTATTAGTCAAGTGTATAAAGTACTTATCTGAGATGTTATATCTTAAGGAACCATCTTCTACCGGTGAGAAAGGCTCATGTTCCTTAAGTGGTGAGGCTATGGAAGCCTCCTTCTCAGTCTCTGAGGCAAGCTTTTCAGCTTCCACTTGGTCTTTTGTTTCTAATTCAGCCTGTAACAAAGAAATTTTAATAAGTAACAAGATTTAAGCATAAGTTACCAAAAGTAAAGAGTTAAACCATTCAGCTACCTGAGCTTTGTCAGGCTGACTGGTCTCTGGAACTTGTGAAGTTTCCATGCATTGGTCTTGTTGTTCTTGGACCACTTCTTTGTTGGAAGTTTGAGGTACTTTGGACCTATCCTGAGTGTGCAACTCAGTTGCCTCCCCTTGTTGATCATTTTGAGCAGATGCCTCAGTTTGATCCCTCTCATTGAGTTGGGGAACTTGCTCTTTTACAAGATTTTCTTCAGGAAGAAAAGATGTTGGTATGTCATGTTGTAACTCACGTATCATCGCAGAAGCATCCACTATTGGCTAGTGTGGTTACTGTGGTGATCTGGATCTAGATGTTGAAGGTGATGTAGTATGGGGCCTATCCAGATCTGCTTGAGACAGACTTTTAAGTGTTGAGGCAATGGCAGTGTCCTCCAACTCTAGGTTACCACTCATCAGTGCATCTTCAATATGCTTAAGTGTTACTTGTTCTGATGGTGTGTTTTGTCCAGTAACCTTGGACACAGTTGCTTCTTCAGCAACCTTTGAACTAGTTGCTCTTTCAGCAACCTTAGGGATTATTGCTTCCCCCTCATCTTCAGATTCCTCATTGAAATCTAGGACTGAGTTATCAACAATCCCTGCTGCTTCTGCAGATAGGGCTTGATGCCTGCCACTACTCTCATTTTTACCAATGATTTCATCAGCAAGGCTTTCCTTGGTAGCATTGATGAGTTCATCTGCTGTGAACTTAGCAGCATTGATGAGTTCATCTATATTGAACTTAGCAGCATTGATGAGTTCGTCTGCAGTGATGAGTTCATCAATAGTGGCAGCATATATCTGAGAGTCGACATCCACAATGGGTATGCCTTCTGATTTGCCAACAGACTTCTTTCGTGAAGTTCTGGGCTTTTTGGTCACAACGGAACCCTCAGATACCTCATCAGTCTTTCGTTTCATGGAACCTTTCTGAGATGCAGTAACCTTTTTCATCATGTTTGTATATTCATATTTGTAGAGCAGGTTACTGTTAGCTATGTCAGCCGTCTCTCTGAGCTCAATGCCAAGCTTCTCCAGCAAGAAGCATATCTTCAGTCCATAGCATATTGTGGCTTTTGGTTCAGCAAGGCCCTTGACGATTTTAGTCTCAAAGCCTTGAATCTTCTTCACAAATTTCATAAAGGCGTACTTCCCCCAATTGAAAGGGTTTTCCAGCCTTTTGTTCTGTTGATTCAACAAGAACATCATCATCCAGCGTTCTTGGCTTATCTGGTCAGCACCTCCTTGTAGACCATCAAATCATCTGTGAAGAATGCATGCCAATACATCCCAGTGAACCAACAGATGTCTGATTCTGATGTCAGCAAGTTTGAAGTCGATGGGTGTATCTGATTTTTCAAGATCACACACATCACTGTATAGTTGCTTCACACCTTCAAGGAGATCATCATCCTTGGTGTTTATTTCAAAATCATTTCCCAGATTTTGAAGTTCAAACAACTCACAGAAAGTTGTTAATTTCAAAAGGATGTCCTTTCCTTGAACTTTTGTTTTTATAGACACTATTTCAGTGCTTTCATCAACACAGGAAATAATCCTGGAATTGTTGTAAAATTCCAACACATCCAGTGAAGAAACTCCACTGGGAATAGAAGATAGGAAACCCTTGATTTGTGCCTTTTCAAGCATACCAAGAATCAACTTCCTATCAGCTTGGTTTTCAATTACAGCAACGAGGTATTCCTCAATCATGGCACCACCCCAAATCATCCTGTGATTTGAAGTCCACTGATCAGGATTGAACTCTCCAATCAACCGATTGTTTGTTATGACCAGCACTGGTGCTTGCTTTTCAGCAGTACCAGATGTAGTAGCTTGGGATTTCTGGGTAAGAGGACGTTTTGGAGCCATCTCTTTAAATAGTGAAGTTTTTGACAGTCGAGAAGAGATTAAGGTAGGAGAATAGTGATTCTTTGTAGAAAAACTAAGAAGGAATCAGTAGTTGCAGAGAAAATTGCAGGGAGATTTGAGAGTATTTTGCAGTTCTTGTGCAAGAGCAAATGTAGGATTAGGTGAAAGTGATTCCTTTTGCCAAAATCCTATATATATAGCAACGCAAATCTCAACAAACATATACATACAAATTTATTTGGTGCATATGTATCTGTGTACGTGCATAAGGTCATGGTTGAAAACTACTTTGCATTAAATGCTAGTGGGCCATAACTGTTTTTACAGTCCACTTCTTTTTAGCGAAATCAAATCTCGTCCGATAAGATCAAACGCCCATTTCATCAAGGGTCACGATTGCTTCTTTAGCAATGATCACAATCAGTAATTGTAATTGTGCCCAATTAATGAAATTTGGCGAGTAGCTATCTAAATCACATTTCTTCTGTGTGACTAAGAGACAGTTTTGTTTTCTGGATTTATCTTCAAACAATACATTTGTTCATCTTTTTCACAAATATAGAAATAATACACAACACGAGAGAGTAGTTGACTACGGATAGTTGTACTACTTTTCTCTTTTGTGTTCCCCCTCACTAAGTGATCTAGATATCTGAATATTTGTCTCAGAAATCTTCAAATAGCCATTTTACCCTTAACTTTTGATATCTGAGTACCCGTCTCACATACTTGTTTGCTAAGTGTTTCACCTTTTGCCTTTGATATTCTGGATTCCTGTTCCAGATATCTTATCTCTTCTTTTCCCTTCTTAATCATACTGAGTTCCTGTCTCACTCACACTTTTAGCTTCTTTTAGTATATGAGTTCCCATCTCAGATACCTTTTTGCCTTGAATATCTAGATGCCTGTTCAAGATATCTTTCTCCTTTCTGAATTTTTGTCTCAGAGATTAGAACTTTTCAGTTCCTTTGGTAGCTCCATTAACCCAAGACTATGTCGCAAGGTTAAGAACCTGCTTTTTTGCAAAGGCTTTGTAAAGATATCTGCAAGTTGGTCTTCGGTACCAATCTTGAGTATCTCTATATTGCCATTTTCAACATGGTCTCTAATGAAGTGGTGTCTAACATCAATGTGCTTTGTTCTTGCATGAAACTTAGGATTCTGAGTTATGGGAATAGCACTTGTGTTGTCACTGAAAATCGGAGTTTTCTCTTCATTGATCTCATAATCTCTGAGTTGTTGTATCCACAATATATGTGAAGCACAACACCCAGCAGCAATATGTTCAGCCTATGTGGTAGACGTGGCAATTGAGTTTTGTTTCTTGCTGAACCATGATATTAATCTGGCACCAAGAAATTGACAAGTTCCTAAGGTGCTTTTTCTATCCAGCATAGTCAGCATCAGAATAGCTAACTAAACTCAATCCACTATCTTTTGGATACCACAATCCAACTTCTACAGTACCCTTTACATACCTTAATATTTTCATAGCAATGTTGTAGTGTGATTGCATTGGATTTGTTTGAAATCTAGCACACACTCCAACTGCATATTGAATATCAGGTCTTCTTGCAGTGAGGTACAGTAGAGACCCAATCAATTTCCTATACTTGTGTTCTTCAACACGCTTGTCAGATTCAGTATAGGTCATTTTGGTTTCAATGCTCATAGGTATCTTAGCATTCTTTTCAGAAGGCTTTAGATTAAACTTGTTGAGCAGATCCTTTGCATACTTTGTTTGACTAATGAATATTCCATCATTAAGTTGCTTGACTTGCAATCCTAGGAAGTAGTTTAATTCTCCCATCATGCTCATCTCAAATTTACTTTTCATGAGGTCAGCAAAGTCTTCACAAAGTTGCTTGTCTTTAGATCCAAATATTATGTCATCAACATATACTTGAACTAAAAGTAGTTTCCCTTCATGGTTCAAAGTAAAGAGTGTTTTATCAACATCTTCTTTCTTGAAGCCACTTTCCAGCAAGTATTTGGCTAAAGTATCATACCATGCTCTCGGAGCCTATTTCAGTCCATACAGAGCTTTCTGAAGCTTATAAACCATTCTACTTTCTGTGGAAACCTCAAAACCAAGTGGTTGTTCAACATAGACTTCCCTCAGCAAGTTCACCGTTTAGGAATGCACTTTTGACATCCATCTGATAAACATTAAAGTCATTATGAGCTGCAAAGGCTAGATCCATAACTGACTTTGCAGCTCATAATGACTTTAAAGTTTATCAGATGGATGTAAGCATTCTAAATGAATGACCTATATAGAATCTGACAAGAGTGTTGAAATATATTATAACAAGTTGTTTCAACAAGTGGTATCTGGAGTTGTGATAATCTCTGGAAAAGGACGTGCAAAGCTTCAGAGAACTCTGATAGTATAAGATCTCTGATACAATGCATAGTTCCGTTGGCACTACAGGACAAAGTATAGTACAACGCATTAAATGCGCAGACAGAGATGTCTGAACAAAAACGGTAGCTTCTGAAGAAGAAGACAAACGTACTACAATACCATACTCAGATATCAATAGTTTGAATTTGATTTAGGCCTAACGGATACTATTCAAACGACACTCAAATTCATTTATAAATATCAACACTTAGACTGCTTGAGAACACACACAGAACTTACACCTTAGAACACAGAACTTACACTGGACACTATCTTTAAAACTCTCAAGCATACTACTTACCTTCAAGCTTTCTGTTGCGACCAAAGCTCTTGATTCTAAGTAGCACAAAAGTTCTAAGTGTCCTGATCCTTAACAAGCATTGCTATTTGTGAAAGAGTTGAATTAAGATTTGATATCTGAAATTCATTCTCTTGAACATTTATCATAGACTTGGGTCAGTAAAGAACAAGATACCATACATTGCAAAGTGTATTAAGTATACTTGATTCTCAGAGCTATCTGCATAACTGAACAAGTTATTAAAGAAGCTCACCTGACAAACTACCTTAACAAACACCTTAATTGACGTGGAGTACAGGAAGTACTTAGTTTGGGAAACTAAGGAACAACTCCAGGAAAGAGGTTTCTGAGTACATGAAGTACTTGGCTGTGAAAGCCGGGGAATAACTCAGGGGGAACACTTGGTTGGGAACCTACTGTATTTAGGAATCGAGAGAAGATACTTGTAAGGTTACCTCAATTATCTGTCTTAGTGGATTCTAGGTCTGAGAAAGGCCGAAGTGGATTAGTTGAAGGATTACGCCACCTTTAGATACCACTATAAAAAGTCTTGTGTTATTTACTTTCTGCATTTATTAATTGCTTTATTTACCTTGCAAAGTATCTACACCTATCTTGCTGAGCACGTGAACTTATCACAGAAAAGTCTTCCGCTCTCTGAAATTAAGTATCAGATATCCTCACAGATAACTGAGAAACTGTGTTTATCGACAAAAGTTTTAAAAGACTATTCACCCCCCCCCCTCTCTTGTCTTTTACTTTGCCGTTATCTGGACCAACAAGTGGTATCAGAGCAGGAGGTTCCCAAGCCTTCTGCACTGAACCTAGATCCCAGATAAGTTCCCACTAACTGCTTTTCACCTACACTTGATTTGTTTGTTTAATGTGTTTGCTGCAGGATGTCTTTAAGTGACGCCCCAATTCTCAAGCCAGAGAATTATGAGAAATGGAAGAACAACATGATGCTCCACCTAGAAGCCAACAGTGACGAAATGATCGACGTGATAAAGAATGGCCCAATAGTTATTCAACAACTCAAGCAGGTCATGGAAGTTTCTAATGGTAGAGACAGAGAACAAAGCGATGGGTCTTCACAGACAGATGCGTCAACTAGTGGTAGACCTGCCAGTCAAGTTATTTATGAACCAAAGCCCAGAGAGCTCTGGACATCGGAAGATGCCAATAGAAATCGACTGGATGGTCAGGCTCGTAATATCATCATACGTTCTACTCCAGAGCACATACGATTAAGCTGTAGGGTGCAAGCAATGAAAGTGGCACAGCGGTGATTGAAGAAATGCGTAGACCTTTGAAAACGAAGGAAAATAAGTTCGAAGTTGTGAAGCTCAAATTCCAAAACTTTAAACAAGGTCACACAGAGACTCTTGAAGAACTAGATTTTCGGTTTACAACACTTATGAGTGACATGGCTGCACTTGGTGAAAGTAATAGATATACCCAGTTAGAAAAGATTAAGACTATTGTGAGAAGTCTAAATCATAACTGGGAGCACACAAAGTTTTTCTACTTTAACCAAGGAATGCGGATATCACTCGATGGAACTTTCTCTCACCTTGCCACTGTTGACTATGAGACAACTCAAAGAGAACAAACAACTGAAAAGTTGCAGAATGTTGCTCTAGTTGCTCAAGGAACTTCTGAAAAGAAGGAAGGCAAGGAGGTGACTGAGGATGCTCTTGCTGTAAAGCAAATATGAAAATATGTCAGTCGGGAAACAGAGAGAAGAAAAGCCAAAGAGAAGCTGAAAAAGCATCTGGGCTCAAACTATCACCAGTACAAAAATATGCAAAGCTCGTTGAACAAGCCGGCTCAAAAAGCATCTAGTACTGAGGAAGCGGAAATCGGAAACGATATCTGTTTCTATTGTCAGAAACCTGGTCATTTCAAGAAGGTTTGCCCTACCTTCAACAAACTAAAGACAGGTGAAAAGAAAGATAGAAGAAACTTCAAGAGAAGTCAGAGAGCTATGCTCACTGAAGAAAGGAAAAAGATTCAACTCCAACTGGATGCTCTAGACATTGAGTCTGATTTTGAGGATGAAGACTCAGATGATTCTACACTGCCTTCTCCAGAAATGTGCGGTGTTTCTCATGAAGTGATCGACTTTGGTCAAAAGAAGAAAGAAGTGTGTGGAGTGGCTGAAGAAATCTTTCCAGATATCTCCAACATTGAACCTTGTCTAATGGCTGATGAGGTAACACATACTTCTTGTTATACATATGAAAGTGATGACGAAGGAATCAAAGATCTGGAACATCTCAGAAGAGAGCTTGATCTCTACGAAAGAGAGTTTCTAATGGTCCGAGCTAAAGCCGAAACCTTTGAAGAAGAAAAGAATTCTCTTGAAAAGGAAAATTCAAAATTACTCAAGATATCTGAGGAAAAGGATGCCGAAATCGCATTTCTCAAAGCTCAGATATCTGAGACTGAAAAGTCTCATGAAGAAGCATTGGCCAATTTTCAAAAGAAATGTGAAGATCTTCTTTCTGAGAATGAAGAACTCAAAAAGAAAGAACTATCTTTTCAATCCTATGCCAAAGCTAGTGACACTCTTATTGAAGTACAATCTTATTTAAGAGATCCTTCATAAAAGAGAGGACTTGGGCTGGACACACAGACAGATAGTTCTACCACTCTGAATAAGAGTGATGAAAGAAGAACATTTGTCGATTTTCGACAAGGTGGTTCCCAAACAACCTACGATGTCGATCGAGCTAAGGTTGTTGACAAAGGCAAGGCAGTTGCGACCAAACCTTTGTGGGAAAAACAAGTCTAAAAGAAATCTGTTGGGAATATTTCTAAAAAGAAACATAACACTGAAAAGTGTAATCACCCACAGTGCTATGTCTCTCAGAAAGGAAAAATTGCAGGAGCTGACAAATTCTCCTATGTCACGTTTTCTGGAAAGAAAATAGATTACCCAGAGACTAGCAAAGCTGCTTAGAAAAGATCCCAGATAGCATCAGGTGCTCGGAATGGTATTGGCTATAAAGCTATCGGGAAACAACTTGCTCGTGAGTACAAACAAGAGCAAGAACGATGGTTAAAAGCTAGAATTGCTCACAGGAATTATCAGAAGTGGAAGATGAATCAAGCCACTGAAAATCTGAATGCCAGGGCTAGAAGAAATCTGGCTAGGAAAGCTAAGTTTGCTGAGAAGCAGACTCAGAAACCTGACAGGTATCTGAAAGCACCAAATGGAGCACCAAGGAACACACCAAGGAAGAAAATAGTTCTTAATAACAATGATACTAATCATTTAACTAGAATTCCTCCTAATGTTCCTGTTAGACAAGAGAATGTTCCTAAGAAATTCATTCAAAAATGGATTCCTACTGGAAGATTCTTTAGTCCAGATGGTTCCATTGTTGGTATGAGAACCTAATCTCCTGTTTCCTGTTTTGTGCAGAACACTCTAAAGACTAATCCAAAGTGGCATTTTGATAGTGGATGTGGAAAGCACATGACAGGAGACAAAGCAAATATGATTGACTACAGAAAGTGCAATGATGGACCAATTATCAGGTTTGCTGGAGGAGATGAAAATCCAACCATAGGATTTGGCAATCTGAAGTTTGGAGCCCTTACAATCTCTGAAGTACTACTTTTAAAGGGACTAAAATATAATCTCCTAAGCATGAGTCAACTAGTAGACAAAGGGTACACTGTCAAGATCAAGTCAAAACTATGCAAAGTGATTGACAATGAGTCAAAGCAGACAGTCTTGGTTGCAAGGCGTAAAGGAAATCTTTATGTTGCTGATTGGGCATCCGCCACAACTGAAGAATGTCTCATGGTGAGTCAATCTGGCCACACTGAAGAAAATTGGCTATGGCATAAAAGAATGAGTCACTTGAATTTCAAAACTCTAAACAGGCTAGCCAAGAAAGAGTTGGTGGTTGGTTTTCCCAAAATGGCATATAGAAAAGATGGTATATGCTGAGCTTGTCAAATGGGAAAACAATCCAAAACATCTTTCAAGTCTAAAACTAGACATTCCAGTGAAAGGCCACTGCAAATGTTACATATGGATCTTTTTGAATCCTCTGTAACTAGTTATGCATGAAAGAAGTATGGTCTGGTTGTTGTTGATGATTACTCAAGATTCACTTAGGTTGTCTTTCTCAAACACAAATCTGATGCAAGGGTTGAGATACCTAACTTGCTGAATAAGCTCGAAGTCATGAAAAATGACAAGGTATCTGTAATCAGAACAGACCATGGTACTGAGTTTGTGAACCAGTACATAAAAGAGTTTTGTACCTGCAAAGGTATACAACATCAACTATCGTCCGTAAGAACACCACAACAAAATGGTGTTGCTGAAAGGAAGAATAGGACCCTAAAAGAAGCGGCAAGAACAATGCTCGCTGACACTGAAATAAGTTAAATCTATTGGGTTGAAGCTGTAAACACAGCATGCTACACTCAAAATAGATGTCTGAATAACAAACACCATGACAAAACTCCTTACGAGCTTTTCATTGGTAGACCCCCTAGTATCAAACATCTAAGGGTGTTTGGTTGCAGATGTTTCGTTCTTAACAATGGAAAAGAATACTTGAGAACATTTCAACCAAAGGCAGATGAAGGAGTATTTCTTAGTTATTCTCTGAATAGCAAATCCTATAGAATCTACAACAAAAGAACGCAAAATATTGAGGAATCTGTTCATATAGTATTCTATGAAGGAAACAAGAAAGTACCCTTGAATGATGATCTCTTAGATAGGTTCAAAGATCTGATGATCAAAGATTCTGAAAAAGAATCCTCAAAAGGAAACAATTATATCATTCAAATAGAGGATGAGTCTGACAATGAAAAGCAACCTATGCTTAGTAACAACCAGATGACTCTAAGATATGATGAAGAATTTCCTATGAGTATTCCAGAAATGGAACAGGTTACTGAGAACCTTCTTTATGAAAAGGTATCTGAAAATGAGATTGTTGAAATGCAAGTTCCAGATATCTCTAACACTGAAAGAGTGTCAGATATCCATGGCATTTTCCATGTGTCAGATATCTCAGATACTGTACAAATATCCCATCAAGATCATATTTATTCACATTCAAATCAAATGATATTGATCCTACTAGTTCAAAACCCATTATGAAATGGATAAGAAATCATCCTGCAAAGGATGTGATTGGTTCCATAGACCAAGGAGTTAGAACTAGAAGAGCAATCGCTGAAAATGCAAATTGTCTCTATGGATGTTTCATCTCAAATATTGAACCTAAAACTATAGAAAAAGCATTAAAGGATCAAGATTGGATCTCTGCAATGCAAGAAGAGTTGGATCAATTTGAGAGAAACAAAGTCTGGAAACTGGTTCCATTTGTTGACGGAATATCTGTAATCGGAACCAAGTGGGTTTACAGAAACAAAATGAATAAGTCTGGTGAAATAACCAGAAACAAAGCTAGGTTGGTTGCCAAGGGATTCACCCAGACTGAAGGACTAGATTTTGATGAATCTTATGCACCAGTTGCAAGATTGGATGCAATAAGACTCTTTTTGGCCTTTGCAGCTCATAATGACTTTACAGTTTATCAAATGGATGTCAAGAGTGCATTCCTAAATGGTGAACTTGGTGAGGAAGTCTATGTTGAGCAACCACCAGGTTTTGAAGTTTCCTCAGAAAGTAGGATGGTCTATAAGCTTTAGAAAGCTCTGTATGGGCTGAAACAAGCTCCAAGAGCTTGGTATGATACATTGGCCAGATACCTACTAGAAAGTGGTTTCAATAAAGGAGATGTTGATAAAACACTCTACACATTAAACCATGATGGGAAACTACTTTTAGTTCAAGTATATGTTGATGACATTATATTTGGATCTAAAGACAAGCAACTTTGCGAAGACTTTGCTGAACTCATGAAATGTAAATTTGAGATGAGCATGATGGGAGAATTGAATTACTTCCTAGGGCTGCAAGTCAAGCAACTCAATGATGGAATATTCATTAGAAAAAAAAGTATGCAAAGGACATGCTCAACAAGTTTAATCTAAAGCCTTCTGAAAAGAATGCTAAGATACCTATGAGCATTGGAACCAAAATGACCTATACTGAATCTGACAAGAGTGTTGAAGAACACAAGTATAGAAAATTGATTGGGTCTCTATTGTACCTCACTGCAAGTAGACCTGATATTCAATATGCAGTTGGAGCGTGTGCTAGATTTCAGACAAACCCAATGCAATCACACTACAACTTCGCTATGAAAATATTGAGGTATGTAAAAGGTACTGTAGAAGTTGGATTGTGGTATCCAAAAGACAGTGGATTGAGTTTAGTTGGCTATTCAGATGCCGACTATGCTGGATCATTACTTGATAGAAAAAGCACCTCAGGAACTTGTCAATTTATTGGTGCTAGATTGATATCTTGGTTCAGCAAGAAACAAAATTCAATTGCTACATCTACCATAGAGGCTGAATATATTGCTGATGGGTGTTGTGCTTCACAGATATTGTAGATACAGCAACAACTCAGAGACTATGGACACAATGAAGAGAAAACTCCCATTTTCTGTGCAACACAAGTGCTATTGCCATAACTCAGAATCCTAAGTTTCATGCAAGAACAAAGCACATTGATGTTAGACACCACTTCATCAGATACCATGTTGAAAAAGGCAATATAGAGATACTCAAGATTGGTACTGAAGACCAACTTGCAGATATCTTCACTAAGCCACTACAAGAAAGTAGATTCTTAGCCTTAAGACATAGTCTTGGACTAATGGAGCTACCAAAGAACTGAAAAAGTTCAGATATCTGAAGAAGATATCAAAGGAGAGAAAAGAGAAGAGGGATCTGGAACGGGTATCCAGAGAAGAGGGATCTGGAATGGGTATCCAGAAACCAAAGGCTAAAGGGTAAAATGGCTATTTGAAGATTTCTGAGACGGGTACTCAGATATCTAGATCACTCAGTGAGGGGGAACACAAAAAAGAATAGTACAACTGTCTACAGTCAACTACTATCTTGAAATTTGTATTGTTTCTATCCTTGTGTAAAACTGTGAAAAGACACAAGTATAAGATAGACTCAGATACAAACAGTATTCTCATTCACATAGAAACATGACTCGGATAGCTATTAGCCAAAACTCATTAAATGGGCACAATTACAATTGTTGATTGTGATCATTGCTGAAGAAGCAATGGTGACCCTTGATAAAATGGGCGATTGATCTTAACGGCGGAGATTAATTCTCTGTAAGAAGTGAACTATTGAAATTCCGACATGGTCCACTATGCATTTAATGCCGAACAAACTTTTACCCACGCCTTACTGAAATTCACATATACGTACATACAAAACTAATTTGTATGTATATGTTTGTTAGAATTACGTTGCTATATATATAGGATTTTGGCAAAAGAAATCACTTTTGCCTAATCCAACATTCAGACTTGCACAAGAATAGCAAAAACCATTCTTCAACCTCTGCAAATCTCTGTTAGTTTTTCTGCAAAGAATCACTAATCTCTAAACCCAAATCTTTTTCAGACTTTCAAACACTTGTACTATATAAAGAGATGGCTCCTAACCATTCGTCTACCCAGAAATCCCAATCCTCTACCACTGGTACTGCTGAAAAGCAAGCACCAGAGTTGGTTATAGTGAACAATCGATTCGTAGGAGACTTTAATCCCGATCATTGGAATTCAAATCACATGATGATTTAGGGTGGTGCCATGATTGAGGAATACCTCACGGCTGCTGTTGAAAACCAAGCCGATAGGAAACTGATTCTTGACATGCTTGAAAAGGCACAAATCAAGGGTTTTGTATCTGCTCTTCCCAGTGGAATTTCTTCACTGGATGTGTTAGAATTCTATAACAACTCCAGGATTATATCCTGTGTTTCTGAAGGCACTGCAATAGTGTCTGTAAAGACTAAGGTCCAAGGAAAGGAAATCCTTTTGGACTTAACAACTTTCTGTAAGCTGTTTGATCTTCAAAATCTTGGAAAGGATTTTGAAATAGACACCAAGGATGAAGATCTCCTTGAAGGTGTAAAAGAGCTTTACAGTGGTGTGTGTGACACTGATAAACAAGATACACCCACTGATTTCAAGCTTACTGACATCAAAACCAGACATCTATTAGTTCACTGGGATGTGTTGGCAGGCATTCTTCACAGATGCTTTGATGGTCAACAAGGAGGTGCTGACCAGATAAGCCAAGAACGCTGGATGATGATGTTCTTATTGCAACAACAAGACAAAAGGCTGGAAAACCCTTTCAATTGGGGAAAGTACGCCTTTATGAAGTTTGTGAAGAAGATTCAAGGCTTTGAGCCTAAAATCGCTAAGGGACTTGCTGAGCCAAAGGCCACAGTGAGCTATGGTCTAAAGATATGCTACTTGCTGAAGAAGCTTGGCATTGAGCTCAGAGAGAAGGCTGACATAGCCAACAGTAACCTACTCTACAAATATGAGTATACGAACTTGATGAAAAAGGTTACTAGATCTCAGAAAGGTTCCAAGAAGCGAAAGACTGAAGAGGTATCTGAGGGAAAGGTTGCGACCAAAAAGCCCAGAACTTCACGAAAGAACTCATCAATGCTGCAAAAGAGGTATCGACTATTGAACAAGTAGACTCAGCAAGAGAAAGTGCTTTCAAAAATGTTAAAACTATTGCCGAAAGCCTTGCTGATGAACTTATCAATGCTGCTAAAGAAAGTAGTGATAGATACAAAGCCCTATCTGTAGAAACCGCAGGGATTATGGACCAATCAGTTCCTAATGCTGATGAGAGCTCTGACGATGAAGATGATGATTTAGTCATCTCTCAAGTCCTAGAGAAATCAAAAAGGGCTAAGGTTACTGAAAAAGTAACTAGTGTAGAGGTATCTGAAGAAGAACCTACACCACAGGTTGCTGAACAAGCACCAGTTTCAAAGGTTGCTGAAGAAGCAACTGTGTCCAAGGTCACTGGACAAATTACACCATCAGAACAGGAAAGACTGAAGGATATTGAAGATGCTCTAATGAGTGATACACTAGTGTTGGAGGATACTGCCATTGCCTCAACACTCAACAGTCTGTCTCAAGCACACAACCACAACAGCCAGATGTGGATACTGCTGAAATGGTACTTGAGTTACAGATACCAGCATCTTTTATTGCTGAAGAAAATCCTGGAAAAGAGCAGGTTCCCCAACTCCTAGAGATGGATCAAACTGAGGCATCTACTCAGAATGATCAACCAGGGGAGGCAACTGAGTTGTATACTCAGGAAAGGTCTGAAGTACCTAAAACTTCAAACAAAGAAGCTGAAATGGAACAACAAGACTAAAGCATAGAAGGGTCACAAGTTCCAGAGACCAATCAGCCTGACACTGCTCAGGTAGCTGAATGGTTTAACTCTCTACTTGTGATATTTTGTGTTTATTAATCTTGTTATTTAACAAAAATTTCTTTTTTACAGGCTGAATTAGAAACACAATAACAAGAGGAAGCTAGAAAGCTTGCCTCAGAGACTGAGAAAGAGGCTACCACAACCTCACCTCTTGAGGAATCTGAGCCTGTTCCACAAGTGAAAAAGAGTTCCTTAAGATATTACTTTTCAGTTATATGTTAATACACTTAACTAATTAAGTGGATGTTTCTAATAGGCTCCAACTGAGAAAGAAGAAGATAAGGCAGAAATGCTAGAAAAGGACCCAGAAACCATCAAGGTTTCTGAAGAAAATGTCATTGAGCCTTCTAGTGTGAAGGTATATAAAACTCAGTGATAAACATTCTTCATCATGGGTTAATATAAATTCTTCTCTAATTACTCAATACTTTCTACTTACAGGCTCATTCAGAAGTAGAAGTGCAAGGGGAAAGAGTTGCTACATCCCCTGCACCCATGGAAATTGATGAAGCCCCCAAGGCAACATCACCAGAAAGAACACCAGAAACTGAGAAAGTTTCTGAGAAAAATGATTTTGAGTCTCCTGATAAGGAAGTAAGTGAAAAACTCAGAGATCATTGAAGCTTAATTGCATATATTCTTTCATGACAATTTCCTAAGTATTGTGTTAATTTTAATTCTCAGGTACAAGTAGAAAGAAAGGTTGATGAGGAACAGACTCCCAAGTCTCCACCTCACAACAAGATATCTGAGGCACCCCCTACCTCAATAGTACAAGTCTCTGAGCCTGATGTAATCATTCAGGTAACTCAGAAACCTAACTACACAAATACTCAGAGATCTACACAAGTTTTGAATCTAACTCAAAACTCTTTCTTTCAGGCTCAAACAAGTGTGCAAAAGGCTTCTGCATTCTCAACAGAAGACCTGCTTACATTCTTCAAGAACCACACACTAAAGAAACATCTCAAGTGTTTCAGAAAGTGGCAAAAGCTCAGAAGCTCAGATCAGACTGAATTAACAAAGGTGACTGATCACCAATTGAGAAGAGTCAGAGCTTTTGACTTGGAGAATTATGTCCATGCCATGTTCCCAACAGAGCAATACTCTTTTGCTACTCTGATGCATAAGGACTTTATCAAAGAAGCTACAAACAAGCTCATAGAAGCTTTTGAAAAGGCAGATGGTCAGACCAGAATGCAAATGGCATTCAAGCCTACTTTGCCCCAGACCTTACAATGCATACCCTCTGAACAAGAGGAGGTAAATGGGCAAAAGATCACTATTCCAGAAGTGATCAATCTGGTCTCTGAAGATGTAGAAGAGAAGGAGACTGATGAGAAAGACTATGAAGATTCTCCTTCTGACCATCACAAGGATGAGAATGATAAAAAGGATGATGATGATGCCCCTGCACCAGGGACAGGATGGATTACACAGAGAAAGAGTGCCTCAGTTGCTGAAAAACACACTGAGAGGACATCACAAAAATCCCCTCCTCCATCTCCCCATAAATCTACCCATCCATCTTCCCAACAACAAAAGGACACCACTGAACAAGTATTTGAGCACTCTAAGGAAACAACTCAAAAGATATTGAATACACAAACTAGAGCTGCTCAACTCAAACAACTGTTGGAAGAAGAACAACAGCACCATCTTCAACTGGAAGAAGAGCTAGCTAAATCCAAAGATAAGCTTAATCAACTTCAAGATCAATACTTACAAGAAATGGTAGCTTACTATGAGGTCAAAGAGCTCCAGGATGCTGTAAATACCATTGCTAGGAAAGAAGATCACTGGGCTGATGACTCAGATGATGAAGAAGAGAAGAAATTGGCAGAACACCGCAATGAACACCTAGCGGTTTCTCATTTGAAAAGGAAGCTAATTGCTCCTGAAATATTTAGCAAGCTGCCAAATGTCAACTCCAATGAATACTTGAACAAATATCAAGTACTGGCCAAATTGAAAAAGGAGTTGTTTTCTCAAGATAAAGCCACCACTGAATCAGTCCCTGCAGAAATGAATACATTCACTGAGCTCATCACTCAGAGGACAACCAGTCTGGTCATTTCTTAGAAAGACCTAGGCATGGTTAGGGATGATGACCAAAACTTGGCTGCAAAAGCTTTTGAAGAAGCTAGCTATGCTGCTGGAAAAGCAGATGCCATTCAAGGCCCATTGGCAGAGCTCACTGATAAGGAAAATGGACTTATCAAACAAAATCAGGAGCTCAAAGCTGAACTTCAGAAGTTGGTCACTGCCTATAACTGCTTACAAGGGCATTTTGAGTCTCTCTCAGAATCATTTATGAAGCTTAGTCAGCCAACAATGACTAAGGGGGAAGGATTGTACAAATCTGGACCTCAAAGTCAGGGGGAATGGGAAGAAGGGGAAGGATATAAGAAGAAATCTGGAGCTGGTGCTGCTCAGAGAGGAAGAAGAAACAAGAAAACTTCCCAGCCACCACTCAGAATCAATGAGCCCTCCTCAAGTCAAGCTGCTTTACAAATAGTAGCTACTTCCCAGAAACCAACTGAAGGAACTTCAATGGTAACAAGGGCCATAGCACAGAAACCTCCAAGGAGTACCAAGGCTCCAAGGAGAAGACAAGTGAGAGGGATTGATGAGTCTTCTGAAGAAAAAGAAGAAGAAGGCTGCAAAACTCTCACAAGAATTAATCTGGATGATGATGATGAAGTGACTGATGAAGATGAAGCTCCTCTTCACAGAAAAAGAAAAATTGATAACCTAATCGAGCCCGTAGCTGCAAAGCCTTTGGCAGCTAAAACACCCTCTGGAAATATCAAGTCAATCCAGGGTGATTCTTCAAGCAATCCAAGGGAAAACTCAAGGCAAAGGAGGAATAGATTGAGAGCTGAAAGAAGAAAAGGTCAACTTCCACTCAAGCCAGAAGAAGCCAGAATTGAGTATGTGAAGACTGACAACAACTCCTCCTCCTATAGGTGTATTCATCAGAGAAATGGATACTGGATACAGGAACTCAAGCACTTGCTTGTAAATGAAAAAGGATTTCCAGTACCCATCCATCAACAACTTATGGCATGGAGAAAAGATAAGCCAATCTTGATCAACACCAATCATGTCAAAGCTTGGTTGGATTTTGAAGTTGTCAAGAGAGTTGAAGCCATGAGGAAGGACCTTAATGATGAATGTCCTTATGGAAAACCTGATGATGTGCATAGAGTCCCAAACCTCACTGGAACAGGCACAAGGCCAAGACTTGTCAGGAACCCTTTGAGTCATTCTACATGACTGAAGATCAATACAAGGGTGACATCAGATATCTGAGGATCATATATGATTACTTCAAGCTATCAGATATCAGAATTGAGCATGCCTGGAAATGGGGAAAGTATTTATGGGTCAAACACTTTGCCAAGAAAAATCCTACCAAATCATACAAAGAAGTATGTGGTTATGCCAGAGACACTGAGATGTTGGTCAGAACCTTACTCTATGACTACTCAGATGATATCAAAAGATTTGGAGATAGGGAGTATGCAAATTGATCCTTGAGTCATTGAAGATTTGAAGACTTGAAGACTAGTTTATTAGGATGTCTACTTGGAGCTTGGTTACTCCTGTTGTCCTAATTTACTATGTATTTTGTATCTTGCTGACTGCACTAAATTGTATTTTATTAAAGTTATCTGAATTTTTATTGTAACATATCTGATGAACCTACTCTCAGATATCAATCTATAAAAGATAACTTGTCAGCAAAGATCACACCTTGTGATTTGGTTGATGTTTACCTCAGTTGCTGAAAAGCACACTGAGAGGACATCACAAAAATCCCCTCCTCCATCTCCTCAGAAATCTACCCATCCATCTCCCCAACAAAAAGACTCTATTGAACAAGTAGTTGAGCTCTCTGAGGACAACACTTAGAAAATATTGGATGCACAAGCCAGAGTTACTCAACTCAAACAGTTGTTGGAGGAAGAACAACAGCTAAATCTTCAACTGGAAGAAAAGATAGTTGAATTTAAAGAAAAGCTAGATCACTGGGCTGATGACTCAGATGATGAAGAGGAGAAGAAATTGGCAGAACACCGAAATGAGCACTTGGTGGTGTCTCATTTGAAAAGGAAGCTGATTGCTCCTGAAATCTTCAGCAAGCTGCCAAATGTCAACTCCAATGAATACTTGAACAGATATAAAGTACTGGCTAAATTGAAAAAGGAGTTGTCTTCTCAAGATAAAGCCGCCATTGCATCAGTCCCTGCATAGATGAAGACATTCACTAAGCTCATCTCTCAGAGAACAACCAGTCTGGTCGTTGCTCAGCAAGACCTAGGCATGGTTAGGTATTGTTAGGAATATCTGTTTAGATTTTGATCAGCAACCTAATGACTTATCTTAGCTCAGAAAGGTGGTTAGTACTCTTGGTTCACTTGAACACTGTAAAAGAGGAAACTCACTAAGTATGATAGTCTACCTAATCTTGTATAGGATGTTAGGTCTCTGAATGTAATTTTTATTTTGTAAAAAGAAGACCAAGAAGAAGGCATCCAGCAGGAAAAGTTCAACGGATTTGAAGATTTGAAGACTGCACAAGATTGTTGAAGACAAGGTTTCTCAGATACCTATGACCAGATATCTTGAAGACACAAGCATTTTTAAATAAACAGTGTTGCAGAAGATATCTGAGAAATAAAAGGTTTCTGAAAAGAGGAAAGTGCCCACAGATATCTACACTCATATACCTTGGACATAAACTATGTTTCTGAAAAGAAATATATTATAACAAGTTGTTTCAACAAGTGGAGAGTTGTGATAATCTCTGGAAAAGGACGTGCAAAGCTTCAGAGAACTCTGATAGTATAAGATCTCTGATACAATGCATAGTTCCGTTGGCACTACAGGACAAAGTATAGTACAATGCATTAAATGCGCGGACAGAGATGTCTGAACAAAAACGGTAGCTTCTGAAGAAGAAGACAAACGTACTACAGTACTATACTCAGATATCAATAGTTTGAATTTGATTTAGGCCTAACGGATACTATTCAAACGGCACTCAAATTCATCTATAAATATCAACACTTAGACTGCTTGAGAACACACACAGAACTTACACCTTAGAACACAGAACTTACACTGGACACTATCTTTAAAACTCTCAAGCATACTACTTACCTTCAAGCTTTCTGTTGCGACCAAAGCTCTTGATTCTAAGTAGCACAAAAGTTCTAAGTGTCCTGATCCTTAACAAGCATTGCTATTTGTGAAAGAGTTGAATTAAGATTTGATATCTGAGATTCATTCTCTTGAACATTTATCATAGACTTGGGTCAGTAAAGAACAAGATACCATACATTGCAAAGTGTATTAAGTATACTTGATTCTCAGAGCTATCTGCATAACTGAACAAGTTATTAAAGAAGCTCACCTGACAAACTACCTTAACTAACACCTTAATTGGTTAGGATGTCTACTTGGAGCTTGGTTACTCCTGTTGTCCTAGTTAACTATGTATTTTATATCTTGCTGATTGTGCTTTATTGTTTTATCATTGTAAAAGTTATCTGTAAACTTTACTTGTAACATATCTGATGAACCTACTCTCAGATATCAATCTATAAAAAGATAACTTGTCGGCAAAGATCACACCTTGTGATTTGGTTGATGTTTACTTTCTGCACTTAATTAAAATGAATTGAAAAGATCATAAGAATTGATTAAGTGTGAGATTGTTCCCTCTTCCAAGTTGTAATAGGTTTTAAAGATAGTCATTGTTGACTGATCAAAAAGGGGAAATTTGTTAGGAATATCTGTTTAGATTTTGATCAGCAACCTAATGACTTATCTTAGCTCAGAAAGGTGGTTAGTACTCTTGGTTCACTTGAACACTGTAAAAGAGGAAAATCACTAAGTATGTTAGTCTAGTAAATCTTGTATAGGATGTTAGGTCTCTGAATGTAATTTTTATATCTTTGAAGAAGAACAAGAAGAAGGCATCCAGCAGGAGAGTTCAACAAATTTTGAAGATTTGAAGACTGCACAAGATTGCTGAAGACGAAGGTCATCAAATACCTATGTTCAGATATCATGAAGAAACAAGTGTTTTTCAATAAACAAGTTTTGCAAAAGATATCTGAGAACACAATTTCTGAACGAGGAAAAGTGCCCACATATATCTACACTCAGATACCCTGGATAAAACTATGTTTCTGGGAAACAATGTTTCAACACGTATTTGGAGATGTGAATGTCTCTGGAAAGGGACATGCAATGCTTCAGAAAGCGTGCATAGTTCCGTTGGCACTACAGGACAAAAAATAGTACAATGCAATAAATGCACAGACAGAGACATCTAAACAAAAGAGGAAATCTCTGAAAAGAGACAACGTCATCTGCAGTACTATTTTCATATATCAATAGTTTGAATTTGAATTGAGCCTAACGGATACTATTCAAACGGCTTCAAATTCAACTATAAATATCACCACTTAGAATGCTTGAAAGACACACAGAACGAACTTATTCATTCAAGCATACAAGCCTTCAACCTACTTACTCTTTAGCTTACAGTTGCGACTAAGCTCTTGAATTCTAAGTAGCACGAAAGTTCTAAGTGTCCTGATCCTTAACAAGCATTGCTATCTCTAAAGGAGTTGAATCAAAAGATCAAGTATCTGAGTTTCATTCTCCAGAACATTTGACATAGACTTGGGTCAGTAAAGAACATATCACCACACATTGTGAAGTGTGTTAAGTGATTCTTGTTCTATAGAGTATTCCTAAATAACTGAAAAGTTAGTAAGAATACTCACCTGACAAACCATCATCACCAACACCTTAAACAGCGTGGAGTACAGGAAGTACTTAGTTTGGGAAACTAAGGAATAACTCCAAGGCTACTGAGCATAGGAAGTACTTAGTTTGGGAAACTAAGGAACAGCTCAAAGGTTTCTGAGTAAAGGAATTACTTGGCTAGGAGCCGGGGAATAACTCAGGGGGAACACTTGGTTGGGAAGCTAGTGTATTTAGGAATCAAGAAAAGATATTTGTAAGGTGAACTCATTTATCTGTTTTAGTGGATTCCAGGTCTGAGAAAGGCCGAAGTGGATTAGTTGAAAGATTACGCCACCTTCAGATACCACTATAAAAGACGTGTTATTTACTTTCAGTAATTTACTTATCGTTCGGTTTATCCTGCTAAGAATTTAAACACATCATATCTTGTTGAGCACGTGCACTTATCACAGAAAAGTCTTCCGCTCTTTGAAATTAAGTATCAGATATCTTCACAGATATCTGAGTAATTGTGTTTATCTACAAAAGTTGTAAAAGACTACTATTCACCCCCCCCCCCTCCCCCTAGTCTTTTCCTTTGCCGTTATCTGGACCAACACAATCTTCAATTTAATACACATTTGACTCTATTGCTTTATAAATTGAACCAATGACTCAATATTATTGTAAATTAGACCCCAATAAAATTTATTTTCCAAATTATACCCAATTATTTTCCTTCTTCTTCGTTAAAATTCCGACCAACCGCTCCGGCACATCTCCTCCGATAAAAATAGCTCCGACTGACAACTCCACTAGGAGCTTTGAAACAACTCCGACCGGAGCTCTCAAAATGCTCCCGATCGGAGCTTTTACAGCTCTGGTGACAGCTCCGGTTTGAGCTTCTGACTCGCCGAGTCAAGCTCAATTGAGCAAAACAGCCTCCGAGGAGTGTTTCAGCTCCTGAGGAGTCAGAAGCTCCAAACCGGAGCTGCTAATAGCTCTGATTTAGAGTTGTGACAGCTCCTGTGAGGAGCTGTAAAGCTCAAAAGAGGAGCTGCTAACAGCTCCGATTTGGAGCTGTCATTTCACAGCTCCTCGCCGGAGCAGTTAGCAGCTCCGGCAAGGAATGGAGCTGTGTTTCAGCTCCGGTGGAGCCGTTACCGGAGCTCCGATCGGAGCGGGAAAATAGCTCCGCCCAGAGCTTTTTTTTTTTAGGAGAAGAAGATGAAGGAGGGAGGAAGAAGAAGGAGGTTGGAGGTGGTGGAAATGGTGGTTAGAGGTGGTGGTGTAAAATGGTGGTTAGAGGTGGTGGTGTAAAATGGTGGTTGGAGGTGGTTGGAGATGGTGGGTAGTTATATTGAAGAATAAAAAATGTTGGGCTTTGTTTGTAATTGTTAAAAATATTTTGGGGTTTATTTTGCAATAAGAGAGAATTAATTAATTTTTGAATTATAAAGAAAAGATAAAATAGTTGAAAATTTTGACTTTTGGGCCTATCTGTCATTACATTTTTTTTCGTGTGTAAATAATGGGTTCATCTATAATTGTTTGAATAGAAGGGACCTCATTGACAAGAGGCTATATTGAAGGGTTGGTATATGTAATTTTCCCTTAAAGTTTCATTTTTCAGAAAAAAGAAAAGATAAAATAAATAGTAAAACAAAAAATAATGGAAAAATAAAATTACAATTGTGAGTTTTGTTACAGTATAGCCCGTTATGTTTTAAACTTAACAAAATATACCAATTTTAAATTTTGTTCATACTATCATCTAAAAACATAACTAAAATCAACCCTCAAATTTTTTAAATTTCTGGAAACTTTCACATTTAATTATTTAGAAAAGAAAAGCAAGAAAACATTTAAAATTAAAAAGACCGGAGTCTCTTAACGGATCTCGGCCAGAGCTTCCAGAAGCTCGTCATAGCCTTCCATGGAAGTGCGAACAGAGCTTCCATGGAAGCTCCATTGCTTCCATGGAAGTTACCCACCACGCACCACCACCACCACCGCACCTCCACCACCGCACACCTTCTAATCTGATCTACTCTGCTCCGCACTTCTGATCTGTCTCCACCTACACCTTCTACTCCGATCTGTCTCCACCACACTAGCACCGCACTTCCGATCTGCTCTGTTTGTCACCTTGCTCTGCTCCGTCACCGCACCACCACCGCACCTCCACCTCCACCACCACCGTCCTTCGAGCTTCTTCCATTTAAAAAAAATTAAAAGATGTAGGAGAAGAGGAGAGTTTCAATGGAATGTCAAATTGGGCATCCATGGATGATTGGTTCCGAGCAGCTCTAATGGAGTTCCGTGGTGGTGGTGAAGTTTCCATGGTGGTTCTTTGTGTTGGAGGTTTGTGGTGGTGGAGGAGAAGGGTGGCGGAGATGGTGGTAGAAGTAAAGTGGGGAGTTTTGGAGAAGAAGGTAAAATTGGGGTTTTAAAATGTAAAGTAAAGAAATTAATTAGATGGAATGATTATAATGAAATTATAAAATAGAAAAAAAATTAAAGATAATGATAAAATAAAATAAAAGGATGGAATCTTTGACTTTTTGGGTTTATATGTAATTACTTTGAAAACACAAGGGAAGGTTTTGTAATTGTTCAAACAGCGGGTATGAATCTGTAAAGTGGCCATCTTGGAGGGGTGGGTTTTGTAATTATCTGTTTTAACGACTTATGTAGTCTTTTTTACCGTGTTTGGTTAAGTCCTTTAGCCTTTTATTAGTGTTTTGGTGCTTTTTTACGTTTCGGTGTTTTTTGTGTTTTTGTACTTTTATAGGTGTTTTTTAGGTAAAAAAAGGCTCGTACGAAGCTAGTTCGAAGCTTCTAGAAGCACACAAGGCTAATAGTGAGGCACTACTCCAAAGAGGTGACAAGGAGGTTGAGAAAAGGGAGTCAAATGAGGAAGAAGTGGAAAAAACTAACTATATCCCGCGGTCGCCTAAAACAGAATGTTTGGGATTTTCAGCAGACCGCGGTGAGACCTGTTCAAACCCACGATTTCTGGCAGTTTTTCCCATGATTTTGAATTTGAACTTCCTTGGCTATAAATAGGGCAATTGTACTTCGTTTTTATCATATCTTCAGACCTTCCTAGTCTACATTTTCTTACTTTCAAGCATTGTAAACAATCTAGAGATTCAATCTCTCATTCAATTGAAGTATTTATTCCTTTCAGACGATCCCTTATCATTGAAGAGTCCAGGTAACAATTGTGTAACTACTTATTTAGCTTGTATGTGACAAGTTGTTATCTCTAACATCCGAATCTTGATGTATCGGTTTTGATTTGTGACTAGTTATCATCCATTAGGTAATATTCGTATAATTGCATGTTCTTTGTGAAGTGTGCATAGTGCATCCTTAATTGGTTCTTATCGTATAAGCAAACTAGTGTAGATTATCCGTACTTATTATATGTATTTGGTTATACTCACAATAGCAAGAGTGATGAGTTGCGTATAGTGCATCCTTAACTGGTTCTTATCGTATAAACACACTTTTAAAAGGATTAAATTAGCTTATTTATTTGTAGAATTGCATGATCTAGGGTTTTACCTTATCTTGTGCATGTTAGAATTATTCTAGGACTGAAGTATCAACGATCTACACACATATTGTTAACAACCAACACAAGCGAGTCTATTATGTAGAACTAGCTTAATCAATTTCTCGAGAGAACGACCATGTGGTTTAAGCCTTGTTTGTCTATAAAAATCGCTTTACTACTTGTGTTTTTATAAGTAATAATTTTGAGCGCATCAAAATTTGGCGCCGCTATCAGGGAGTTGATTCCTACGTTCTTTTATAGTAGGACCAATTTTGTTAGTTGCATTTTTATTATTCCTTTATTTCAAAAAACAAAAGAAAAAATCAAAAAACATTCGAAAAACCAAAACAAGTAGTACTGCCTTGTTAGAATAGGAGCCTTTGATTAGACTAACAGGAACTGATCCTGCTTTTGAAGTTTAGTTCTTGGTTTCTGTTCAAGTTTATGCAGGGAAGAAGATCCTTGGATTCACCCTTAACTGCTGCAAACAACGAGGTAGAGAGATTTTACCAGGAGCGAAGAAGGAACTTAACAAAGGTAGACATGGAGATCAGAACTACAAGCTCTAATGCGAATGCTGCTGCTGCAATCGCTGTGGGAACACTGGAGCACCAAGGAGGGAGTTTGGGGAATACATGCAACCCGCGGCTCCATGGTCTATGTTTTAGTAGAAATTTTCTATGTTTTAGTATAAATTGCATGTCTATGTTGTTCGTTGTTGCTGGTTTAGTTTTTTGTACAAATTGTCTATCTTATACTATAAATTGTCTAGTTTTTTGTATAAATGGTCTATATTTTTATGTTATATGTTGCTGGTCCAGTTTGAATGGTTTAGTTTTTTCTATAAATGGCCCATGTTTTAGTATAAATTCTCTATATTGTTATGCGTTACTGGTTTAGTAATTGTCTAGTTTTTTAGGATAAATGTCCTATGTATTAGTAGAAATTAACTATTTTTTTTTTTTTTTGGTATAAATGTCCTATGTTCTAGTTTTAGTATAAAATGTCTAGTTTTTTGTATAAATGTCATATGTTTTAGTAGAAATTATCTATGTTGTTCTTTGTTTTTTTGTTTATTGTGAAAAGATAAATGCCTTATATATTATTTAGTTTTTTGTATGAATGGCCTATGTTTTAGTATAAATTTGTCAATGTTATTAGGGGATGGCTAATTTTAGTACTGTCGCATTATACTAATGTTAATACTACGATCAACTCTAGATTTAATCTCAACCTTTCATTTATTATTAATGCGACAAGGCATCGTACTGTCGCATAATGAGGTCGCACTACGTCGTATAATATTTAAATATGTTGTTAGGTTGAATTATACACACATTTATTTTATTTTGAACTTAACAAAATATACCCAAAAACAATCTCAAATCAACCTCTTTTATAAAAAATTCAAACAAACAACAATTACAATTTAATTTTTTTTTTACCGAGCTCCGGTCAGAGCTCGCCAGAGCTCCGGGAACCGCCATGGAAGCTTCGATCTCTTCCATGGCTGCTATGCAAGTTTTTCCATGGCGGCCATGGCAGTCATGGAAAGCTTCTACAGAAGCTTCAAGCTCGAGTTTGGAAGCTTGAAAGTTTCAGCCATGGAAGAAGGGGAAGAAATGGTTCGTCGGAGCGTCGGTGGTTTGGTGGTGGTGAGTTTTGGAGAAGATGGGGTTTAAAATATAAAGGGATATTTAGGAGGGTGATTTTTGTAATTATTTATATTTGTATTTATAAAATTATTTGAATTATTAAAGATTTTGTAAATTATTTTTTAATTGTTGATTGTGCCATTTGTCATGTTTCGAATGGTGTACTAACATTAGTGTAGTGCGACGTAGTACTATAATTAGCCAAGCCCATGTTATTATGTTAGGAATATCTGTTTAGATTTTGATCAGCAACCTAATGACTTATCTTAGCTCAGAAAAGTGGTTAGTACTCTTAGTTCACTTGAACACTGTAAAAGAGGAAAATCACTAAGTATGTTTGTAAAATCCCGAAAATTTTATTGGACCATCTATATGAATTTAATTTGGAGACGATAAATTATATGGACTCGAGTTGTTGCACGGGTTTTACTAGTCATTATTTTAATGGACTGGTAAATTGAGACGGGCTGTGATGAGTTTATTGGACTGGATTTGGACCCGAGCGATAGTCTAAAAGAGTATGGTGAAGAGTTATTGTATAATTAGGTCTCTTGAGAATATAATTATAAATATATATATATATAACTTGCTCGTGATAGTCTGGCAGAAAGAAATCGACAATTTCGATTACTTTGGAGACAAAACTCGGCAGATCAATTAATGGGGTATTAGCTTGTGAGACTAATGAGGCAAGCTAGTTGGATCGATCAATGCATGTCCAAGTAAGTAGCTGAATCTATTTTTGCATGTTTTGGTGTGATCAAGGTACAAAAGAATAATCAGTTTATTAATCAAGTCGTGGAGAGAAGATTAATTAGTATGGGATACATATCCAATGATTATATTTATTTGCTTGGAGTATATGGATGGGAACTCAAAGCATGGTACGCTTGTATTTTTCTAGATCAGAGGCTGATGGAACAATTGTGTTCGACTAAGGTGGTCGGTTGGACTTTTGATTGGCCAGTGAGTTAGGGTTGCTCAATATGGTTTGTGAACTGAGAGGTAAGGGGAACTCTTGACACTTTTACTTTATTTTATTGTTATAATATATGTATATGTATTGTTTTAAAGTTTGACAAATAACTTATGGTTATTATATCATGTTATGGGACTTGATATAATAGTCTATTCGTAAAAAGGATCAAGTATGTGTTTTCCAAAATGTTTTCCTTGTGTATGCGATTTGTGAAAGTGATTTGATAAAGCATGGATTATGTGTACGTTTATGCTCATCGATATGTCTATGAAGTGTGTGACCCTTTCGGGGGGAATGTCGTGCTTTGGAGTACTCCCGGTGTTATGTGTGTGACCCTATTGTGTTAGGGGATATATTATGTGAAAGCCGACATGTGTGCCATCACGGTTTGTGTGGCCGTAGTGTATATTTGATTCGACCTAAATGTGAATAGTGTATTGTGACATGTGTTCCATGCAAATGATTTTCGACTATGTTTGATATAAAAATGGAGTGTATATGTATGTATACTTTTCTATATGTACTTGATCCGGGTAAAAGTGTCAGGAGCTCACCCTTACACCCCCTTTCAGATATTTAGTAAGTGATTGGACGAAGATACTTTGGAGTTGAGACGGTAGTCAGATGATGGATTTTTGAAGAGTATTTAGTAGTTGCTGCGACTCTGAGATTCCTATTGTATAAGATGATTTGTATTGTTGGGATTGTTTTTGTTGAGGATTTGTAATTGATGTAATTACTTTAGATTCTCTGTTTGTACCACTCTGAGATAATTGATGTATTTGAGGATTAAAGGAAGGCTTCGTCTTGGCGTGAGCCCATCTCACGATAGACGGCCGGTTGCGCCAAAATAGTTTGGTTTTGGCGCGTGACAATGTTAGTCTAGCAAAACTTGTATAGGATGTTAGGTCTCTGAATGTAACTTTTATATCTTTGAAGAAGACCAAGAAGAAGGCATCCGGCAGGAGAGTTCAACAAATTTGAAGACTTGAAGACTGCACAAGATTGCTAAAGACGAAGGAAATTGGTCTCATCAGATGCCTATGTCCAGATATCTTAAAGAAACAAGTGTTTCTCAATAAACAAGTTTTGCAAAAGATATCTGAGAACACAAGGTTTCTGAACGAGGAAAAGTGCCCACAAAAATCTACACTCAGATACCCTGGATAAAACTATGTTTCTGGAAAACAATATTTCAACAGGTATCGGGAGATGTGAAGTTCTCTGGAAAGGGACATGCAATGCTTCAGAAAGCGTGCATAGTTCCGTTGGCACTACAGGACAAAAATAGTACAATGCAATAAATGCGCAGACAGAGACATCTAAACAAAAGAGGAAATCTCTGAAAAGAGACAACGTCTTCTGTAGTACTATTTTCAGATATCAATAGTTTGAATTTGAATTGAGCCTAACAGATACTATTCAAACGGCTTCAAATTCAACAATAAATATCACCACTTAGAATACATGAAAGACACACTACACCTTGAACATACACACAGAATGAACTTATTCATTCAAGCATACAAGCCTTCAACCTACTTACTCTTTAGCTTACAGTTGTGACTAAGCTCTTGAATTCTAAGTAGCACGAAAGTTCTAAGTGTCCTGATCCTTAACAAACATTGCTATCTGTGAAGGAGTTGAATCAAAAGATCAAGTATCTGAGTTTCATTCTCCAGAATATTTAACATAGACTTGGGTCAGTAAAAAACATATCACCACACATTGTGAAGTGTGTTAAGTGATTCTTGTTCTATAGAGTATTCCTAAATAACTGAAAAGTTAGTAAGACTACTCACCTGACAAACCATCATAACCAACACCTTAAACGGCGTGGAGCGGTGAAGTACTTAGTTTGGGAAACTAAGGAATAACTCCAAGGTTACTGAGCATAGGAAGTACTTAGTTTGGGAAACTAAGGAATAGCTCAAAGGTTTCTGAGTATAGGAAGTACTTGGCTGGGAGCCGGGGAACACTTAGTTGGGAACCTAGTGTATTTAGGAATCGAGAGAAGATATTTGTAAGGTGAACTCAATTATCTATGATTCCAGGTCTGAGAAAGGCCGAAGTGGATTAGTTGAAGGATTACGCCACCTTCAGATACCACTGTAAAAGACGTCTTATTTACTTTCAGCAATTTACTTATCGTTCTCTTTATCTTGCTAAGTATTTAAACACATTATATCTTGCTGAGGACGTGCACTTATCACAAAAAAGTCTTCCGCTCTCTGAAATTAAGTATCAGATATCTTCACAATATCTGAGAAATTGTGTTTATCGTCAAAAGTTGTAAAAGATTATTCCCCCCCCCCCCCCTAATCTTTTCCTTTGCCGTTATCTGGACCAACATATTATGTGTTGAAATTTTAGTTTGAATGGTTTAGTTTTTTGTATAAATTGTCTATTTTTTTATGTTTTTGTTGTATGTATTAGGTTTTCGTAAACAGGGTGGTCGAACAAAGAAATTGATTGGTCTCAAAAATAGAGACGTTGTGGAAGAAGGGGTCGATGAACTAGTCAAGAGTGTGAAGAAAGCTATTTTTGAAGATGTATTAAATGTTTTTCAAAAGACATTAAATTTTGATTATTTTTATTATTTTGTGTATTGAAATTTATTGGTTGACAAATGAAATTGAAGTTCATGTTTATTTTTCTAAATATTGTGTTTTCATTGGATAAATAGGTTGTTACTAATGTTTACAGGCTAAACATAGACAATTTCATGATAAACATAGACAATCTATAAATATATGAAAAGTGGGAGGCTATTTGAAATAATAGTCATGCCACATAGGACAAAATCTTATGTGTCAAATTCAACCTCAATAAAATGTATTTAAATTCAACTCTATTTGCTAATTTTAGTAAAGACATGCTAATTTTAGTACTATTTTCACTATTTCATGTCTTAATTACTACAAGAAAAATCTATTATTAGTATATACTATATTTTGAAAAAATTCATCACAATGTTGCATTTTGAATACTTAAAAATGAATTATTTGTAAATATGGGGTATTTGATGTTTAGTTGAGCTTATTTAGGAATTAGTTTCTTCAACCTGTCTAACACACCGAAAAATCAAGTGAGTTAGTTATCTTCCCTTATTTTACGTAATTCGAAAAAGCTGAGTATCCGGTTAATTAGGATTATATATATATATATATATATATATATATATATATATATATATATATATATATATATATATATATATATATATATATATATATATATATATATATATATATATATATATATATATATATATATATATATATATATATATATATATATAAAAGTGATGGTTTAGATGAAAGAAGAGCTATGCCACGTATGCAAAAAGCTGATGTGGCAAATTCTAGCCCAAAATAATTGATTTATTAATCTTCCTATTTTCATGGAAAAATTATAACATTCACAAGTTGTTTTCGTATCTGTTTTTGGTTCTCGACTCTGTTTAAATATTCTAAACATATTTATATTTTTTCTTCCTTATTTGTTTAAATTGAATAGTTGTTGTGATTTACAGACAGATTCACGTTATGTACTATCTAATCAACATTATCTACATACCTCTCAAAAATAAAATAAAATAATCATGTTTCTTACTACTCTTCCAATTTAACAATAATTTATATTGTTACTACTCTTCCAATTTAACAACAATTTATATTGTTACTACTCTTCCAATTTAACAACAATTTCATAAGTAGACATAAAAGCAAATACATTAGATATTTTAGATTATTATTACTTCTATTTTATGGGGGAGTCGAAACATTTATATACTCCCTCCGTCCCAAACTCAACTTCCCACTTTCCTTTTTAGTGCGTCCCAAACTCAACTTCTCATTCTTAATTTAGAAAGTTTTATACCCCACCATCATTATAATAATACTATCTCTCATACTTTATTCGCATTTTTTCTTACTTTATTCACTATTTTTCCTATTTTATTCTCATCTTTCCTACTTTATCTATTTTTCTATTAAAATCCGTGCCTGAATCAACAGGAAGTTGAGTCCGGAACGGAGGGGGTATATATGAAAATTGGTGGTCTATCTCAAAGTAAAACCATGCCACGTAGCCAAAACTCCTAGGTGGCAATTTCCCTCCAAAAACAATTGATTTTTTATTAACCCTATTTTCATGGAAAAATTATAACATTCACAATGGAAAAAAGCATTGTAAATTAATCCTAACAGATTAATTTTTTTCCTTTCTAATCTGTTTTGGTAATCCGGATTTCTAGCTACTCATTATTCCAATAATTAACAGAATCACGATACTCCATTTAATTATCTTTATTTGAGATATCAAAACAACCTAATTATAATAAGATAGACCACCTTCAATTTGCGAAGTAAATGGTGACAACATGTTTAAATTAATTAATTTAATCTGAGACATTATCGTTGGCAAAGCTCACAGGAATTTCATGGACTCTCAATCCCGTAAATGTGAGTAACCACCTTACTACTATTTAGACTCTCATTTTATGTTGACTCATATATATCCTATTAAAAAATCAATTCTTATCATATATATCCTAATTTAGTTTGTATACGAACTAAATCTCTACATATAATCACAACCCATCGCGATTTTCAGTCAGGCAAAATTACATCATTTTTGTTTCAAAATTCTACTGTACTCAATGGCTAGCTCTTCAAGAATCCGTTTGATCGCTTCCACCTTAGCAACAAAAACTCTAAATACATAATGCCACGATTTTGTTAAGTCTACGTGTTAATACTTTCAGGATAAATTAAATAGAATCTTGGGCCACAAATTGTTACACAATTTGTTTAGTTTTATCTTCTAAGGTTAGTTACATTTTTAAAATTATCAAATCAAATCTTTTAATTTATATTAATGAAATTCCATTTGTTACAAACTAAATATATATTGTAAAATTCCGGAATTTATTTTTTGGACCGCCTACATATGTATACTTGGAGTTAAAAATTTATTTGGACTTGAAATGAAGTAAGAGATTTTTTTAGTCACTATTGTATGGATCGATAAATAAAGACGGGCTAGATAATTTTATTAGATTCAATTTGGACCGACATAAAAGCCCAAATCAGTGTATACTCCTCGGTCGTGAAGAAGATTAGAACAATTGATTCCGTAGTCGGCTGCTTTAATTTACTACAGACGGAAAGGATGGTTAATGGATCAACATGGATTGATTACTGGTGAGATTAATTAGTGAGTTGTTTAGTTAATGATTCTGATTTCTATTCCTTACGTTTGGAATTGATTAAAGGTGGGAACAAGTTTTCCTATTTTGCTACTTATGGATTGATCTTCATTGGACAACAGAAACTATTGAAATCAGATTCATGACTTTGGCGAGACAGATAGGCGTGGTCAGTAGCAATTTGAGGTTTCCAGACTTTGGCGAGAGAGATAAGCTAGCAATTTAAGGTTTCCGAGGTAAGGGGTTTCTTTAACACTTTTGCTCTTATGTTCGTATTATCATATATATATATATAGTTTTAATGTTTGATAAACAAAAGATATGGGACTTGGTATAATAGTCTATTCGGAAAGGATCAAGTATCTGAATATCCAAAACGTGTTTTATGGTGTGTGCGATGTGTGAAACAATTTTGTTCAAGGGCATGGATAAATGTTATGTTTGAGCTCTTAGTTGTGACTATGAAATGTTATGTGCCCTTCGGAGAATTTGTCTGGCTGGAGTACTCCCTTATGTTATGTTACCCCTTTGGTAGGGGATTATGTTTATGTTATGTGAGCCGACCTCTGTGCCACCGGACTTATACTAGTGGCCATAGGATCATGTCTGATTGAGCCGAAATGTTACGTTTGCTATGCCATGCAACTTTTGTATATGTGTGATCGTACGGTGTGTATATATATGTATCTTTGAAACTCTGCTTGATCCGGTAGAAGTGTCAATGAGGCTCACCCTTACCCACCCCTTACAGATATTTAGTGAAGTGACATTGGTTGATGGTACGACGGAGTTAAGCTCGGTAGACGGATGGGGGATTTTGAGAAGTTTCTTTAGTAGTTGCTGCGTACACTTGGATTCGTATTGTATTAAGACGATTTGTACTGTTTGGATTGTCGTATGTATTGAGGACTTGTAATATTATTGTATATGAGATTTATAGACGCTCTGTTCTACCACTATGAGATATTTTTATGTATTTGAGCATTTAAGGAAGGCTTCGTCTTGGCGTGAGCCCATCTCACGATAGACGGCCGGTCGCACCAAAGTTTTGGTTTTGGGGCGTGACATATATAGTATATATATAGGTCCCTGCACTTCACGAATTCAAGTAGGCTTTAAAGAGTATATTTAATTTCATTTCATAATAGTACCTTACCTAACTCCAAGCTACTCTCCATTTAGTTGTGTTACAGATGGTAACTATCTTCATATGTTATATAGTATATTTATATCACAAAGTCCCATGAGATACGAATTTTATCTATATACGGCCTATATCATCAATAAAACCATACATGTTATTAATCAAAACGTCTATGTTGTTAACGAAATAAGTTTTATTTTAATATAAAAACACAAATGTTGATAACATATTTGTTTTTATTAATAACATCGATGATTTTCTTGACAATATAGGTCCGTCTCTTGATAAATTATCTAGAGACCGTCTCTCAGGAGACTCTATTTATATAATACAATATTCATTAAAATAAGATATAAATTTATTAAATGATATATATTGGTTGTGCAAATTTAAATTTTGAAAATAAACTATGGAACATTTTAATATTCAAAATCAATGCACCCATATAACTTCATCTGTAAAACTCCGAAACATATTTTAAACATATATTTGGATTCATCACGACGAAACAAATCCATAGACACCAATTATAAATATTATTATTAATAATATTTTATTCATTATACGAAGGAAGTTGAATAATCCAGTATAAATTTCAATATGGTATTAGAAATTATATTTTTTATGATTAAAACTATATATTATTTAATATGCTCACTTTATTTCACAAAAATTCAATTTAGGGCTTGTGCTAAATGAAGAAAAATTGGGGAATTTCGCTCTTGCTGAGCTTGAAGAGTTCCTTTATAGGAATGGGTTCAGCTTGAGTCAGATTGAAGGTATGCCCATGCCCGACAGTGTAGTCATAGATAATTGCATGAATAATTTCATACTTGAAGAAATGTTGTATGTTGATCATATGATTGAGCAGCACAACCGTTTGAATATGTCTCTCACTGATGAGCTGAGGACTGTGTACCATACTATTATAGATGCAGTCGATTCTGGTAGTGGTGGAGTTTTCTTTCTCTATGGTTACGGTGGCACTGGAAAGACATTTTTGTGGAATACATTGTGCTATGCATTACATGGTAGACGTGATATTGTTCTCCCAGTTGCATCGAGTGGTATAGACGTATAGCTACTCTACTTCTTCTTGGTGGTCAAACTGCACACTCTAAATTCATTATTACTTTGCAGGTCGATGAAACTACTACGTGTAGTAGGATAACCCGCGACAACGATCTTACAAGACTCTTGAAGAATACAAAGTTAATAATTTGGGATGAGGCGCCCATGACCAATAAGTTTTGTTTTGAGACTCTTGATCGCAGTCTAATGGACATAATGAGATGTCAACATGGTAGAGAATCGAACAAGCCATTTGGTGGATTTGTTGTCGTTTTTTGTGAAGATTTCAGGCAGATACTGCCAGTCATGCCTAAGGGTAGCAGGCAGGACATAGTCCATGCATCTCTCTGCTCATCCAAGAAGTTTTGGAGTTCGTGTCGTGTATTGAAGCTCACTAAGAACATGCACCTGCAAGTATTTTCATAACATTTTTATATTAATTATAGTTTTTTGAATCCACTTTATATATTTGAAATGCATCTAAATTATTTTTATATTAAGTATTTTTATTTTATTTTATTAAATTCCAATCTGGCCGCTCACATGCTGAGATTGAGAGTATTAGGAAGTTTTTTGATTGGTTGTTGAGCTTTTGAGATGATGAAGTTGGTGGTGATAATGATGGTGAGGTAGAATTTAAATTGCCTAATGATATCTTGATTCGTTCAACTGGTGCCCAATTGCTGGAATAGTTGAGAGCACATTTCCCTGCATTTGATACCATGTTGGCGATGGTCGGTACATCCATGATAGAGATATTGTTGCTCCGACCAATGAGATAGTCCAGGAAGTGAATGACTATATCATGTGTCTTTTACCTGAAGATGCCATTGAGTTCATGAGTTCCGACAACATATGCCCTGATGAAGATGATATCGTCAATAGAGAAGATGTGTATTCCGTCAAGTTCCTAAACACTATTAGACTTCTGAAATACCAAATCATATAATCCGTCTTAAGGGGGGTTGTCTTATATATAATGCTTCTTGGGAACATTGATTAGTCCTGGGAGCTTTGTAATGGAACTCGGTTGATTGTTACTGCAATTGGTAATCACGTTATTGAGGCGAAGACCATAAATGGGAAGAATGCGGGAGTGAAGGTTTTTATACCTAGGATTGTACTCACACCTTCTGACCTTACCAAGTTTCCTATTTGATTTCAGCGAAGGCAATTCCCTATATCAGTTTGTTATGCGATGACTATCAACAAGGGTCAGGGACAATCTTTATCTAATGTTGGACTCTATCTCCCAAAGCCTTTACTCAGTCATGGTCAGCTCTATGTGGCATTTTCTAGAGTGACAAGCAAGAAACGTCTCAAGGTTTTAACTTTGGATGAGGAAGACAATCCAATAGATACGACGACAAACATGGTCTACAAAGAGGTGTTTAGAAAGCTTTGAGATAATTTTTATTGTATTAAATCACTCTAACGTTATATTATTGAAATTCATTTATTTTATTATCAATACTAACTATATCCTTATTATGTTGTTTTGCAGTTGTTAATTATTGATAGACCTATCGCGATTGTACGAACCATCGACCCTGCAATCTCTTTTCAATAATTCAATGTATTATACAATTTTAATATGTTTATACAACATACCTTTTACATTATGTTTATCTAAATTATTTACATATGAAAGTGAGCCATGCCGTGTCAACGCCACGGGTTAGTACTAAGGCTTCTCTTCTCTACGATCTCTGGCTGGAAGGACTGGTTCTATCCAACCCGAATTTCAACCTTGTTCGAAATAATGATGTTCAGGTCCGGTCTGGTATATACTCGAACCCGTTACCTTTGTTACAAGACCCGACCACAATATTTTATGATTAGGTTAGTAAAAACTACATTTTTTCCGGCGGGGGTGGGGGAGTCTGCATATACTCTCTAGGCGGGGAAACTCTCTTAGATCTTCTTTCTACTTTCTTGATACATAACGGGCATGGGGGATCTGATACTCTCTAGGTGGGAAACTCTCTTCTATCTTCTCTCTACTTTCCTGATCTCCACAACGAGCCGGGGATTAATGATACTCTCTAGGGGAAAATGTCTTCGATCTTCTTTGTACTTTCTTGATCTCCATGGGAGGGGTGGGGGTCCCAGCTACTCTCAAAGTGAAACTCTCTTCTATATATATATATATATATATATATATATATATATATATATATATATATATATATATATATATATATATATATATATATATATATATATATATATATATATATATATATATATATATATATATATATATATATATATATATATATATATATATATATATATATATATATATATATATATATATACAACAACCATGCTAATCCAATAAACAAAATTCTAAAACCATCCTCATTATCCTATGCATTTAACATATCAATGGCCTCTTCAAGCTTATCGACCATGATCGATTAAGAGATCAAAGGTTTGCTGAATGATTTAATCATTATTATAATGGAGAAGATAGCGTTGCAATCAACCGGTACATGGGCAAATATCATCAGCATGTAATTACATGTTCGTTTATTTTGTCCTTCAATAAAATTTCATTTATCTTCGTACTATTTAACTAAATTTCACATTCTGCTTACAAGCTGTCTCCAATTGTATGAGATTGGCAACTTATCAAGTGTTCTAAAAATATATGTATTGATGTATCAATATTTGTTCCTCAACCAATGATCGATAAGTTGGCTGATGCACAAAATTACGAAGCAATATTTAGAAAATCACTGGTAGGAGACAGTAAACATAAAGTATATATATTTCACAGTTTGTAATTTTGTTAAATTATTACTAATTATATTTCTTTTACATTCTCATTACATCAATTGTTTTTGTGGATGTGAAGGAATGCGAAGCGTACCAATTGATGGACATGACTCACACTTTGAAACACAATGAATCCAATTATTGTTTGAATTATATGAAACTGTTCAGTGAGGATGAAATAATTCGTGATCAAGGTGTTTATGGATTAGCAATGCAGAAATCTTATTATCTTGGAGTGGTCTACATTAGTTCCTCTAGATGGCTTTGACGCCAAGACTTTCAAAATTAAAGTTGAAAAATCCAGACTATTTTGATGTTCCATTGTTCTGTAAACGAAAGAACCTCATGGACAACTTAGATATGACTGAGAAAATCCAATCATACAAATTCAACCAATGTCCTAGATGTGTTGCCGATATCGAAGTGGCCTATATGAGTGCAAATATTGCGAGCATTAGGAAAAAACATCGTCATGGATGAAGGTGTTAGCAGCTACATGATGGACTATGGATTAGCGATATTGTTTCATCTTCTATTTATCTTAATCGTTTCGTACTTTAGTAACTTTTGTGTAATTTTTAGCTTCATCCATTGCTAAAATTAGTATATCAGTGTCGATGAATAAAAGTTGGTTATCCAGCATAAAATACGATAATTTTATTTGATGAAGTCTGTATTATCCAAATCAAAATATGTCAGCTAGTATTTGATAAGTCTTTCGGCCATGAGTTAGACTCATGTTCACTAATTCAATCAAATAAACTCTACTATTTTGATGGTTGTATTTTCTTCAAATTCAATCTTAATAAATTATATATTAAAATCAGCCATGTTTGCTAATGTTATTAAAGACATGAATAGTAAATAATAGAAAGAATGATAATTAGTGTCACTTAATTTATTAAACACTGTCAACACAACGCTTTGTTCCTCATATTAAAGAAAGCTATTTTTAGTTAGTCATGGTAACTACAAAATAGAATAATCAAAGTAGGACAAGATGTTCTACATGAAGGCACTTCTCGGACGAGGCTAATACATCCAGTAAATCCAGTAAAGTGCGTTCCTTAAGATCATTTTTATAATTTCAACTCTATAAAATATAATTAGATGGTATTACCTTTCACACTATATGAAAGTGTGTTCATATATTAATTGTTTATAATATTATTAGGGAATATCGATGAAGATTACAAAGCAGTTACAAGGTTCAATAAATTGAACGGACAATTTACGCTGAATATGAGAAGACTTCTCCAGTCACATCCATTTGACTACTTTATGTATCATGAAGACCCAAGAGGCTACAATTAGTGTTTTTTTTAATTTAAATTATGTACTAAAAAAGTTATTCTTGAATTATATTTAATTCGAATAATTAATTGTAAGAAAATTTAGTGATTAACAATACATACTTCATATCTTATTCCTTCATGTAGGGATAAGTGTACCTCCGGAGGTTGAAGAGTACATACCTCTTGCTGAAAAACGTATTGAGCAATTGCTAGATAAATATACTCAATCTGCTGAGAGATATTCATGAAAGAGCAATCACCTGTCGAGAAACACAAGGAATCACGAGAGATAGCAGTGAAGAAGAGCCAACAAAAAAAAGGACATGGTTGCTCAGAGAAATACTGGCATTTCAATGATAGGTAACTTTTCTATTATCATCAATTCCACTTATAATAAAAAGATTGCCCCACATTATTAAATTAATCGACATTTATATTATTTGTTGTGTAGCTTACCATGACATGGGCGATCCCACATATGTGTGTGGGTATTGTAGTGCACTTATGTGGTTTGACAAGAAGATTAAAAATAGTCCATTGAGTAGTCCGGAATTTGGTTTGTGTTGTAGCCGTGGTAAAATACAGCTACCCCCTCTTCAAACAACCTCCACAACTGCTACGTGATCTATTGCCAAATAGGCATATTAAGAGTCGTAATTATATTGAGCACATACGTGCTTATAATATGATGTACTATTTTACTTCTATGGATGGCATCCAAGACAACTCTGCCAACAATGGTCATGGTCCTTATACATATAGGCTTGGTGGATATAATTATCATCGACTTGGTAGTTTGTTACCAATTGAGAGCGAATTTCCAAAGTTTTCACACCTTTATATGTATTGTGGCGAGGATGATAATCAAGATAGAATTGATGTTGTCTGGTAGTACTATTTAATTGTCCTTTTCATTACGGATGTTGGATTTTTTAAAACTCTAGGTAATCATTTATATAATATGATTCAATTTCAATATTGATTTGCAGATCAAAAAGTCCAGTTGCGATTGATCCATCAATCATAGAAGATCTAAAGAATATGATAGATGCCAAAAATCCAATTGTCAAGAATTTCGGATGGATGCTGATCATTTCAAGGAGAGCTCTGATAAGGATGTCAAGTTATGTCTCATTGGAAGGAGGTCACATGATTGGTGAATGTATAATATGCCAATATGTCCCGAAGTTGTTGCTTAATTGTTGGTATGTTTGAATAATGGCAACTTTTTTTTAATCCTCATAATGATATATTTAATCATTATTATTATGTATGCCAACAATATTTTATTTACCGACGTTCAGGTAATGATGAATACGATATGGATCCCCGTGATATTGTCTTGGAGCGAATAGATGGTGATTTTAAATGAATATCAGAACTGCATCCAAGCTACCTTCCAATGCAGTATCCCCTACTTTTCCCATATGGTGAAGATGGGTACCATACGGATATTTTGCACTCTAATAAGTCAAAGGGGGCCAAACAGACGATGTCAAGGAGTTCCTGCCATTTAGGATCTTTGATCGTGTTGATGAGGCTCAAACCATACAACTCAGCAGAAAATTGTTCCAGCAGTTTATAGTAGATGGTTATATGATGATGGAAGCACAGAGGCTTGCTTTCATCATGAGAAACCAACCATTATTGACGTCTGATGAGTATAGATCGCTTGACTATGCTATTAGAACCGGTGATATTGATCTAGCTGAAAACGTTGGAAAATGATTTGTGTTTTCATCATCTTTTGTCGGAGGTGCAAGATATATGGTACAGAATTTCCAGGACACGATGGCCATATGCAAGAGTATAGGATATCCATAGCTATTCATCATATTCACATGCAATCCAAAATGAATAGAGATAACACGTTTTGTCAAGTCAAAAGGGTTTACGACCCGAGGATATGCATGACGTTATGAGTCACGTTTTCAAGATGAAGTTGGACCAACTTATAAGAGACTTGAAGACATAAAAACGTGTTTGGAAAGGCAATTGGAGGTAACATACTATATATACATCTCCTACACTATATTCATTTATAAAGTATTATTATCATGTCACTTTAAATAACTGTTTATTGCTTGGCTAATTATGCAGTCGTGTACACTATTGAATTCCAGAAGCGTGGACTACCACAGGCACATATAATACTGTTGGTTGACAGAGAGGATAGGAATATGTCTACAGATGCTATAGACAATTTCATCAGTGCCGAGATACCGGATAAGGATTTCAATCCGGAGTTGTAAAAGGTTGTATCCGAGTATATGGTTCTTGCTCCGTGCGGACCACTCAATTAACCCGACCTCACCGTGCATGCATAATGTCAAGAAATGCTCCAAGATATTCTCAAAGTCTTTTAATGAGCGGACTATATTCGATGGCAACGGCTATCCGATGTATAGGAGGTGTGACACTGGTGCCACTACTGACAAAAGTGGCAATCTGATTGATAACATGTATGAGATTATACTCCGCTCATCATATTCACATGCATTTGCTAGAAAGAAGCGATTATATTTTATTGATTGAATTATTTTTTATAGCTTTATCGTTCCGTATAGCCCTTTTTCTACTGATGAAGTACCAGGCACACATCAATGTTGAATGGTGCAATAAGACCAATTCAATCAAATATCTATTTAAGTACGTCAACAAGGGTGTCGATAGGATAGGAGTAAAATTAACCGTCGATAATGAGGTGAAGGATTATGTTGATTGTCGCTATATAACTGCATGTGAGGCTGTATGACATATAATGGGATATGGTATACATTACAGAGACCCACATTGTTGATACGAAAATATGTCCAATCCGTCATAGTTTGGAACGAATCCTAAGGCGCCCCAAGTTGTCTAAAGGATCCGAGACACAATGATCCGACCCATAGGTCCGATCCTGGGCCCCTCCGGTCCGACCCACTCAGGTCCGACCCTCCCTAGAAGAGAGGGACAAAGGACTTGAGCGATACCGGGTCCGACCCTAGGCCTTCAGGTCCGACCTATCTAGGTCCGATACGGATGATCATTCGGACCCAACATGACAATCTCACAAGCAACCAAGTAAACTGGCACTAGAGAGTAGGGAAGTCCGAGCCATAAGGTCCGAATCGGAAGAGTTGGGCAAACCTAGGGAAGTTCCCCATAAACAGCCCAATACGGTCCGGACTAACCTCTTCGGACCTTGACCCACGGCAAACTATGTCACACCCTCTAAAACTCTCTTGATAATGACTAAACTACCCCTAAAAGCCCAAAATGGTATGGGCTAAGTGTCATTATTGGGCCATGGGTCTAAACAAGTCTTGGTGGCTCGATCAAGGCCTTACACTTGGCACGATCCAGAGGAGTCCTCCTCTTTGAGAAATTCCTATAAATATGGCACACTTCCCCATGTTAAGGTAAGTGATCTGACAAAAACTAATCCCGAACATTATACAGAGCAGATCTTCAGTCTCTCTTGAGTAAAGTCTCCAACCGGTTTGACACTTAGAAAATCGGGTCCTAACCCCCCTCCCCCCTCACTCAAGTCACTTGTGCAGGTTCTTACCGAGCTTAAGGGTCGCATGCTCTCACACATTGGCTCTTACACAGTACGGAGCTTCTTACATTGGCCATTACCCGTGAGGTTGAATAATCTCTAAGTAGTTGGGGGATCTTACCCTCAACATTTTGGCGCCGTCTGTGGGAAACTTTACGAAAAGTTTCGTTCTCTTCAGTAATGGCAAGAACAAGAAGGTCCGCAAGAACCAACGCTACTACAATTGGCACGCCTGCTCCAAGGCAAAGAGGTAGACCTCCCACTAGGAGAGGAAAGGTGGCAGGAACTCCTCCAAAAGATACGATGGATTGTCCAAGCGATGGCCATACCGCCAGTCTCTCTTCAGATGAGGAAAGAGCCGATGATCCGTCAATAAGGACCCAGGTGCTTGGGGTCGAAGGACAAGTTCCTCCATCAGGAACACATGGTTCTCCTCCAGAAAGAAACTTTACCCTTCCAAATGGGCAGATCATTCGTCCCCGCGAGTTCGGGATGAATGAGAATCAGTTTGGCCTCTTACTCACCACTATTCAAGGATGCTTTGGATCAAGCAACCTCCAGCCTCCTCAACCCACTCCTCCTTTGGCAATTCCGAGACAAGCTGAACCCGCACAATCAAGGAATGAGCATCGTCCTATCCAACAAAGGCTGGGGGAACAAGCTCGACCGAAAGATCTAAGGAATCTTCTCAACAGAAGGGCCGCTGCTTCTCACGAACAGCGAGGGAGAAGTCCAGTGATTCCGCGAGTGGATGAAGTTGGAACTAGTCGGCGTGGAGCACAACAACATGCACCAAGAGATCATGTGGCGGAGAGCATCTCAATAGTTCCTCTCAATGACCTTCCTCCAAATGTGGCCATCAACCCCAGGACTGGTGAGAAGCTAACAGCTGAGCAGATTTACCTCCAACAAAAGGCCTTAGAAACGCAAATCGCCACTCTGAGCAAGATGGTGAAGGCACATGAGAAGGTGACTCTTAGAGCTCCCAATCCTCTGTGTGACGAGATCAGGAAGGAAAGGAAACGCCTTGACTCCACTATTCCAAACCTTGAACTCTATTATGGAGATACTTGTCCTGTGGGGCACCTTACTAGATACGAAAGTAAGATGGAGACCAACGGCCTGAATGACAACATGAAAGCTCTCAACTTCTCCACTACACTCTTTGGGGAAGCAATGGATTGGTGGACCTCACTGCCTAATGGTTCCATCAAGTCCTATGCGGATATCGCTTCCCTCTTCCCGAAAAGATTTGAGAAAGCAAAGAAAAGAAAGAGGTCAGTTGAGCACCTGGCAGGAATAATCCAGAAAGAGCATGAGGACCTTAGAACCTTTCTTGACCGTTTCAATGCCGAAGTACGCCAGGTAGAACCTCATAGCATCAAAGAACGGGTCCGACACCTATATGCCAACACTTACAATGATGATCTCAGAAAAAAGCTTTCCAACGAAGAAATCACAACTAAAAAGTACTTGGAAGATATCTGTGAAGGAGTCTTGTATGGAGAAGAGTATCAACGAAATGTCCCGATAAGAGCTGGAGCCAAAAAGGAAAAAGAGCAAGTACGACAGGAACCTCCTCCTCGCCAGGGAAAGTTTGAACAAAAAAGGGAAGTTAGAGATAAGAGGGAATTCCGCAGAGAGAGAACTCCACCAAGGAGATATGCCGAGTATACTCGCCTCAACAAACCAAGATCCGACATCTTGTCTTCTATCGTTGAGAAAAATTTAGATATACAATGGCCAAAACCTACGAGGAGCAACAAGAAGAACAAAGCTTCCAAGGACTACTATAGGTTCCATAAGCAAAAAGGTCACTCAACGGAGGACTGTGTCTAGTTGAAGACAGAAATAGAAGGGATGATAAGGAGCGGAAAGCTGAAAGAACCTATAAATGAGGAAGAACCTTCCAGACACCAAAAGAATGAACAAAGAAGGGAGGAGCGTGGTTCGGAACCTCCGACAGGATCCTTACCGCCACCTCCAGCAGAGATCCCACCTCAGCATGCCCAAAGATACTGAGGGTACCACGATGATATGGAGATGGAAAACCTCCCTATAGCGGAGTTATCAATGCCATTTCGGGAGGACCAACTGGGGGAGACAGTCGAAATGCAAGGGAAAGGACCGCGTAACACTTGAGAAACAACGATAGAGCCTATGCTCCTTCAGCCCTGAAGGGCACAAACGCCATCACCTTTGATGATAGCGAAATCCCCCCCACCAACACCTGGTGGAGGAGATCTCAAGGACCCCGACGTTCCTTTGGTTGTTTCTCTGGTTATCGCCACTTACAAGGTCAACAAAGTACTTGTGGACACAGGAAGTTCTTCCAATGTCATCTCCAAGAGGACCATGGAGCAAATGCACCTGGGACGAATTCAATATGGGCGTGAATATACTTCTTTGGTGGGTTTTGGAGGATCTGTAGTATGTCCTATTGGAAGTATACCACTACAAGTCTCTATGGGCACCTTTCCGACAAGAGTGACTGAGACAATCCTCTTTGTGGTAGTCGATAGCACCTTTGACAATAACGTGATCTTGGGCCGTCCAGGACATAATCAATTCAAGGCAATTGCGTCTCCCCTACACAACAGGGTGAAGTTTCCAACCCTAAACGGCATGGGTGAAGAAGTGGGAAATGTAAGAGAAGCTTGGGAATGTTATATCATGTCGACCAGGGTAGCTTCAGTACCCGTTCTTTCGGTCACCAAAGGGCTCGGGAGTCCCCCTGTGGCTCTTACCCCATCAAAGGAAGAAATTTGTGCTGGGTCATTTAAAGAAAAATTCCCGAAGACAGCCAGGATGGAACCTCATGAAGCCTTGAAAGAGGTCCAGTTGATTGAAGGGAATTCAAAGAAGGTAACCCGAATTGGAACAGAGATGAGCACAGGAGTAGAAATGAGGCTCATCACATGCCTCCGAGACAACCACGATGTCTTTGCCTGGAGCACAGATGACCTTAAGGGGATAGACCCAAGGATCGCAGTTCACCGTCTGAACATGGATCCGATGGTAAAACATATCCGACAAAAGAGGAAGGATTTCGGGCCTGTTGAAGATGCTATTATAGCAAGAGAGGTGGATAAGTTGATGAAAGCAGGACATATCGAAGATGTCAGATACTCTGACACGTGGTCCTCGTCGAAAAGGCCCCGGGAAAGTGGAGAATGTGTAATTACTTCACTAGACTCAACAAGTTTTGTCCAAAGGATCCGTATCCATTACCTCGCATAGACCAGCTGGTTGATTCCACTGCAGGATGTGCGCTCCTAAGCTTCATGGACGCATATCAAGGCTTCTACCAAATCAGGATGGCCCAGGAAGACATCAAGAAGACGGCCTTCTTCGCGGCAGGAGGGGTCTACTACTTCAAAGTCATGCCGTTTGGCCTCAAGAACGCAGGCGCTACATACCAACGACTGGTAAATAAGATGTTCAAAGAAGAGTTGGATAAAACCATGGAAGTCTATGTGGATGACATGCTTGTAAAAAGCAAGACTGAAGATGAGCATATCGAGCATCTCAACAATTGCTTTTCCATCCTTAGGAAATATGGAATGAAGTTGAACCCTGAAGAGTGTACGTTCGGAGTAAAGGGAGGAAAGTTTCTTGGCTACATGGTCACAGAGAGAGGTATCAGCGCGAACCCGGAGAAAATAAAGGTAATTCTGGACCTACCACAGCCAAAAACAATCAATGAGGTTCAGAAGCTTTTGGGAAGGGTGATGGCATTAAGCCGTTTTATCTCCAAGTCCGCCGAGAAAAACTTACCCTTCTTCAAGATTCTAAGGAAAGGAGACAAGTTTGAGTGGACAAAGGAGTGCGAAGAGGCCCTGGATAACTTGAAAAAGTATCTCCTCTCACCACCCCTCTTGTCTAAACCAGTAGAGGGTGCACCTCTTTACCTTTATCTGGCCACTACTGATGAAGCGAGGAGTTCTATATTGGTGCGAATACAAGGCAACGACCATTTACCGATCTACTACTTGAGCAAGGCCCTTGTGGGCTCTGAGGCCAGATATATCAAGATCGAGAAGCTCGCCTTTGCACTGGTTTACACTGCACGGCGACTAAAGCCTTACTTCAAATCTCATCGGATTATGGTCCTCACCAATCAACCACTCAAACATGTCCCAGGTAAGCCAGACCAGTCACGACGCTTGTCCAAGTGGGCGATTGAGTTAAGCAAATATGATATCGGGTATCAAGCTCCATCTGCCAAGAAGGGACAAGTTCTTGCCGACTTCCTGGTTGATTATCCAGAGGAAACAGAAGGAGGAACCAAAAGTCCACAGGAAAATGTGAGCCATGTCATGATCACCCAAGTAAAAGATTCCATGGAGAAAGAAGAAGCAAAAGAGAACAGGCCTAAAGAGACACATGGGAATAGTTTCCAGCTTTGGACTGAGTATCAACAACCCATGGATGATTCATTAAGGGTGAGGCACATGTTTCTCTTAGACGAGGCACCCAACACTTCGACACCTGCATCTTCCGACAAGAAGCAGAAGGGCGAAAAGGTGCCTACTTTCGCTGCGGAAAGCAAATTGGGAAACAAGGATTGTTGGACGTTACAAGTGGATGGATCCTCTACTGGACGATTGGGAGGAATAGGAATCTTTCTTGAAAGCCCTGAAGGAGCCAAGCTAGAATACGCCATCACCCTCAACTTTAAAGTAACAAACAATGAGGCTGAGTATGAGGCACTCCTCACTGGCCTAAGGATGGCGAGAGCTCTTCAGGTGAAAAGAATCAAGGCTTACACAGATTCACAACTCGTGCAATCACAGTTCTCCGGGTCTTTTACCGCTAAAGGACCTAACATGATCAAGTACTTGGAACTTTTCAAAAAAGAGTTTGAGCACTTTGAGGAATTCACTCTTGACCAATTCCACAGGGAATGGAACGAAAAAGCCGATGTCCTCTCCAAGTATGCCTCGGCCTCAGGAGCTTGGACACGAGAAGTGTCATCTTGATGACCCGCACGGACTCCTCCTTGGCAAACTCCAATGGACAAGTCTTCCTCTTGAGCACTGAAAGAAGCTGGATGACTGACATATTCCACTTTCTCAAGGATGGAACTCTACCTTCAGATCCTAGAGAAGCAAGGAAGATACTATGCCGAGCCAGCAGATACTTCATCATGGGAGAAGATCTTTACAAAAAATCCTTCACCGGCACCCACATGAGATGCCCGATCCCAGAGCGAAAGCGTGATGGAGGAAATCCATGCTGGAAGTTGTGGAAATCACTCCGGGGGAAGAACCTTGGCGCAGAAGATCATAAGACAAGGATACTATTGGCCTACCATTGACGCTGATGCCACCAACTTCGCTCGTGCCTGCGAAGACTGCCAATATTATGCCAACATACCACATCGCCCGACCAACCCTATGATTCCGTCAATTATAGCATGTCCATTTGATCAATGGAGCATAGACATAGTTGGTCCCTTCCCACGCGGAACCCATCAGAAGAAGTTCTTGATCGTGGCAGTGGAGTATTTCACTAAGTGGGTTGAGGCAGAGGCAGTTTCGACCATCACTGAAAGCGAAGTGGACATTCATCCGGAAGAACATCATACGCCCGGACTTCCAAGAGTCCTAGTGTCGGATAATGGGGCTCGATTCTCGGGCAAGGCGAAGGAGTGGCTTCAATCTTTCAAAATAGAACAACGCTTCACTTCCGTTGGCCACCCCCAAGAATGGTCAAGTAGAAGCCACCAACAAGACCATCGTCAAAATTTTGGAGAAAAGGTTGAGGACCTCCCAAGACAGTTGGGCAGATGATCTCGACGCGGTCCTTTGGGTTCATAGGACGAAGACTTGGACCTCTACACAGGAGACGCCTTTTTCCCTTGTCTATGGATCTGAGGCGGTCATTCCTTCAGAAGTAGCAGTGGAAACCCAAAGGATCCAGCAGTACAATCCGGCTGACAATGAAGTCGCAAGGATCTACGACCTTGAGCTCCTTGAAGAAAAACGAAGTAAGGCACTAGCTAACATCCTTCGATACCAAGCCATGACTGCTCGAGCCTACAACAAGCATGTCTTCTCCAAAGATATACAAGTCGGAGACTTAGTCCTCAGAAGAGCCGATATTCTAAGCAATGTTGGGAAACTCAAGCCCAAATGGGAAGGACCTTACAAAGTTCTTTGAGTCAATGGAAGCTTTGAGCTAGAAGACAACCAAGGGCGAGCCTTGAAGAGAACCTGGAATGCTAAGAATTTGCAAAAGTTTTATGCTTAGGTTAACACTTTGAGATTAGACTACGACAGTTATCAAAGCTTTTTGTCATTTTCCTTATCCAGCCTCGAAGCCCACCAGTTGTACTTGAATTTCCGTCAAATCAATACAACTTTTTGCAAGGAAGTAAGAGCTACATTCACACAAACGGATTGCCTCGGACCGGTCAGAGAAGGTCCGAGCCAACTGATGCAGCAAATATTCGAGAAGCCAATTGCTCAAACAAAATTAGCTTATACCAGTTAGTTCGGATAAAGCATTATAACGAGTCGAAGAAAGAGAGCAAGAAGACCTTGTATTATTCAAAGGAGTACGCATTACAAGGTTGCACACTCCGAATACATACATCCGAGTCACGAAAAAATAAGGGAACTCTACATCGTTCTTTACATTACATAAGCAATTCTTGGTGATGTAACATCCGAAACGCGACGATATGACCGCTCCGAAGCCCAGCGTCTGAGGCAAAACAGGAACAGCATGAACCAATGGATCTCCAAAGTATGAGTCCCTACCGCACAAAAGGATAAGTTGAATCCGGACCGGATAACTCCGGTATGGCAAGGCAGCTCCACGGTCTTCTCAAACGATCCGCATCTTCCACCACAACCACTTTCTGGTTCGTAGCCTCGGGCACCTCAAGAAAATGGTGAATGGAGGAAGAAGCAAACAGCCCGAGAATTCGACTCTCCATGCCAACAAGTCTTCCAGTCCTTAGGAACAGCGAACTAATCCGCTTCCCCGGGGCTGAAGCTAACGGTACACGTTACAGCCCCGCAGAAAGAAGATTAGCACGAGGATCCGAAGGAGAGTGAATCCAAGTGACTTGATTTCATCATCCCCAGCATGGTCCGACTCAGAGGAACTTCCGAAGCACCGAAAAACCCTTAGAGGCAAGATCACGCATAGGAACGGTGGTATAAACCCACTCGTCAGACATCCGGACCCCAAGATCCGAACCACCTATTACTATAAAAGGGATGGAATGATCTGATGAAAAGTCGTACAATCCAGGGGTATATATAGAAGTGAAGAACCAATCATCACTCGCCACGTGGCCCGTAATCGCCGGCGATGGGCTTGGGCCTAACACTTGGGCCGCTATTGGGCCAACCCAGAGTCCCTTCACATTTCCGGCCTTCTTGAGTGAATTATTTTAAACTGTTGCCCGTTCGGATCCGTCAACCCGAGGCTGCCATGATTAACATTTGGAGCCACGACTCCGAATCATTCCTGTTTACTTAAGGCAATTAACATTTGGAGCTAGGATTCGGACGAACACCGTGTCCGACCGAACCACGAGTCAACCAATGGAAAATTTACTTAAGGCAATCGACATTTGGTAAAATCTGGCCTCGTGGACTCGGACCCATTATCCGAACAAACTGAGCCAACGAAAACTGAGTTACTGATCAGTTTTACAAATTCAACGCACAAGGAGAAGCATGTATTCGGAAGGGCAATAACACAAGCCAATAATAAAAGTTGCTCCGAGCCATCAACGAGCCCGGACCAATGACATAGATACCGAGTCAAGTGTAACTTAGATAAAGCGAGTTATACAAAACAACGATTAGGAAGGAAACAACATTGTCTCAAGGCCCGAAGACTCACAATTACAGAAATCCAGGGCATACCCCGTCTTCACTCTCTCCGCCGCTCGGATGAACCAGCCTGAGTTCCGGAGGGGCCTCCGACATCCTCCTCCGGAGGTGCTTGCTCCCGTTCTCTGGCTTCTTGGGCCAACCTCCTATCTCTCCGAGCCTGACACTCTTTCAGGAAGGCAGGGCATTGTTGCATCAAGTCCAAGTTCTGATCGAAACCTTGGACAGGCCCGGGAAAGGTCAACCAGTCTCGGTTGTGCTCCAAGTGGTCCCCCAAAGGAACGAAGATACTAGACATCAGCAACCGGGGCACGAACTGCGGGAGATACGGACCACCGTGGCCGAACTTCTTGTCTTCTATCTCATCACATACCAGCTCCACAAACTCGCATTGGAGCAAGTCCTCATCCGAGACACCCTCTGGAGCAAAGTCTGAGCCATCGGCCTGTTTGAAAGCAGAAATGCCTTCAGCCTCCAAGTCACAGCCACTCGGAATCCAACCTTTCCTCCGGAACTGGCCCACAGCCGCATTGAACCCATCCTGCCGAGCCTCGTCATACTTGGATTCGAGCAAGAATTTGCAGGAGTCCGAACCCAAGAAATCCTGGACGGCCCTTGTCCGGACCCTTAGCAGCTCATTCAGCATCATATCTTTGAAGCTCCGGGAGACACCAACGAACTCATCCAAGCTATCTTGGTGAACTTTCAAGTCCTTCTCCAGTGCTAGGATGGCACTTTTCATTTTGGCCGTCTCCGACTCGGCCTCCCTCTTGGCAGCAATGGTCTTCTTCAACCGCTCGGACACACTGTTCAACCGAGACGTCTCCACCGCCCGAGCAGCCTCAGCCTTGGCCAAATCCTCCTCTAGTGGCCCTCCGACCCGCCACCACGGAGCACGCTTGAATGGCGGCAGCAAGCTAATAACAACCGACATTAAAAAGTTAGAGACACAGTTCCGAGCCAGAGAACAATCAGAAATTTAAACGAACAAACCTTATGCGTGACGTCAACTCATATCCGGTCCGATTTGGGCGTGACCGAGCCACCTCAAAGATCCAACTCAGCCGGCTCATCACTCATCTTTCCCTTGCCCTTCTTGGCCGGAGGGATTGGACCTTGACGAACGCTTTTGCACAGCAGCGCTGAGCCTTGGCGAGGGGATCCCGAGACACAGATCTCGGAGGTTTCTTGGACCCTTCGAACCAACTACCTTACCCTTGTCCGGGGTAGGTATTGTCTGGGCCTCCTCGCCCGCGGCGACCCTCCGAGTCTCCTCCGCTCGGAAAGCAGTAGCATTCCGAGGCTCCTCCATTGGCAGCACGGTGGAAGTCTTGATGATCTGGGTCCGAGTACCCTCCTCCATCTCCTTTCTTTGAGCAGCATTCTACTTCCGCTTCAACTCTCGCATAGTGGACATGGTGTACTCGAACCAAAAATCTGCACATCCGAATGACAATAAGATGTGAGATAACAAAAATTTACAATTTATAACTACAAACAAAGCAAGTAACCACCGACTCGGATGACCAACCGCATGCCCGAAGGAGGAAACACTTACTTAAGTCCTTCTTTCCATCGCAGAAACTTGGCTCCGAAAATCCAGCCAAGTAAGGAAGAGGTTGGCATATCAACCCTCGGAAAAAGTATTTCTTCGGATCTTGATTCCGGTGGAGAGCTTGCATCCATAAAGGGACGTTCCGAGCCGGAGGTTTCCAGTCCGACAGCCTGCCTCGAAAAAATTTCTTCTCAAATTGCCACTTTTGCCTTTCCGCTTCGGATTGACCTTGTTTCAAAGCGGGCCGGACGAAGAAGTATCTCTTCCACCAATTTATTCCCAACGAAGAGAGTGGATCGACAAAAAACGTATACGCTTGGCGACATACAAACGTATAAAACAAAGTATTTCTATTACTTACACTAACGTTGAATAACTTACGGAAGTTATCAAACGTGACCGGGATGTCCTTATATTTACACATCACCCCGAAGCACATCAAGTTTCCAAGCGAGTTGGGGATGATTTGGTGCGGACTTAACCCCATGCTGCTCAAAATCTCCAAAAACTCGGACGATACGGGCAGCCGCCACCCGTAATGAAGACTTATCTCATGAACGCACATATACCCTGGAGGTGGATTGTAGAAAGTGTGCGACTCATCCGGAATGAGAATCTCCACACACTCCGGAATCTCATACTTCCTCCGAAGTTCCTCCACCTCCTCAGCCATCACAATTGAAGGACATGTGGGCAATGTACCTTCCTCTTTCATTTCTCCCTCTAGATCAGGGTGAGTAACCTCGTCCCTTGTCCGAGGAAACTTCACCCGGAACACGTCTTCACCCCTCTTGAGTCCCTCGGGCAATTCCTCTTCAATCATCTGGTGGCTCGTACCCGCTTGACCAGCAGATTACCTCCGAAAAACATGGACAGACAGTATTTCTTCATCTTCTTCCTCCTCGGAACCAACATTCTCAGCCCGAACCTCTTCCTCCACTCTATCATCCTTGGACGACGAACCCAACTCTACCACCGTCCAAAGGGGAACAGCTACTTGGACCCGATCCTCAACACCTTCTTCGAACATACCTAACTCGGGAGGCACCTCGGAGGTATCATGCACCTCCTCGATGTTAGGCTCCTGCGAATCTGGAACAAACGGAATTCGGTTAGGGTTACTCCTAAAATTATAACCTAGGTTGCGAATGAGGGATCGAATCTCTACCGGAAGTTCGGGCTCCTTCCCAGCACGACCCGGACAGCGAGCTCCTATAGTCCGCGAGCTTGTCTCTTGAGCCGCACCAACACCCTGCACATTAGAGACTTGCAGGTAATCCCGATGCTTCGGAGACCCTGAACCCGGAACAACTAACCGAAGCAAGGAGCTTACCTCGGGCTCTTCCCGGCTCGGACGGGGAGATTGCTCCAGCTCTACTGACTCGTCATCACCAACAATGTTAATCTCCTCGGAGCTGCCGGATAAAGACGACGCATCGGAGACATATCCCTCAGCCTCGGATCGGTTCTGACTATCACTCTCGGACATCCTAGGGAAAGGAGAAAGCAATTTCGTAAGCTTTAAGATGGCAGTCCGAGAGGCCGTTTATGTATATTAAAAAAAGGAATAGAAAATTTTAAAATTCGGGGACAAGAAAGCGAATCTACCGGACGAAGTTAGTCCGGAGTCAGCAAGATGTTAACTCGGTGTTAGTCAACATAGCCAAGACATTGGTTATTACTAACTAGCCTACGCATCATGGGCATGCATCCGAGAGGCTTAATGGAAAAGACAACAAACAAGGGAAATTGAATCACGCAACGAAAGAGGCAAACTTACTTGTATTCGGATGGTTGGATGGAAAGTAGCTGACTTCGCACGGAACCACGCACTACGAACCCCTTCTTGGCTGCTTCGGTTTGATTGCAATTGCTTCGGACGTGCTCAAGTACAAAAATCTTCTCTCTAAAAGTGAGAAGACTGAAAGCGACTTAGCCCCTATTTATAGAGGGCTATATCTGGAACTCCAACCATCACGATTTTTCGGGATTAAATCTCAATCGTAGATCACAAATCATCCAACGGTGTAGTACAACAATACCAAGTGAAATGATGAATCGGTACAAAAACTTACCTTGCGATAACAAAGACGCATACAACAAACTTCCCCACTTTCGGGCGGAAGGCAACACTCAGGCCTCGAATGACTACCCATCGGACGCCTCGGAACTCTTCCAGGCAAAGATCACTTGCCAACATACGGACCCACGTCCACTCGGACGTTATCCTTCGGACCTTCTCTTTACAAAAGAGTTTGGTTCGGATAGGACACTCATCTATGGATTAACCCGTAACCTACCAAAGGTACAACGCCGACGTTCTCAGTCTACACTTAGTCTCGCTTACAAATACCCTTTTCTTTCTTAACTTTGTTGCACTCCGAACCTTTTCCCTCGGACAGCAACAAATGTAAAAAAGAAAGGGGGGGGGGGGAGAGACTAAGTTAAGGACCTTACGAAGCACGGATTACACCTTTTTTCTGCTCACGAGAGGCGGATTGGACCAAGGAACGATCCATCCTCACCGGTCTCAACCAATAGTTCCACAACTATCTTCTACTAAGATACTTGGAAACTAGGGGGACATATGTTGATACGAAAATATGTCCAATCCGTCATATGCGTCTTTGGAACGAATCCTAAGGCGCCCCAAGTTGTCTAAAGGATCCGAGACACAATGATCCGACCTATAGGTCCGATCCTGGGCCCCTCCGGTCCGACCTACTCAGGTCCGACCCTCCCTAGAAGAGAGGGACAAAGGACTTGAGCGATACCGGGTCCGACCCTAGGCCTTCAGGTCCGACCTATCTAGGTCCGATATGGATGATCATTCGGACCCAACATGACAATCTCACAAGCAACCAAGTAAACTGGCACTAGAGAGTAGGGAGGTCCGAGCCATAAGGTCCGAATCGGAAGAGTTGGGCAAACCTAAGGAAGTTCCCCATAAACAGCCCAATACGGTCCGGACCAACCTCTTCGGACCTTGACCCACGGCAGACTATGTCACACCCTCTAAAACTCTCTTGATAATGACTAAACTACCCCTAAAAGCCCAAAATGGTATGGGCTAAGTGTCATTATTGGGCCATGGGCCTAAGCAAGCCTTGGTGGCTCGATCAAGGCCTTACACTTGGCACGATCCAGAGGAGTCCTCCTCTTTGAGAAATTCCTATAAATATGGCACACTTCCCCATGTTAAGGTAAGTGATCTGACAAAAACTAATCTCGAACATTATACAGAGCAGATCTTCAGTCTCTCTTGAGTAAAGTCTCCAACCGGTTTGACACTTAGCAAACCGGGTCCTAACCCCCCCCCCCCTCACTCAAGTCACTTGTGCAGGTTCTTACCGAGCTTAAGGGTCGCAGGCTCTCACACACTGGATCTTACACGTACGGAGCTCTTACCTTGGCCATTACCCGTGAGGTCGAATAATCTCTAAGTAGTCGGGGGATCTTACCCTCAACACAAATGTTGAACGATTATCATTTCATATAGAGGGCGAGCAGTCAGTAGGATGGGGATTTGATTCCGGACTTGTTGGAGAAGCATATCGTTGCAGAGACTAAGTTCCTTAAATGGATGGAATTCAACAAAAATAATCCCGACGCACGTAAGTATCTATATGTTGAGTTCCTGAGATATTACGTGTGGGATCCTAGAGGTAAAGTGTGGAGGGATAGGAAGCAGTTCAACAACAAAGTAGGAAGAATCTACCACATCCCAATTAAGACTGGCCCCCTATATTATCTTAGGATAACGTTGAAACACATCAGGGGTGCTACATGCTTTGAGGATTTGCAGACGGTGGATGGTGTTGTTCACCCGACCTATCGTGATGCATGCTACGCTTTTGGTGCTCGATGACGACAAAGAGTATATCCATGCTATAAAGGAGGCCATCTTTTGGGGATCAGGGCGTTTTCTTCGACATTTGTTCTCCATGCTTCTCCAATATGACAGCTTGTCAAGGCCCGTGCATGTGTGCGAGAGCAAATGGGAGTTTCTATTGGATGACATCCAATACAATATGAGAAGAAAGTTGAATAATCCCGGTATACTTTTCACTTCTTTTTTTTTTTTTTTTAAGAATGTTGCCAATTATTTGATATTCTAAAATCATTTATCAATTTTCCAATTCAGGACTAGAGCTCAATGATCAACAATTGAAGAATTTTGAGATGGTTAAGATAGAAGATTTCATCTCTCGGAATGGATTTAGTCTGAGTCACACTGAAGGAATGCCCGTTCCCAAAAATGCAGTCATAGAGAATGGTATGAATAATTTGATTGTCGAGGAAATGTCGCATGATGTCGATAATATGATTGAGCAGCACAATTGATTGTATCCTTTTCTCACCGATGAGCAGATGAGTGTGTACCATACTATCATGGAAGCTGTTGATTCTGGAAATGGTGGAGTATTCTTTCTATACGATTACGGTGGGACTGGTAAGACGTTTTTGTGGAAGACATTGTGCTCTGCATTACATGGTAGACGCGACATTGTTCTCCCGGTCGCATCGAGTGGTATAGCTTCTCTACTTCTTTCCGGGGGTCGAACTACACATTCCAGAATCAGTAATCCACTGAATGTAAACGAGACTACCACGTGCAGTAGAATAACTCCCGACAGCTCTCTAACCTTTTTTGATTTGTGGGTCTTGATCGCATTCTTGAGGATGTTATGAGAGGTCCTGGTGGTAGACAGTCGAACAAGACGTTTAACGGTTTGATAGTCATTTTTTGTGGGGATTTCAGACAGATATTGCATGTCATACGGAAGGGCAGTAGGCAGAATATAGTCCACCATTCTCTTTGCTCATCTAAGTAGCTTTGGAGTTCGTGTCGCGTGTTGAAGCTAACGAAGAACATGCGACTGTAGGTATTTTTAATGCATTATATATTGATTATTATATTTTATTATCGTTTAGACAATTTAAATTCTATATTGCTTAGTTTAAAAATGATGTGTGTCGAGTTCATGTAATTGAATTGTAGTATGGCGGAACACCTACCGAGATCGAGAGCATTAGGGAGTTTGCGGATTGATTGTTGAATGTTGGTGATGGTGAAGTTGGTGGTGATAATGATGGGGAGGCAGAATTCAAACTGCCCGAGGATATTTTGATCCGTTCGACTGGTGAACCTATTGATGTTGTAGTTAAGAGTACATATCCGAGGATATTGTAACATTCCGGTGACGGTCTGTATTTCCAGGATAGGGCTATTCGTGCCCCGACTAATGAGATAGTACAAGAGGTCAATGATTATATCATGTCACTCCTGCCTGGAGATGCCACAGAGTTCATGAATTCCGATAGTATATGTCCAGATGATGATGATATCGTCAATAGAGAGGATCCGTATTTCGTCGAGTTCCTAAACACTATTAAGGCTATTAAGGCTTATGAAATACCAAATCATATCATTCGACTTAAGGTTGGGTGTCCTATTATGCTTCTTAGAACATCGACCAGTCTGCTGAGCTATGTAATGGAACCAGGTTGATTGTTACTACAATTGGCAATGTTATTGAGTCGAAGACAATACATGGAAAGAATCTTGGAGTGAAGGTTTTCATACCTTAGATGGTACTCACTCCGTCTGACGTTACCAAGTTCCCTATTAGATTCCAGAGGAGGCAATCCATGAGTATACACAAAAGCTAGGGACAATCACTATCTTATGTTGGACTCTACCTCCCCAAGCTTGTTTTTAGCCATTGTCAACTATATGTGGCATTTCCAGAGTTACGAAGGGGCTCTAGGTTTTAGCATTGGATGAGGAGGGTAACCCAACTTACACCATCACCAACGTCGTCTACAAGAAAGTGTTTAGGCATCTTTGAGGTATGTATTATCTTTATATTAATGCGCTTTTTATTTAAACTATTAGTTTACAAGTAATTGATTTCCAATATTAACTAATTAATTTATAATATTTGTTTTGCAGTTGGTGACGTGGCATATTTATATGACGATTTATACATCGACTTTGCATTCGTTTTTCAGATTCTTCGGTGTATTGAACCTTGATTTATTTGTTTGATATGAGTTATTGTTTGGATATATATATTTTTTAACCTTATTACTAATAAAAGTAAATTATGCCGTGGCAACACCACAGACTAGTTTGATGATAAACCTAGATAATTTGATGTAAAAATCAACATATTTGGATTTGGATGAATATTGATGAGCTGAGTAAGTTTTTTTGAAAAAAAATTCGCTGGTCGACTAGCGAAAAAATTAAAATGTCTAGTTTTTACGATAAATGGTCTATGTTTATCTGTTATAATCTTTCGGAATTTCTTGATATATCTGATTCTACCATGGTAGTATAAAACGAACATAGCTTATTTGTTTATGGGAAAAAAAATGAAAAGTGGACATTTATTTGGTTCTCGGTCTGTTGATTGTGGTTTGAGTTTTCTCATCTTTACCTTGACTGTCGGCTAAAAATGGCGGCATCAACATTGAAACTGAGTCCGAATCCCAGCGAACATACTCGTATATCTACACCGGCAAAGTCTTCTTCCTCCAGCACCCTCGGATTCCGGCAACGTTTTAGCAGCATTAATTTATCATCTTCAACCACCAACACACCGAAGCAATCCACGAACAAGAGGCAACGTTTTAGCAGCATTAATTTCTCATCTTCAACCACCAACACACCGAAGCAATCCACACTTGTTCGATCTTCTGCTTCGCGAGCCTCCGATTCTTCCTCCTTCGACGTTGTCATCGTCGGAGCCGGTATTATCGGGTTGACCATCGCCCGCCACTTTCTCCACTCTTCCGATCTCTCTGTTGCCATCGTTGACGCCGCCGTTCCCTGCTCTGGAGCCACCGGAGCTGGTACTTTACGATTTTCTCTCACATTTAATCGAAATCAGGTCAAATTGATGGTGTACTAATTTTATAGCCCATTTTGTTTGGAGTATATTTTAAAATTGGATGGAAATTGATATGTTGTGTTCATTCTGTGTCTTATGGTACTAATTATGTTTAGCAAAACTATTTGATAAGGTAGACGGTAGTTGATATGTTGTGTTCATTTTGTGTGGTACTAATTATGGCTCTGTTTAGCAAGATATGGTAGGTGATAGCTAGTTGGTTTTTATAAAATTGTCTAATAAATTAAACCAGCTAGCTTATTTTTTTTATAGTCTCTGTATCAGCTAGCTTCTCAGTTCAATGAGCTTATTTTCGTAATAAGCATATTACGTGAACAACTAGCCGGTAGTTGAATGAAGCTTATCAAAGAAAAAAAGCTAGCTTATTTTTTTTACATGCCATATTTAAAAAACCAGCTTGCTTATTTATTAAAAACACTTTTATAAAAATCAACTAGCTTACCCAATCAGCTACCAGCTACCAATCAGGTATCATCTACTAGCTAGCTAGCTTATGAGCTAGTTTTGCTGAACAGAGCCCGAAGTTTTATGATAAGCTAAGCTTATCAGATCAGCTACCAGCTAGGCGTTCATATAATCGGCTTGTGCTAAATAGAGCCTATATAGGCCGGTTATATTTGGAGGGTTGATTTCTTAAAATTGGGTGAATATTTATCTCATGTGAGTTTTGAGCGATATGGACTATTTTTTTAGGCCTGCAGTAGTTTCACCATTTTTTTTTACATGTCTTAAAATTGGATGAAAATTGATATGCTGTGTTCATTTTGTGTCATATGGTACTAATTATATCGGGCAGGTTGCATTTGGAGGGTTAATTTCTTAAAATTGGGTGGCAATTGATGTCATGTGTTAGTCTTGAGTGATAAGGTACACATTTTTTAGGGCAGGGTTACATTTGGAGGGTACATAAGACGCCAGGAACTGAGAAATGGGAGCTAGCATTGCGAAGCCATCAGCTGTGGGAGAGTCTAGCGGAGGCAGTTCAAAATCAGGGATTGGATCCATTACAGGCCCTTGGATGGAAGAAGACAGGTTATACATATGGCGTTTTGCTTTATATTTCAAATGATTTATTCGAATCTTAATATTATTTCATGAGTGCAAGAGAGTGATTAAGTGGAAGTAGTATATTAGGCCTTAGTTTGGAACATAAGGTCTGGCTTAACATTGATAATGCACCTTTGAAGGTCCCAACTCCCGACCCTGTTATGCAATGGTTACAATATGATGAAGTGAAAATGATACTAACATTTTTTACCAGTTGTGTTTACCGTGAAATTTGGATTATAGGGCTGCCTGGACTTATCAGTGCCTTCCAAATGAATGCAAATTGGTTGTTAGTTCTCAGCATTAAATCCTTGGTCAAATTTAGTCTAACATTTACACATATAACTAGTGAAACTAAATGAATGGTTCGTATCTAGTGATGAGTGTGGCTGGTCCATTGACATTAACAAAACAACGAGCATAATTGGATGGATTGGTGTCTTTATTGCCAGGAAGCTTACTAGTTGGTAGAACTGATGATGATTGTTCTGCACTGAAGAGGAAGGTAGAGCAGCTTTTGGATGCTGGCTTGGGGGCCAAGTTTCTAGATTCTGATGAACTGCTGTCGGAAGAACCTGCTTTACAACTTGGAGAAGAATGTGGTGCAGCTTTTATGCCAGATGACTGCCAATTAGATGCTCGACGCGCTGTTGCTTTTCTTGAGAAGGTATATGTACTGATTACTTAGCTTCTGATAAATTGTTTCATCTTTGTTTGTACTTACAGTAATGCAATTCTTATCATTCTATAACTATTATGGATATTATTGTCTGATAGGCTAACAGGTCTTTTGCAGCAGAAGGTAGATATGCAGAGTTCTGTAACGAGCCAGCAACCAGTTTAGTCAGGTTGGACACACCCTTGACATCAATGAACAATGATCCCTTATCTTAGCAGTAATCAATTCCTTGGAAACCCTGACATATAGTTATTGTACTTTTCGTTATAGATCTGAGTGGACTGGAGAAATTACAGCAGTTCAGACATCCAAAAGTACTTTGCAGAGTAAAAAAGCTGTCATCATTGCAGCAGGCTGTTGGACTGGTGCTTTGGTGCATGAGCTCATAAAGGATTCACAAGTTGCACTAGATCTTCCAATAAAGCCTAGGAAGGTAATTTCATTGTCTGTGATGCAGACGTATGTACAAACTACAAAATTGAGCCCTTTTCTTCTGTTGGCTGTGCATGTAGTGGTAAAATTAGTTTTTGTATCTTTACAGCTTTCCAAACAAATTTAGGTGAACACAAGAAACCAGTTAAAAAACTGGCAGGCATATGGTTCTTCTTGTTAAAATTTTGCTCCTTGTTTTCTGTGAACTTTAATGGACGGAAGAGCTGGTAGCAGAATATTGCTTGTGTTACCTCTGTTTTCTTTAGCTTTTGACAATGGCATTTCTATTGTATTCTATGCAGTCCGAAGATCCTCATTTTGCAGCCCTTGTATAATTGTATTCAATTGCTGCAGAGACTGGCACATCGCTTCTTCATTACTTTCTTGGCATCAGATTCTGACATGCTCCTTTTTTTCCAGAAATCAAGCGTCAAATAGTGACTTCCTAGGACCAACATCAGATAATCTCATGTATTTCTTGTCATACTTGTGGCAGGGTCATCTGCTTGTGCTTGAAAATTTCAAGTCTTTGCACCTTAACCATGGCCTTATGGAGGCGGGATATGTCAATCATGAATCTGCAATCTTGAAATCCACAAAAGAACCTGAGGCTGGACATGATGCAAATACAGCGTCTATCTCAATGACAGCCACAATGGACATGTCAGGAAGTCTTGTTCTTGGTATGTCTGCAACTTCGATTTTTAGTTACTCATTTCTTCAAGTCATTATTCCTAACTCAAGTAACAGAAGAGATTCATATACAATAGACTGGTATGAGTCATTGTTGTTGCATTCGAGATGCATTAAATTCCGATTTTTCGCATCATTGGTTGTCTTTACAGTGCTCGTACTTGGGAAGCTTGAATATGGTTGCAAGGTTAAATCATAAGAGCTGTCTTGAATCTAGATATCATAAGGGTGCTAAATTTACCTTTTAAGTTGCATTTGGATGCAACTGTGTTAATGAAACAACATACATAGGTTCAAGCTTCTATTTTAATAGCTCAAGTGATATTTAGCCCATTAATCTGTGTCCATTGAGTACTCGTAAAAAATCATGGTCCACTGTAAGCCAGGATGTATATTGATTGATGGTTACTTTGTTCACCTTCTTCAAACACTTATGTGACATCCTTGTCTGCTATAACCTTTTGCAACCAAGATTCAGACCATACATTATTCATAGTATTTCATTTCCAAAAGATATGATGTTGATTTCAGTATTATACTGTGGTTGGTGAAACTGGAGCAAGATAGTACAGATACTGCAACTGTGATGGTGCATGGTCCTGTAATAACCGGCTTAGTTGGCTTTGTTTTTTTTTTTTTTTTTTTTTTTTTTGAGTCTGATATCTAGCGTGTAATCAGAGTACCCAACAACTACATATGTTTATCTAGTATAGTTCAAGTAATTGGTAACAGTGTATCTTAGTATAAGATCTTTAGTTATTGATTTCTAGTGTTTTTCACTAGGTTAACACATATTCTTTGGCAATCTGTTATCAATGATGTAATATTATTAAAGCGCATGTTTACACTACTTTTATATGGGTTTCTGTTGTTGTGCAACTATTTTAGAGTATATGCCATCAATATGTACAAGCAAAATTGCATATATTGGTGTCCTAAGCACAAGGTCATTAGAATGATATCTTAAATCTTATCTGTGTTGGTGTCTGTGGATATTCACCATCATATCTTGCGATTTGGTTTCATATAGAAATGTACGTGCTACTGTCAAACCACCTTTCTGTCATACATTGATATCTCAAGTCGTATGTGTTATTCTGTTTATTTCACCATCATCTCATTCATTTCTGTATAAAAGTGTTGAGTGTGTGACTGTAACTGTCAAACTGCAGTAATAGATGTTTTATAGAATATCTTTCAGATTTTATCACCACTTAATCTGGTTTGTTAATAGGTAAAGATGCAGCTGCCCAGTACTATCAGTTGTTGCAAGATCATCTTTAAACCTATAACAGACTCAGTACGCTCATAATCAGCGTATAATTAGCAAGATCTTTTTTGAAGCAGATAAGCGGAATCCTGGAACAGTGTTAATGTTTCTTTTTTGGGTCATTTAGCCTACCTGGATTTATAAATAACAGTCACTTTTTTCCTGGTTCTTTGTAGGAAACTTCTCCATGTCGTCACTCGTCATGAATTTATATGCCTGTGGATAAACAATACATGTCTCTGCTTTCATCTGTCTCCCCTCTGTAAATGCAGGAAGCAGCCGCCAACTTGTTGGGTTCAACACAGAGGTTGATGAATTTATCATCCACAGGATATGGGAGAGGGCCGGTGAATTCTTTCCTGTTCTAAAGGAAGTGCAACTAAGTGATTTGCGTAGAAGTGGCGAAGTGAGAGTGGGACTGAGACCTTACAGTAAGTATGCTAGAGATAAAAATTGTCAATCGTGATGATGAATTTTGTTTTGAACTAATCTTTGATATTTCATAATTTGCTCAAGTGCCTGGTGGGAAGCCTGTGATTGGGCCGGTGCCTGGCTTGCCCAAGATGTTCATTGCTGCTGGACATGAAGGAGAAGGACTCTCACTGGTAACTTTTAATTGCCCTCTTTCTGGTAAATTATTACTCGGGTTAGGTATATGGGTAATGATGACACCATGCATTCATAATTCCTTGAGATGCACTCTATTTCACATGCATGTCTGAATTCATATTATTGTAGATGTGTGGATGGGGACCTGGGGTATGATCCGTCTATTTAGATGATGCTGTTATTATATTTTGTTTTTTTTTCCTTTTCTACTTTATTCTATTTTGATGTTTCCCCTCTCTTTTCTCTTTTCTATAACGCCCCGAAAAAATACACTAATTTTTAAAAAGGCAAGGGCGTTAAAACAATAACAGAAAGACAATCTAAAAGCTTCAGTAAACTAAAATTCTAACAATTGACTTTCAAAAGACACTATTTTCAAAAGCAATGGCTGTAGTTACAAAAATCCCATCTAAAATCCACTCTCACTCTAGTTGCTGAACGCCTACCCGACTCGGTACTCCAACTTTCTCGGAATCTACAAGGAAGGAAAATAAAAGAGTGTTTGACAAAAATCTCAATGGCGTTCGTGTGTGACAGTGACAATTAACATATCAATAGGAAAATCATACCGGAAATCCAAAAATAACAATCATAACATATAACGAAGCAATCAGAATAGTACAATCAGTCGTTCGTTAGTGCTGACACCTTATAATCCCAATCCAAGCCCTTATCGCTCCAGACAGTGAATGACTCTGACACAGACGTTACCCTGCCATGGTACATGGGTGAAACACTACTACCCCCAAGACCTCAGCGACTTCTGCCTCGCGTCAAGGGGAAGTAAGCGAAGTAACTTTATCAATAACTCGACAGACACAACTGCCCAAGTATATCCACTCGGAAACCTCCACCATATTCGCGCACATATCAGTCGTTAAGCAAATCAATCAATCAAATCATAATATATACATATATATCGAATTAATCTTTCGTGCAGAAATCAGGTTTTTACGGAAGCACGTGAAAGTTGCTCCGATGCAAGTTTTGATAAAGCATGAGTTGGAAACATTTAATGCAGTACGTAAAATATAACAATAAAAGCATGTACTTCCTTGGTTTTTGCAAGCGGTTTAAGAACACTCACCTTAAGTAGTTTCTCGTCAAATCTCAAATTTACGGAGTTCCTAAGTAAGAAGAGTACTGGCCAGTAAGAAACTAAATTACGGCTATAAAAACTACCCCTTTAAACCCGCAACTCTCAAAGATAAACTCTCGCCACAGACATATAGGAACATTTAAACATCAACTTAGATAACTCAAATTAGTAAATCAAATCTGGATGACTAATTAGTAATTAAGATAACATTACATAGTAGACTACTACTTATTACAATTCTCAAATCATGTTTGGGAAAAGCTTTTTAACAAAAGATACTAAGTGTCAAATTTGAAAAGCAGTTAACGGAATAATTAGCACAACACCACCTAATTAGTAACAGGTTATATACAAGAGCACTTAATAACACAGAACAACATAGCAAATTAATTATCACACTACTTAGCAACAACACACACAATTAATTAAGGCATACTGTTAATTGAAGTTGTTAATTGAAGTTGCAAGGTTAATGGAGAGATGATTAGCACATACGTCATTATCTAAGTAAACATATTACACTCCAATAACCATGTGATGACAATGAAAATACAATTGAAGGGCCAGCACACAAAGTTATATATATACGGAGCATGCACGAAAAAGAGAAGCAAAGAAGATCACAACTCAAGTTAATGGATGAAATAATAGTTAAACTCGTAAGTCGTAACCGCCCCCGCAAAACTCTAGCAGAACACGAAAATCGAAACGAAGGGTAAACTTACCTAAGACAAACTGGTAGTTTTCTACAATAGTCAAATCGAATCGAAGATCGAAGTTGCAATGCGAAGATAGAAGATTAAAAGGATGTGATTCGGTTCAGATCAGCGATATATAGGTTTAGTGAAAGAGATGTCATTAAGAAACTGGAGATTTGTGAACAAGCGATTGAAAAGGACGGGAGATTTGATTGTATAAGATGGCAGAAGGATGCTGGCGTTAGGTTACAGAAGAAAGCGTTTTAATACTGGAGGTTTAGGAAGAAATAAAGAGAAAGGCAAAGGAGATTTGGAGATATGACGTCAAAGAGTAGGGACCTTGAACAAGTAAAACTCTAATAGCACAAGGCTAAGTAATCTTCAACTAAAACAATTAAGATGATAAACAATTAATTAATGACTAAACATAAAAACTCATTTAACAAATTAGAAGAACCGAGAAAAGAAAATACGGGGTTTTACATTTTCCTTCTTAATTGTAGTTTTTTCCATTCCTCCAATTATATTGTGACACAAATGCAAGTGAGCTTATACGAGAAAATTGATGGTACTTCTGCAATTGACCCCCTTCACAGATTCCCACTTCTATTTGACCAAATCCGAAATGCATTTCTCTCGTGCCATGGTGGAATTGTTTTGGCTGAAACGAAAGAAACACAAAAAAGAAATTAATTAATTTATTGATTAAAGTAACACAAAGTTTTGGATTAGACGTGTATTAGTGAGAGACCTAAGAGACAGATTGATGTTCTTAAGTATATAAATAATGTTTTAAACAATATGGGTAATGTTCTATGAATTGGAATTTTATATCATTTTTTATGCATATATGTCGCCGATGTTCTTAGTAAAACGTCTAATGTTTTTGGATATAACTGTAATGTTTATCCGTCTCTTTTAGTATCTCCATAAAACCGTCTCTCAGAGACTTACTCCTCCTTCCTCTTCTCTTCATTTCTTTTTTCTTCAAACACCTCCGGTCAAATTAATAAATGGCTCATCTTCTTCCTCTTCCCTTCTTTTTTTGTCATTGACCGAGGTGTTGGAGTTGTAATATACAACTCCACCGGAGCTGTAATATGGAGCTTATGTCCGTTCATGATTGGTTGATGCCCGTTGAATCCGATCTTGGTATTTGGTTGATGTTTCATTTCGATTTAAAAGTTTATTGAGTTGTTTGAGGTTTTTAGAAAACCCATGGTTGGACAATGGAAATTTAGGACTTGAATTGCAATTCGTCTAAATCTAGGAAATAAAAAGAAAAGAGAAAACAAAAGATAAATAAAGAGAAATAATTAAAGAAACTCAAAAGTCAAAATATTCAATTGCATTTTCGTGAATAAGCCAACTTTAGTCGCCACATAAGCAAAAAGTTGTTCCATTTCAGCAACAGGTGTGACTTTTGAACATATATGCAATATCGTAAATTAATCAATTCATGTTTTGGATGTATTTGTTAGTTGTTACCCTTCGAATAGAAGGGTTGAATTTGTTCTTAGACCCAATTTGAGGGGTGCCATAAGAAATTTTCCCACGCTTATAATTACTAAGAAATTATCATATCATGTTAAACAATTAGACCAAACCGTATTGTACTTAGTAATTGTCATGTGACATTACATAGCTAAACTAATTGTGGGTGAGTGATAAAACGTCAAGTTGAGATGAGATGTTTCCATTCGAGTTAACAACCATATACCATGTAAATATTTTCTCAACTATAAATAGTTTTTAAATAAGTAAAAATAGTACAACAATATAAAGATTTCAAATTTAGAAAGAAGAAAAATAGAAGAATCTTATGAGCCTCTTGCATTGGACTGACTTGAAGTGCCGTTTATTGTTTAGTTTTGACATTATCGAGCAATTTCATTTTTCTTTAGCGTGTTTAAAGATGGTTTTTGCAGAAAGGCATAATCGTAAAGTTGCTGAAATGTCAGTCTTGCATTTATGAAAAATACTTCCTGCATTTCACATTTGTGGTTTTGTGGTACGGAATTTAATTTCAAGTGGTCATGTTAAGACTTCCCTTTTTCAGCTTTTATTTAACTGTTTCACTTTCTGTTACTGGTATTCTGGTTCTCTTTTTCTTTGATTTTGTAATGGAAGACTCATACTGAATTAGTGAATTGTTTCTTAATTTAATCAGGCATTGGGAACTGCTGAGATGATTTTCAATGAGGTTCTAGGCAATGCTCACAAGGTTGATCCAGTCCCATTTTATGTGTAGTCTTCTCTTCCCCTTCTGGTAATTGTTGTCTTAAAAAAGCTCGTGAACAATCACAAACTTTATTGTTTTAACTGTTCGACTCCATTAAAGCAACCTGCAGCAGATGCACATTCGTTCAAATGACTGAAATTGGAGCTGACAGAGTCTAAAGTATTCCCTGTGGGTAGGAAAAAAGTTTTTCTTAAAAATTCTTCAGATTTTGTAACGACAGTAAGAACATGGTCGTTGCTTGTTAGAATGCCTTGTGTTAATGCTTCTTTGCTCTTCATGAAGTACTATTTGGTTAAAAGTGGCTTTCATTGCAATTTGTGTAATCCATAGCTGTGACACTGAGGGTCCGTTTTCCTATATTGTCATTGTTTTTAGGCCTTAATTGTAATAATGATGAACTAAAGTTCACGAATGTAGTAGAGTGGAGCCGTGGACGTTGTGGCTTAAGAACCATGGTATAAGCATATTTAAAGCTACACTGAATTATTGCATTTGGGGGCTTTTCTTTCTCCTCGAGATTTAAAAATTACACATAAAGGAGTAAGAGTATCACAAACAAAGAACTCTAATTAAGAGTTAAACAACAAACAAAAGGAGAGGGATGAACAACAAACGAACAACTCAGCTTGATAGATAAACAACACACTAAAGGAGTGGGATAATGAGGAACGAAAAGGTCTATTCGAGATTTAAAAATTACACATAAAGGAGTAAGAGTATCACAAACGATAAACGCTAATTCAGTGTTTAACAACAAACAAAAGGAGAGGGATAATCAACAAACGAACTACTCAGCTTGATAGATAAACAACACACTAAAGGAGTGGGATAATGAGAAACGAAAAGGTCTGTTCGAGATTTAAAAATTACAGATAAAGGAGTAAGAGTATCACAAACAAAGAACTCTAATTAAGAGTTAAACAACAAACAAAAGGAGAGGGATGAACAACAAACGAACAACTCAGCTTGATAGATAAACAACCCACTAAAGGAGTGGGATAATGAGGAACGAAAAGGTCTATTCGAGATTTAATAATTACACATAAAGGAGTAAGAGTATCACAAACAAAGAACTCTAATTTAGAGTTAAACAACAAACAAAAGAAGAGGGATAAACAACAAACGAACAACTCTGCTTGAGAGATAAACAACCCACTAAAGGAGAAGGATAATGAGAAACAAAAAGGTCTATTCAAGATTTAAAAATTATACATAAAGGAGTAAGTGTATCACAAACGATGAACTCTAATTAAGAGTTAAACAACAAACAAAACGAGAGGGATAAACAACAAACGAACAACTCATCTTGAGAGATAAACAACCCACTAAAGGAGTGGGATAATGAGGAACGAAAAGGTCTATTCGAGATTTAAAAATTACACATAAAGGAGTAAGAGTATCACAAACGATGAACTCTAATTAAGAGTTAAACAACAGACAAAAGGAGAGGGATAAACAACAAACGAACAACTCAGCTTGAGAGATAAACAACACACTAAAGGAGTGGGATAATGAGAAACGAAAAGGTCTATTCGAGATTTAAAAATTACACATAAAGGAGTAAGAGTATGACAAACGATGAACTCTAATTCAGTGTTAAACAACAAACAAAAGGAGAGGGATGAACAACAAACGAACAACTCAGCTTGAGAGATAAACAACACACTAAAGGAGTGGGATAATGAGGAACGAAAAGGTCTATTCGAGATTTAAAAATTACACATAAAGGAGTAAGAGTATCACAAACGATGAACTCTAATTAAGAGTTAAACAACAGACAAAAGGAGAGGGATAAACAACAAACGAACAACTCAGCTTGATAGATAAACAACCCACTAAAGGAGTGGGATAATGAGGAACGAAAAGGTCTATTCGAGATTTAATAATTACACATAAAGCAGTAAGAGTATCACAAACGATGAACTCTAATTAAGAGTTAAACAACAGACAAAAGGAGAGGGATAAACAACAAACGAACCACTCAGCTTGAGAGATAAACAACACACTAAAGGAGTGGGATAATGAGGAACGAAAAGGTCTATTCGAGATTTAAAAATTACACATAATGGAGTAAGAGTATCACAAACAATGAACGCTAATTCAGTGTTTAACAACAAACAAAAGGAGAGGGATAAATAACAGACGAACAACTCAGCTTGAGAGATAAACAACACACTAAAGGAGTGGGATAATGAGGAACGAAAAGGTCTATTTGAGATTTAAAAACTACACATAATGGAGTAAGAATATCACAAACAATGAACGCTAATTCAGTGTTTAACAACAAACAAAAGGAGAGGGATAATCAACAAACGAACAACTCAGCTTGATAGATAAACAACACACTAAAGGAGTGGGATAATGAGAAACGAAAAGGTCTATTCGAGATTTAAAAATTACACATAAAGGAGTAAGAGTATCACAAACAAAGAACTCTAATTAAGAGTTAAACAACAAACAAAAGGATAGGATGAACAACAAACGAACAACTCAGCTTGATAGATAAACAACCCACTAAAGGAGTGGGATAATGAGGAACGAAAAGGTCTATTCGAGATTTAATAATTACATATAAAGCAGTAAGAGTATCACAAACGATGAACTCTAATTAAGAGTTAAACAACAGACAAAAGGAGAGGGATAAACAACAAACGAACAACTCAGTTTGAGAGATAAACAACACACTAAAGGAGTGGGATAATGAGGAACGAAAAGGTCTATTCGAGATTTAAAAATTACACATAATGGAGTAAGAGTATCACAAACAATGAACGCTAATTCAGTGTTTAACAACAAACAAAAGGATAGGATGAACAACAAACGAACAACTCAGCTTGATAGATAAACAACCCACTAAAGGAGTGGGATAATGAGGAACGAAAAGGTCTATTCGAGATTTAATAATTACATATAAAGCAGTAAGAGTATCACAAACGATGAACTCTAATTAAGAGTTAAACAACAGACAAAAGGAGAGGGATAAACAACAAACGAACAACTCAGTTTGAGAGATAAACAACACATTAAAGGAGTGGGATAATGAGGAACGAAAAGGTCTATTCGAGATTTAAAAATTACACATAATGGAGTAAGAGTATCACAAACAATGAACGCTAATTCAGTGTTTAACAACAAACAAAAGGAGAGGGATAATCAACAAACGAACTACTCAGCTTGATAGATAAACAACACACTAAAGGAGTGGGATAATGAGAAACGAAAAGGTCTATTCGAGATTTAAAAATTACACATAAAGGAGTAAGAGTATCACAAACAAAGAACTCTAATTAAGAGTTAAACAACAAACAAAAGGAGAGGGATGAACAACAAACGAACAACTCAGCTTGATAGATAAACAACCCACTAAAGGAGTGGGATAATGAGGAACGAAAAGGTCTATTCGAGATTTAATAATTACACATAAAGGAGTAAGAATATCACAAACAAAGAACTCTAATTAAGCGTTAAACAACAAACAAAAGGAGAGGGATGAACAACAAACGAACAACTCAGCTTGAGAGATAAACAACACATTAAAGGAGTGGGATAATGAGGAACGAAAAGGTCTATTCGAGATTTAAAAATTACACATAATGGAGTAAGAGTATCACAAAGAATGAACGCTAATTCAGTGATTAACAACAGACAAAAGGAGAGGGATAAACAACAAACGAACAACTCTGCTTGAGAGATAAACAACACACTAAAGGAGTGGGATAATGAGGAACGAAAAGGTCTATTCGAGATTTAAAAATTACACATAATGGAGTAAGAGTATCACAAACAATGAACGCTAATTCAGTGTTTAACAACAAACAAAAGGAGAGGGATAATCAACAAACGAACTACTCAGCTTGATAGATAAACAACACACTAAAGTAGTGGGATAATGAGAAACGAAAAGGTCTATTCGAGATTTAAAAATTACACATAAAGGAGTAAGAGTATCACAAACAAAGAACTCTAATTAAGAGTTAAACAACAAACAAAAGGATAGGATGAACAACAAACGAACAACTCAGCTTGATAGATAAACAACCCACTAAAGGAGTGGGATAATGAGGAACGAAAAGGTCTATTCGAGATTTAATAATTACACATAAAGCAGTAAGAGTATCACAAACGATGAACTCTAATTCAGAGTTAAACAACAGACAAAAGGAGAGGGATAAACAACAAACGAACAACTCAGCTTGAGAGATAAACAACACACTAAAGGAGTGGGATAATGAGGAACGAAAAGGTCTATTCGAGATTTAAAAACTACACATAATGGAGTAAGAGTATCACAATCAATGAACGCTAATTCAGTGTTTAACAACAAACAAAAGGAGAGGGATAATCAACAAACGAACAACTCAGCTTGAGAGATAAACAACACACTAAAGGAGTGGGATAATGAGGAACGAAAAGGTCTATTCGAGATTTAAAAATTACACATAATGGAGTAAGAGTATCACAAACAATGAACGCTAATTCAGTGTTTAACAACAAACAAAAGGAGAGTGATAATCAACAAGCGAACAACTCGACGATAGATAAACAACACACTAAAGGAGTGGGATAATGAGAAACGAAAAGGTCTATTCGAGATTTAAAAATTACACATAAAGGAGTAAGAGTATCACAAACAAAGAACTCTAATTAAGAGTTAAACAACAAACAAAAGGATAGGATGAACAACAAACGAACAACTCAGCTTGATAGATAAACAACCCACTAAAGGAGTGGGATAATGAGGAACGAAAAGGTCTATTCGAGATTTAATAATTACACATAAAGCAGTAAGAGTATCACAAACGATGAACTCTAATTAAGAGTTAAACAACAGACAAAAGGAGAGGGATAAACAACAAACGAACAACTCTGCTTGAGAGATAAACAACACACTAAAGGAGTGGGATAATGAGGAACGAAAAGGTCTATTCGAGATTTAAAAATTACACATAATGGAGTAAGAGTATCACAAACAATGAACGCTAATTCAGTGTTTAACAACAAACAAAAGGATAGGATGAACAACAAACGAACAACTCAGCTTGATAGATAAACAACCCACTAAAGGAGTGGGATAATGAGGAACGAAAAGGTCTATTCGAGATTTAATAATTACACATAAAGCAGTAAGAGTATCACAAACGATGAACTCTAATTAAGAGTTAAACAACAGACAAAAGGAGAGGGATAAACAACAAACGAACAACTCAGCTTGAGAGATAAACAACACACTAAAGGAGTGGGATAATGAGGAACGAAAAGGTCTATTCGAGATTTAAAAATTACACATAATGGAGTAAGAGTATCACAAACAATGAACGCTAATTCAGTGTTTAACAACAAACAAAAGGAGAGGGATAATCAACAAACGAACTACTCAGCTTGATAGATAAACAACACACTAAAGGAGTGGGATAATGAGAAACGAAAAGGTCTATTCGAGATTTAAAAATTACACATAAAGGAGTAAGAGTATCACAAACAAAGAACTCTAATTAAGAGTTAAACAACAAACAAAAGGAGAGGGATGAACAACAAACGAACAACTCAGCTTGATAGATAAACAACCCACTAAAGGAGTGGGATAATGAGGAACGAAAAGGTCTATTCGAGATTTAATAATTACACATAAAGGAGTAAGAATATCACAAACAAAGAACTCTAATTAAGCGTTAAACAACAAACAAAAGGAGAGGGATAAACAACAAACGAACAACTCAGCTTGAGAGATAAACAACACACTAAAGGAGTGGGATAATGAGGAACGAAAAGGTCTATTCGAGATTTAAAAATTACACATAATGGAGTAAGAGTATCACAAACAAGGAACGCTAATTCATTGTTTAACAACAAACAAAAGGAGAGGGATAATCAACAAACGAACAACTCAGCTTGAGAGATAAACAACACACTAAAGGAGTGGGATAATGAGGAACGAAAAGGTCTATTCGAGATTTAAAAATTACACATAATGGAGTAAGAGTATCACAAACAATGAACGCTAATTCAGTGTTTAACAACAAACAAAAGGAGAGGGATAATCAACAAACGAACTACTCAGCTTGATAGATAAACAACACACTAAAGGAGTGGGATAATGAGAAACGAAAAGGTCTATTCGAGATTTAAAAATTACACATAAAGGAGTAAGAGTATCACAAACAAAGAACTCTAATTAAGAGTTAAACAACAAACAAAAGGATAGGATGAACAACAAACGAACAACTCAGCTTGATAGATAAACAACCCACTAAAGGAGTGGGATAATGAGGAACGAAAAGGTCTATTCGAGATTTAATAATTACACATAAAGCAGTAAGAGTATCACAAACGATGAACTCTAATTAAGAGTTAAACAACAGACAAAAGGAGAGGGATAAACAACAAACGAACAACTCAGCTTGATAGATAAACAACACACAAAATGAGTGGGATAATGAGAAACGAAAAGGTCTATTCGAGATTTAAAAATTACACATAAAGGAGTAAGAGTATCACAAACAAAGAACTCTAATTAAGAGTTAAACAACAAACAAAAGGATAGGATGAACAACAAACGAACAACTCAGCTTGATAGATAAACAACCCACTAAAGGAGTGGGATAATGAGGAACGAAAAGGTCTATTCGAGATTTAATAATTACACATAAAGCAGTAAGAGTATCACAAACGATGAACTCTAATTAAGAGTTAAACAACAGACAAAAGGAGAGGGATAAACAACAAACGAACAACTCTGCTTGAGAGATAAACAACACACTAAAGGAGTGGGATAATGAGGAACGAAAAGGTCTATTCGAGATTTAAAAATTACACATAATGGAGTAAGAGTATCACAAACAATGAACGCTAATTCAGTGTTTAACAACAAACAAAAGGAGAGGGATAAACAACAAACGAACAACTCAGCTTGATAGATAAACAACCCACTAAAGGAGTGGGATAATGAGGAACGAAAAGGTCTATTCGAGATTTAATAATTACACATAAAGGAGTAAGAGTATCACAAACGATGAACTCTAATTAAGAGTTAAACAACAGACAAAAGGAGAGGGATAAACAACAAACGAACAACTCAGCTTGAGAGATAAACAACACACTAAAGGAGTGGGATAATGAGGAACGAAAAGGTCTATTCGAGATTTAAAAATTACACATAATGGAGTAAGAGTATCACAAACAATGAACGCTAATTCAGTGTTTAACAACAAACAAAAGGAGAGGGATAATCAACAAACGAACTACTCAGCTTGATAGATAAACAACACACTAAAGGAGTGGGATAATGAGAAACGAAAAGGTCTATTCGAGATTTAAAAATTACACATAAAGGAGTAAGAGTATCACAAACAAAGAACTCTAATTAAGAGTTAAACAACAAACAAAAGGAGAGGGATGAACAACAAACGAACAACTCAGCTTGATAGATAAACAACCCACTAAAGGAGTGGGATAATGAGGAACGAAAAGGTCTATTCGAGATTTAATAATTACACATAAAGCAGTAAGAGTATCACAAACGATGAACTCTAATTAAGAGTTAAACAACAGACAAAAGGAGAGGGATAAACAACAAACGAACAACTCAGCTTGAGAGATAAACAACACACTAAAGGAGTGGGATAATGAGGAACGAAAAGGTCTATTCGAGATTTAAAAATTACACATAATGGAGTAAGAGTATCACAAACAAGGAACGCTAATTCATTGTTTAACAACAAACAAAAGGAGAGGGATAATCAACAAACGAACAACTCAGCTTGAGAGATAAACAACACACTAAAGGAGTGGGATAATGAGGAACGAAAAGGTCTATTCGAGATTTAAAAATTACACATAATGGAGTAAGAGTATCACAAACAATGAACGCTAATTCAGTGTTTAACAACAAACAAAAGGAGAGGGATAATCAACAAACGAACTACTCATCTGGATAGATAAACAACACACTAAAGGAGTGGGATAATGAGAAACGAAAAGGTCTATTCGAGATTTAAAAATTACACATAAAGGAGTAAGAGTATCACAAACAAAGAACTCTAATTAAGAGTTAAACAACAAACAAAAGGATAGGATGAACAACAAACGAACAACTCAGCTTGATAGATAAACAACCCACTAAAGGAGTGGGATAATGAGGAACGAAAAGGTCTATTCGAGATTTAAAAATTACACATAAAGGAGTAAGAGTATCACAAACGATGAACTCTAATTAAGAGTTAAACAACAAACAAAAGGAGAGGGATAAACAACAAACGAACAACTCTACTTGAGAGATAAACAACGCACTAAAGGAGTGGGATAATGAGAAACGAAAAGGACTATTCGAGATTTAAAAATTACACATAAAGGAGTAAGAGTATCACAAACGATGAACTCTAATTCAGTGTTTAACAACAAACAAAAGGAGAGGGATAAACAACAAACGAACAACTCGACGAGAGATAAACAACACACTAAAGGAGGGGGATAATGAGCAGCGACAAGGTCACATCGAGATTTAAAACTTACACATAAAGGAGTAAGAGTATCACAAACGATGAACTCTAATTAAGAGTTAAACAACAAACAAAAGGAGAGGGATGAACAACAAACGAACAACTCGACGATAGATAAACAACACACTAAAGGAGTGGGATAATGAGAAACGAAAAGGTCTATTTGAGATTTAAAAATTACACATAAAGGAGTAAGAGTATCACAAACGATGAACTCTAATTAAGAGTTAAACAACAGACAAAAGGAGAGGGATAAACAACAAACGAACAACTCAGCTTGAGAGATAAACAACACACTAAAGGAGTGGGATAATGAGGAACGAAAAGGTCTATTCGAGATTTAAAAATTACACATAATGGAGTAAGAGTATCACAAACAATGAACGCTAATTCAGTGTTTAACAACAAACAAAAGGAGAGGGATAAACAACAAACGAACAACTCGACGAGATAAACAACACACTAAAGGAGTGGGATAATGAGAAACGAAAAGGTCTATTCGAGATTTAAAAATTACACATAAAGGAGTAAGAGTATCACAAACGATAAACGCTAATTCAGTGTTTAACAACAAACAAAAGGAGTGGCATAATCAACAAACGAACAACTCCACTTGAGAGATAAACAACACACTAAAGGAGTGGGATAATGAGGAACGAAAAGGTCTATTCGAGATTTAAAAATTACACATAATGGAGTAAGAGTATCACAAACAATGAACGCTAATTCAGTGATTAACAACAAACAAAAGGAGAGGGATAATCAACAAACGATCAACTCAGCTTGATAGATAAACAAGCCACTAAAGGAGTGGGATAATGAGGAACGAAAAGGTCTATTCGAGATTTAAAAATTACACATAAAGGAGTAAGAGTATCACAAACAAAGAACTCTAATTAAGAGTTAAACAACAAACAAAAGGATAGGATGAACAACAAACGAACAACTCAGCTTGAGAGATAAACAACACTCTAAAGGAGTGGGATAATGAGGAACGAAAAGGTCTATTCGAGATTTAAAAATTACACATAATGGAGTAAGAGTATCACAAACAAGGAACGCTAATTCATTGTTTAACAACAAACAAAAGGAGAGGGATAATCAACAAACGAACAACTAACGAGAGATAAACAACACACTAAAGGAGTGGGATAATGAGGAACGAAAAGGTCTATTCGAGATTTAAAAATTACACATAATGGAGTAAGAGTATCACAAACAATGAACGCTAATTCAGTGTTTAACAACAAACAAAAGGAGAGGGATAATCAACAAACGAACTACTCAGCTTGATAGATAAACAACACACAAAATGAGTGGGATAATGAGAAACGAAAAGGTCTATTCGAGATTTAAAAATTACACATAAAGGAGTAAGAATATCACAAACAAAGAACTCTAATTAAGCGTTAAACAACAGACAAAAGGAGAGGGATAAACAACAAACGAACAACTCAGCTTGATAGATAAACAACCCACTAAAGGAATGGGATAATGAGGAACGAAAAGGTCTATTCGAGATTTAATAATTACACATAAAGGAGTAAGAGTATCACAAACGATGAACTCTAATTAAGAGTTAAACAACAGACAAAAGGAGAGGGATAAACAACAAACGAACTACTCGACGAGATAAACAACACACTAAAGGAGTGGGATAATGAGGAACGAAAAGGTCTATTCGAGATTTAAAAATTACACATAATGGAGTAAGAGTATCACAAACGATGAACTCTAATTAAGAGTTAAACAACAAACAAAAGGATAGGATGAACAACAAACGAACAACTCAGCTTGATAGATAAACAACACACTAAAGGAGTGGGATAATGAGAAACGAAAAGGTCTATTTGAGATTTAAAAATTACACATAAAGGAGTAAGAGTATCACAAACGATGAACTCTAATTAAGAGTTAAACAACAGACAAAAGGAGAGGGATAAACAACAAACGAACAACTCAGCTTGAGAGATAAACAACACACTAAAGGAGTGGGATAGTGAGAACGAAAAGGTCTATTCGAGATTTAAAAACTACACATAATGGAGTAAGAGTATCACAATCAATGAACGCTAATTAAGCGTTAAACAACAAACAGAAGGAGAGGGATAATCAACAAACGAACAACTCAGCTTGAGAGATAAACAACACACTAAAGGAGTGGGATAATGAGGAACGAAAAGGTCTATTTGAGATTTAAAAATTACACATAAAGGAGTAAGAGTATCACAAACGATGAACTCTAATTAAGAGTTTAACAACAAACAAAAGGAGAGGGATAATCAACAAGCGAACAACTCGACGAGATAAACAACACACTAAAGGTGGGATAATGAGAAGCGAAAAGGTCTATTCGAGAGATTTAAAAATTACACATAAGGAGTAAGAGTATCACAAACAAAGAACTCAATTAAGAGTTAAACAACAAACAAAAGGAGAGGGATGAACAACAAGCGAACAACTCGACGATAGATAAACAACCCACTAAAGGAGTGGGATAATGAGGAACGAAAAGGTCTATTCGAGATTTAATAATTACACATAAAGGAGTAAGAATATCACAAACAAAGAACTCTAATTAAGCGTTAAACAACAAACAAAAGGAGAGGGATAAACAACAAACGAACAACACAGCTTGAGAGATAAACAACACACTAAAGGAGTGAGATAATGAGGAACGAAAAGGTCTATTCGAGATTTAAAAATTACACATAAAGGAGTAAGAGTATCACAAACGATGAACTCTAATTAAGAGTTAAACAACAGACAAAAGGAGAGGGATAAACAACAAACGAACAACTCTACTTGAGAGATAAACAACACACTAAAGGAGTGGGATAATGAGAAATGAAAAGGACTATTCGAGATTTAAAAATTACACAGAATGGAGTAAGAGTATCACAAACAAAGAACTCTAATTCAGTGTTTAACAACAAACAAAAGGAGAGGGATAAACAACAAACGAACAACTCAGCTTGATAGATAAACCTCACACTAAAGGAGTGGGATAATGAGAAACGAAAAGGTCTATTCGAGATTTAAAAATTACACATAAAGGAGTAAGAGTATCACAAACAATGAACTCTAATTAAGAGTTAAACAACAAACAAAGGAGAGGATAAACAACAAGCGAACAACTCGACGATAGATAAACAACCCACTAAAGGAGTGGGATAATGAGGAACGAAAAGGTCTATTCGAGATTTAATAATTACACATAAAGGAGTAAGAGTATCACAAACGATGAACTCTAATTAAGAGTTAAACAACAGACAAAAGGAGAGGGATAAACAACAAACGAACAACTCAGCTTGAGATAAACAACACACTAAAGGAGTGGGATAATGAGGAACGAAAAGGTCTATTCGAGATTTAAAAATTACACATAAAGGAGTAAGAGTATCACAAACGATAAACGCTAATTCAGTGTTTAACAACAAACAAAAGGAGTGGCATAATCAACAAACGAGCAACTCATCTGGATAGATAAACAACACACTAAAGGAGTGGGATAATGAGAAACGAAAAGGTCTATTCGAGATTTAAAAATTACACATAAAGGAGTAAGAGTATCACAAACAAAGAACTCTAATTAAGAGTTAAACAACAAACAAAAGGAGAGGGATAAACAACAAACGAACAACTCGACGATAGATAAACAACACACTAAAGGAGTGGGATAATGAGAAGTGAAAAGGTCTATTCGAGATTTAATAATTACACATAAAGGTAAAGAGTATCACAAACGATGAACTCTAATTAAGAGTTAAACAACAAACAAAAGGAGGGATAAACAACAAGCGAACAACTCGACGAGAGATAAACAACACACTAAAGGTGGGATAATGAGGAGCGAAAAGGTCTATTCGAGATTTAAAATTACACATAATGGAGTAAAGTATCACAAACAATGAACTAATTCATTGTTTAACAACAAACAAAAGGAGAGGGATAATCAACAAGCGAACAACTCGACGAGAGATAAACAACACACTAAAGGAGTAGGATAATGAGAAACGAAAAGGTCTGTTCGAGATTTAAAAACTACACATAAAGGAGTAAGAGTATCACAAACAATGAACTCTAATTAAGTGTTAAACAACAAACAAAAGGAGAGCGATAAACAACAAACGAACAACTCAAACGATAGATAAACAACACACTAAAGGAGTGAGATAATGAGAAACGAAAAGGTCTATTCGAGATTTAAAATTACACATAAAGGAGTAAGAGTATCACAAACAAAGAACTCTAATTAAGAGTTAAACAACAAACAAAGGAGAGGGATAAACAACAAGCGAACAACTCGACGATAGATAAACAACCCACTAAAGGAGAAGGATAATGAGAAAGAAAAGGTCTATTCGAGATTTAAAAATTACACATAAAGGAGTAAGAGTATCACAAACGATGAACTCTAATTCAGTGTTTAACAACAAACAAAAGGAGAGGGATAAACAACAAACGAACAACTCGACGAGAGATAAACAACACACTAAAGGAGTGGGATAATGAGAAACGAAAAGGCCTATTCGAGATTTTAAAATTACACATAAAGGAGTAAGACTATCACAAAGAAAGAACTCTAATTCAGTGTTTAACAACAAACAAAGGAGAGGGATAATCAACAAGCGAACAACTCGACGATAGATAAACAACACACTAAAGGAGTGGGATAATGAGAAGCGAAAAGGTCTATTCGAGATTTAAAATTACATAAAGGAGTAAGAGTATCACAAACAAAGAACTCTAATTAAGTTAAACAACAAACAAAAGGAGAGGGATGAACAACAAGCGAACAACTCGACGATAGATAAACAACACACTAAAGGAGTGGGATAATGAGAAGCGAAAAGGTCTATTCGAGATTTAAAATTACACATAAAGGGTAAGAGTATCACAAACAATGAACTCTAATTAAGTTAAACAACAAACAAAGGAGAGGGATAAACAACAAGCGAACAACTTCGACGAGATAAACAACACACTAAAGGAGTGGGATAATGAGAAGCGAAAAGGTCTATTCGAGATTTAAAATTACATAAAGGAGTAAGAGTATCACAAACGATGAACTCTAATTAAGAGTTAAACAACAGACAAAAGGAGAGGGATAAACAACAAGCGAACAACTCGACGAGAGATAAACAACACACTAAAGGAGTGGGATAATGAAAGCGAAAAGGTCTATTCGAGATTTAAAATTACACATAAAGGAGTAAGAGTATCACAAAATGAACTCTAATTAAGTTAAACAACAAACAAAGGAGAGGATAAACAACAAGCGAACAACTCGACGATAGATAAACAACACACTAAAGGAGTGGGATAATGAGAAGCAAAAAGGTCTATTCGAGATTTAAAATTACATAAAGGAGTAAGATTATCACAAACTATGAACTCTAATTAAGAGTTAAACAACAAACAGAAGGAGAGGGATGAACAACAAGCGAACAACTCGACGATAGATAAACAACACACTAAAGGTGGGATAATGAAAGCGAAAAGGTCTATTCGAGATTTAAAATTACACATAAAGGAGTAAGAGTATCACAAACAATGAACTCTAATTAAGAGTTAAACAACAAACAAAGGAGAGGGATAAACAACAAGCGAACAACTCGACGACGATAGATAAACAACACACTAAAGGAGTGGGATAATGAGAAGCGAAAAGGTCTATTCGAGATTTAAAATTACACATAAAGGAGTAAGAGTATCACAAACAATGAACTCTAATTAAGAGTTAAACAACAAACAAAAGGAGAGGATAAACAACAAGCGAACAACTCGACGAGAGATAAACAACACACTAAAGGAGTGGGATAATGAGAAGCGAAAAGGTCTATTCGAGATTTAAAATTACACATAAAGGAGTAAGAGTATCACAAACAATGAACTCTAATTAAGGTTAAACAAACAAAAGGAGAGGGATAAACAACAAGCGAACAACTCGACTTGATAGATAAACAACACACTAAAGGAGTGGGATAATGAGAAGCGAAAAGGTCTATTCGAGATTTAAAATTACACATAAAGGAGTAAGAGTATCACAAACAATGAACTCTAATTAAGAGTTAAACAACAAACAAAGGAGAGGATAAACAACAAGCGAACAACTCGACGATAGATAAACAACACACTAAAGGAGTGGGATAATGAGAAGCGAAAAGGTCTATTAGAGATTTAAAAATTACACATAAAGGAAAGAGTATCACAAACAATGAACTCTAATTAAGAGTTAAACAACAAACAAAAGGAGAGGGATAAACAACAAGCGAACAACTCGACGAGATAAACAACACACTAAAGGAGTGGGATAATGAGGAGCGAAAAGGTCTATTGAGATTTAAAAATTACACATAAAGGAGTAAGAGTATCACAAACGATGAACTCTAATTAAGAGTTGAACAACAAACAAAAGGAGAGGGATAGACGACAAACGAATTACACCACTTGAGAGATAAAGAACACAATAAAGGAGTGGGATAATGAGAAGCGAAAAGGTCTATTCGAGATTTAAAAATTACACATAAAGGTAAGAGTATCACAAACAATGAACTCTAATTAAGAGTTAAACAACAAACAAAGGAGAGGGATAAACAACAAGCGAACAACTCGACGATAGATAAACAACACACTAAAGGTGGGATAATGAGAAGCGAAAAGGTCTATTCGAGATTTAAAATTACACATAAAGGGTAAGAGTATCACAAACAATGAACTCTAATTAAGAGTTAAACAACAAACAAAGGAGAGGGATAAACAACAAGCGAACAACTCGACGATAGATAAACAACACACTAAAGGAGTTGGATAATGAGAAGCGAAAAGGTCTATTCGAGATTTAAAATTACACATAAAGGAGTAAGAGTATCACAAGCGATGAACTCTAATTAAGAGTTAAACAACAAACAAAGGAGAGGGATAAACAACAAGCGAACAACTCGACGAGATAAACAACACACTAAAGGAGTGGGATAATGAGAAGCGAAAAGGTCTATTCGAGATTTAAAATTACACATAATGGAGTAAGAGTATCACAAACAATGAACTCTAATTAGAGTTTAACAACAAACAAAGGAGAGGGATAAACAACAAGCGAACAACTCGACGAGAGATAAACAACACACTAAAGGAGTGGGATAATGAGAACCGAAAAGGTCTATTCGAGATTTAAAATTACACATAAAGGGTAAGAGTATCACAAACAATGAACTCTAATTAAGAGTTAAACAACAAACAAAGGAGAGGATAAACAACAAGCGAACAACTCGACGATAGATAAACAACACACTAAAGGAGTGGGATAATGAGAAGCGAAAAGGTCTATTCGAGATTTAAAATTACGCATAAAGGAGTAAGAGTATCACAAACTATGAACTCTAATTAAGTGTTTAACAACAAACAAAGGAGAGGGATAAACAACAAGCGAACAACTCGACGAGAGATAAACAACACACTAAAGGAGTGGGATAATGAGAAGCGAAAAGGTCTATTCGAGATTTAAAATTACACATAAAGGAGTAAGAGTATCACAACAATGAACTCTAATTAAGAGTTAAACAACAAACAAAAGGAGAGGGATAAACAACAAGCGAACAACTCGACTTGAGAGATAAACAACACACTAAAGGAGTGGGATAATGAGAAGCGAAAAGGTCTATTCGAGATTTAAAAATTACACATAAGGAGTAAGAGTATCACAAACAATGAACTCTAATTAAGAGTTAAACAACAAACAAAGGAGAGGGATAAACAACAAGCGAACAACTCGACGATAGATAAACAACACTAAAGGAGTGGGATAATGAGAAGCGAAAAGGTCTATTGAGATTTAAAATTACCCATAAAGTAGTAAGAGTATCACAAACAATGAACTCTAATTAAGTGTTAAACAACAAACAAAGGAGAGGATAATCAACAAGCGAACAACTCGACGATAGATAAACAACACACTAAAGGAGTGGGATAATGAGAAACGAAAAGGTCTATTCGAGATTTAAAAATTACACATAAAGGAGTAAGAGTATCACAAACAAAGAACTCTAATTAAGAGTTAAACAACACACAAAAGGAGAGGGATAAACAACAAACGAACAACTCGACGATAGATAAACAACCCACTAAAGGAGTGGGATAATGAGAAGCGAAAAGGTCTATTGAGATTTAAAATTACACATAAAGGGTAAGAGTATCACAAGCGATGAACTCTAATTAAGAGTTAAACAACAAACAAAGGAGAGGGATAAACAACAAGCGAACAACTCGACGAGAGATAAACAACACACTAAAGGAGTGGGATAATGAGGAACGAAAAGGTCTATTCGAGATTTAAAAATTACACATAAAGGAGTAAGAGTATCACAAACGATAAACGCTAATTCAATGTTTAACAACAAACAAAAGGAGTGGCATAATCAACAAACGAGCAACTCGACGAGAGATAAACAACACTAAAAGGTGGGATAATGAGAAGCGAAAAGGTCTATTCGAGATTTAAAATTACACATAAAGTAAAGTATCACAAACAATGAACTCTAATTAAGGTTAAACAACAAACAAAGGAGAGGGATAAACAACAAGCGAACAACTCGACGATAGATAAACAACACACTAAAGGTGGGATAATGAGAAGCGAAAAGGTCTATTCGAGATTTAAAATTACACATAAAGGGTAAGAGTATCACAAACAATGAACTCTAATTAAGTTAAACAACAAACAAAAGGAGAGGGATAAACAACAAGCGAACAACTCGACGATAGAGATAAACAACACACTAAAGGTGGGATAATGAGAAGCGAAAAGGTCTATTCGATATTTAAAATTACACATAAAGGAGTAAGAGTATCACAAACAAAGAACTCTAATTAAAGTTAAACAACAAACAAAGGAGAGGGATAAACAACAAGCGAACAACTCGACTTGAGAGATAAACAACACACTAAAGGAGTGGGATAATGAGAAGCGAAAAGGTCTATTCGAGATTTAAAATTACACATAAAGGAGTAAGAGTATCACAAACAATGAACTCTAATTAAGTTAAACAACAAACAAAGGAGAGGGATAAACAACAAGCGAACAACTCGACGAGAGATAAACAACACACTAAAAGGTGGGATAATGAGAAGCGAAAAGGTCTATTGAGATTTAAAAATTACACATAAAGGGTAAGAGTATCACAAACAATGAACTCTAATTAAGAGTTAAACAACAAACAAAGGAGAGGGATAAACAACAAGCGAACAACTCGACGAGAGATAAACAACACACTAAAGGAGTGGGATAATGAGAAGCGAAAAGGTCTATTCGAGATTTAAAATTACACATAAAGGAGTAAGAGTATCACAAACAATGAACTCTAATTAAGAGTTAAACAACAAACAAAGGAGAGGGATAAACAACAAGCGAACAACTCGACGAGAGATAAACAACACACTAAAGGAGTGGGATAATGAGAAGCGAAAAGGTCTATTGAGATTTAAAAATTACACATAAAGGTAAGAGTATCACAACGATGAACTCTAATTAAGGTTAACAACAAACAAAAGGAGAGGGATAAACAACAAGCGAACAACTCGACTTGAGAGATAAACAACACACTAAAGGAGTGGGATAATGAAAGCGAAAAGGTCTATTCGAGATTTAAAATTACACATAAAGGAGTAAGAGTATCACAAACAATGAACTCTAATTAAGAGTTAAACAACAAACAAAAGGAGAGGGATAAACAACAAGCGAACAACTCGACGATAGATAAACAACACACTAAAGGGTGGGATAATGAGAAGCGAAAAGGTCTATTGAGATTTAAAAATTACACATAAAGGAGTAAAGTATCACAAACAATGAACTCTAATTAAGAGTTAAACAACAAACAAAGGAGAGGGATAAACAACAAGCGAACAACTCGACGAGAGATAAACAACACACTAAAAGGTGGGATAATGAGAAGCGAAAAGGTCTATTCGAGATTTAAAATTACATAAAGGAGTAAGAGTATCACAAACGATGAACTCTAATTAAGAGTTAAACAACAAACAAAGGAGAGGGATAAACAACAAGCGAACAACTCGACGAGAGATAAACAACACACTAAAGGAGTGGGATAATGAGAAACGAAAATGTCTATTCGAGATTTAAAAATTACACATAATGGAGTAAGAGTATCACAAACAATGAACTACAATTAAGTGTTAAACAACAAACAAAAGGAGAGGGATAAACAACAAGCGAACAACTCGACGATAGATAAACAACACACTAAAGGAGTGGGATAATGAGAAGCGAAAAGGTCTATTGAGATTTAAAATTACACAAAAAGGACTAAGATTATCACAAACAAAGAACTCTAATTAAGAGTTAAACAACAAAGGAGAGGGATAAACAACAAGCGAACAACTCGACGAGAGATAAACAACACACTAAAGGAGTGGGATAATGAGGAGCGAAAAGGTCTATTGAGATTTAAAAATTACACATAAAGGAGTACGAGTATCACAAACGATGAACTCTATTTAAGAGTTAAACAACAAACAAAGGAGAGGGATAAACAACAAGCGAACAACTCGACGAGATAAACAACACACTAAAGGAGTGGGATAATGAGAAACGAAAAGGTCTATTCGAGATTTAAAAATTACACATAAAGGAGTAAGAGTATCACAAACGATGAACTCTAATTCAGTGTTTGACAACAAACAAAAGGAGAGGGATAAACAACAAACGAACAACTCAGCTTGATAGATAAACAACCCACTAAAGGTGGGATAATGAGAAGCGAAAAGGACTATTCGAGATTTAAAAATTACATATAATGGAGTAAGAGTATCACAAACAAAGAACTCTAATTAAGAGTTAAACAGCAAACAAAGGAGAGGGATAAACAACAAGCGAACAACTCGACGAGAGATAAACAACACACTAAAGGAGTGGGATAATGAGAAACGAAAAGGTCTATTCCAGATTTAAAAATTACACATAAAGGAGTATGAGTATCACAAACAATGAACTCTAATTAAGAGTTAAACAACAGACAAAAGGAGAGGGATAAACAACAAACGAATAACTCAGCTTGAGAGATAAATAACACACTAAAGGAGTGGGATAATGAGGAACGAAAAGGACTATTCGAGATTTAAAAATTACACATAAAAGGTAAGATTATCACAAACGATGAACTCTAATTAAGGGTTAAACAACAAACAAAAGGAGAGGGATAAACAACAAACGAACAACTCTGCTTGAGAGATAAACAACCCACTAAAGGACAGGGATAATGCGAAACGAAAAGGTCTATTGAGATTTAATAATTTCACATAAAGGAGTAAGAGTATCACAAACAATGAACTCTAACTAAGAGTTAAACAACAAACAAAAGGAGGGATAAACAACAAGCGAACAACTTCGACGAGATAAACAACACACTAAAGGAGTGGGATAATGAGAAACGAAAAGGTCTATTCGAGATTTAAAATTACACATAAAGGAGTAAGAGTATCACAAACGATGAACTCTAATTAAGAGTTAAACAACAAACAAAGGAGAGGGATAAACAACAAGCGAACAACTCGACGAGAGATAAACAACACACTAAAGGAGTGGGATAATGAGAAGCGAAAAGGTCTATTGAGATTTAAAATTACACATAAAGGAGTAAGAGTATCACAAACAATGAACTCTAATTAAGAGTTAAACAACAAAAGGAGAGGGATAAACAACAAGCGAACAACTCGACGAGAGATAAACAACACACTAAAGGAGTGGGATAATGAGAAGCGAAAAGGTCTATTCGAGATTTAAAAATTACACATAAAGGGTAAGAGTATCACAAACAATGAACTCTAATTAAGGTTAAACAACAAACAAAAGGAGAGGGATAAACAACAAGCGAACAACTCGACGAGAGATAAACAACACACTAAAGGAGTGGGATAATGAGAAACGAAAAGGTCTATTCGAGATTTAAAATTACACATAAAGGAGTAAGAGTATCACAAACAAAGAACTCTAATTAAGAGTTAAACAACAAACAAAAGGAGAGGGATAAACAACAAGCGAACAACTCGACGAGAGATAAACAACACACTAAAGGAGTGGGATAATGAGAAGCGAAAAGGTCTATTCGAGATTTAAAAATTACACATAAAGGAGTAAGAGTATCCCAAACAAAGAACTCTAATTAAGAGTTAAACAACAAACAAAAGGAGAGGGATAAACAACAAACGAACAACTCGACGAGAGATAAACAACACACTAAAGGAGTGGGATAATGAGAAGCGAAAAGGTCTATTGAGATTTAAAAATTACACATAAAGGAGTAAGAGTATCACAAACAATGAACTCTAATTAAGAGTTAAACAACAAACAAAGGAGAGGGATAAACAACAAGCGAACAACTCGACGAGAGATAAACAACACACTAAAGGAGTGGGATAATGAGAAGCGAAAAGGTCTATTGAGATTTAAAATTACACATAAAGGTAAGAGTATCACAAACAATGAACTCTAATTAAGAGTTAAACAACAAACAAAGGAGAGGGATAACAACAAGCGAACAACTCGACGATGAGATAAACAACACACTAAAGGAGTGGGATAATGAGAAGCGAAAAGGTCTATTGATTTAAAATTACACATAAAGGAGTAAGAGTATCACAAACAATGAACTCTAATTAAGAGTTAAACAACAAACAAAAGGAGAGGATAACAACAAGCGAACAACTCGACGAGAGATAAACAACACACTAAAGGTGGGATAATGAGGAGCGAAAAGGTCTATTGAGATTTAAAATTACACATAAAGGAGTAAGAGTATCACAAACGATGAACTCTAATTAAGAGTTAAACAACAAACAAAGGAGAGGGATAAACAACAAGCGAACAACTCGACGAGATAAACAACACACTAAAGGGTGGGATAATGAGAAGCGAAAAGGTCTATTCGAGATTTAAAATTACACATAAAGGGTAAGAGTATCACAAACAATGAACTCTAATTAAGTGTTAAACAACAAACAAAGGAGAGGGATAAACAACAAGCGAACAACTCGACGATAGATAAACAACACACTAAAGGAGTGGGATAATGAGAAGCGAAAAGGTCTATTCGAGATTTAAAATTACACATAAAAGGGTAAGAGTATCACAAACAATGAACTCTAATTAAGAGTTAAACAACAAACAAAGGAGAGGGATAAACAACAAGCGAACAACTCGACGATAGATAAACAACACACTAAAGGTGGGATAATGAGAAGCGAAAAGGTCTATTCGAGATTTAAAATTACACATAAAGGTAAGAGTATCACAAACGATGAACTACAATTAAGAGTTAAACAACAAACAAAAGGAGGGATAAACAACAAGCGAACAACTCGACGAGAGATAAACAACACACTAAAGGAGTGGGATAATGAGAAGCGAAAAGGTCTATTCGAGATTTAAAATTACACATAAAGTAAGAGTATCACAAACGATGAACTCTAATTAAGAGTTAAACAACAAACAAAAGGAGAGGGATAAACAACAAATGAACAACTCTGCTTGAGAGATAAACAACACACTAAAGGAGTGGGATAATGAGAATCGAAAAGGTCTATTCGAGATTTTAAAATTACACATAATGGAGTAAGAGTATCACAAACAAAGAACTCTAATTAAGAGTTCAACAACAAACAAAAGGAGAGGGATAAACAACGAACGAACAACTCGACGATAGATAAACAACACACTAAAGAGTGGGATAATGAAAGCGAAAAGGTCTATTGAGATTTAAAATTACACATAAAGGTAAGAGTATCACAAACAATGAACTACAATTAAGGTTAAACAACAAACAAAGGAGAGGGATAAACAACGAACAACAAACGATAGATAAACAACACACTAGAGGAGTGGGATAATGAGAAACGAAAAGGTCTGTTCGAGATTTAAAAATTACACATAAAGGAGTAAGAGTATCACAAACAATGAACTCTAATTAAGTGTTAAACAACAAACAAAAGGAGGGATAAACAACAAGCGAACAACTCGACGAGAGATAAACAACACACTAAAGGTGGGATAATGAGAAGCGAAAAGGTCTATTCGAGATTTAAAAATTACACATAAAGGAGTAAGAGTATCACAAACGATGAACTCTAATTAAGAGTTAAACAACAGACAAAAGGAGAGGATAAACAACAAACGAACAACTCGACGAGAGATAAACAACACACTAAAGGGTGGGATAATGAGAAGCGAAAAGGTCTATTGAGATTTAAAATTACATAAAAGGTAAAGTATCACAAACAATGAACTCTAATTAAGAGTTAAACAACAAACAAAGGAGAGGGATAAACAACAAGCGAACAACTCGACGAGATAAACAACACACTAAAGGAGTGGGATAATGAAGCGAAAAGGTCTATTGAGATTTAAAATTACACCTAAAGGAGTAAGAGTATCACAAACAATGAACTCTAATTAAGAGTTAAACAACACACAAAAGGAGAGGGATAAACAACAAACGAACAACTCGACGAGATAAACAACACACTAAAGGAGTGGGATAATGAGAAGCGAAAAGGTCTATTGAGATTTAAAATTACACATAAAGGAGTAAGAGTATCACAAACAATGAACTCTAATTAAGTGTTAAACAACAAACAAAGGAGAGGGATAAACAACAAGCGAACAACTCGACGAGAGATAAACAACACACTAAAGGAGTGGGATAATGAGAAGCGAAAAGGTCTATTCGAGATTTAAAATTACACATAAAGGAGTAAGAGTATCACAAACAATGAACTCTAATTAAGGTGTTAAACAACAAACAAAGGAGAGGGATAAACAACAAGCGAACAACTCGACGAGATAAACAACACACTAAAGGAGTGGGATAATGAGAAGCGAAAAGGTCTATTGAGATTTAAAAATTACACATAAAGGGTAAGAGTATCACAAACGATGAACTCAATTAAGAGTTAAACAACAAACAAAAGGAGAGGATAAACAACAAGCGAACAACTCGACGAGAGATAAACAACACACTAAAGGAGTGGGATAATGAGGAGCGAAAAGGTCTATTCGAGATTTAAAATTACACATAAAGGAGTAAGAGTATCACAAACGATGAACTCTAATTAAGAGTTTAACAACAAACAAAGGAGAGGGATAAACAACAAGCGAACAACTCGACGAGAGATAAACAACACACTAAAGGTGGGATAATGAGAAGCGAAAAGGTCTATTCGAGATTTAAAATTACACATAAAGGAGTAAGAGTATCACAAACAAAGAACTCTAATTAAGAGTTCAACAACAAACAAAGGAGAGGGATAAACAACAAGCGAACAACTCGACGAGATAAACAACACACTAAAGGAGTGGGATAATGAGAAGCGAAAAGGTCTATTCGAGATTTAAAAATTACACATAAAGGTAAGAGTATCACAAACGATGAACTCTAATTAAGAGTTAACAACAAACAAAAGGAGAGGATAAACAACAAGCGAACAACTCGACGAGAGATAAACAACACACTAAAGAGTGGGATAATGAGAAGCGAAAAGGTCTATTGAGATTTAAAATTACATAAAGGAGTAAGAGTATCACAAACAATGAACTCTAATTAAGAGTTAAACAACAAACAAAGGAGAGGGATAAACAACAAGCGAACAACTCGACGAGATAAACAACACACTAAAGGTGGGATAATGAGAAGCGAAAAGGTCTATTCGAGATATAAAAACTACACATAAAGGAGTAAGAGTATCACAAACAATGAACTCTAATTAAGTGTTAAACAACAAACAAAAGGAGAGCGATAAACAACAAACTAACAACTCGACGAGATAAACAACACACTAAAGGAGTGGGATAATGAGAAGCGAAAAGGTCTATTGAGATTTAAAAATTACACATAAAGGGTAAGAGTATCACAAACAATGAACTCTAATTAAGAGTTAAACAACAAACAAAGGAGAGGGATAAACAACAAGCGAACAACTCGACGAGAGATAAACAACACTAAAGGAGTGGGATAATGAGAAGCGAAAAGGTCTATTGAGATTTAAAAATTACACATAAAGGGTAAGAGTATCACAAACGATGAACTCTAATTAAGGGTTAAACAACAAACAAAAGGAGAGGGATAAACAACAAACGAACAACTCGACGAGAGATAAACAACACACTAAAGGAGTGGGATAATGAGAAGCGAAAAGGTCTATTGAGATTTAAAATTACATAAAAGGGTAAGAGTATCACAAACAATGAACTCTAATTAAGTGTTAAAAACAAACAAAGGAGAGGGATAAACAACAAGCGAACAACTCGACGAGAGATAAACAACACACTAAAGGAGTGGGATAATGAGAAGCGAAAAGGTCTATTGAAGTTTAAAATTACACATAAAGGGTAAGAGTATCACAAACGATGAACTCTAATTAAGAGTTAAACAACAAACAAAAGGAGAGGGATAAACAATAAACGAACAACTCGACGAGAGATAAACAACACACTAAAGGAGTGGGATAATGAGAAGCGAAAAGGTCTATTGAGATTTAAAATTACACATAAAGGTAAGAGTATCACAAACGATGAACTCTAATTAAGTGTTTAACAACAAACAAAAGGAGAGGGATTAACAACAAACGAACAACTCGACGAGAGATAAACAACACACTAAAAGGTGGGATAATGAGAAGCGAAAAGGTCTATTCGAGATTTAAAATTACACATAAAGGAGTAAGAGTATCACAAACGATGAACTCTAATTAAGAGTTAAACAACAAACAAAAGGAGAGGGATAAACAACAAGCGAACAACTCGACGAGAGATAAACAACACACTAAAGGAGTGGGATAATGAGAAGCGAAAAGGTCTATTGAGATTTAAAATTACACATAAAGGAGTAAGAGTATCACAAACGATGAACTACAATTAAGAGTTAAACAACAAACAAAAGGAGGGATAAACAACAAGCGAACAACTTCGACGAGATAAACAACACACTAAAGGAGTGGGATAATGAGAAGCGAAAAGGTCTATTCGAGATTTAAAAATTACACATAAAGGAGTAAGAGTATCACAAACAATGAACTCTAATTAAGAGTTAAACAACAAAAAGGAGAGGGATAAACAACAAGCGAACAACTCGACGAGATAAACAACACACTAAAGGAGTGGGATAATGAGAAGCGAAAAGGTCTATTGAGATTTAAAATTACACATAAAGGTAATAGTATCACAAACGATGAACTCTAATTAAGAGTTAAACAACAAACAAAAGGAGAGGATAAACAACAAGCGAACAACTCGACGAGAGATAAACAACACACTAAAGAGTGGGATAATGAGAAGCGAAAAGGTCTATTGAGATTTAAAAATTACACATAAAGGAGTAAGAGTATCACAAACAATGAACTCTAATTAAGGTTAAACAACAAACAAAGGAGAGGGATAAACAACAAGCGAACAACTCGACGAGATAAACAACACACTAAAGGAGTGGGATAATGAGAAGCGAAAAGGTCTATTGAGATTTAAAATTACACATAAAGGGTAAGAGTATCACAAACGATGAACTCTAATTAAGAGTTAAACAACAAACAAAAGGAGGGATAAACAACAAGCGAACAACTCGACGAGAGATAAACAACACACTAAAGGAGTGGGATAATGAAAGCGAAAAGGTCTATTGAGATTTAAAATTACACATAAAGGGTAAGAGTATCACAAACGATGAACTCTAATTAAGAGTTAAACAACAAACAAAAGGAGAGGATAAACAACAAGCGAACAACTCGACGAGAGATAAACAACACACTAAAGGAGTGGGATAATGAGAGCGAAAAGGTCTATTCGAGATTTAAAATTACACATAAAGGGTAAGAGTATCACAAACGATGAACTCTAATTAAGAGTTAAACAACAAACAAAAGGAGAGGATAAACAACAAGCGAACAACTCGACGAGAGATAAACAACACACTAAAGGAGTGGGATAATGAGAAGCGAAAAGGACTATTTGAGATTTAAAAATTACACATAAAGGAGTAAGAGTATCACAAACAATGAACTCTAATTAAGAGTTAAACAACAAACAAAGGAGAGGGATAAACAACAAGCGAACAACTCGACGAGATAAACAACACACTAAAGGAGTGGGATAATGAGAGCGAAAAGGTCTAGTCGAGATTTAAAAATTACACATAAAGGAGTAAGAGTATCACAAACGATGAACTCTAATTAAGAGTTAAACAACAGACAAAGGAGAGGGATAAACAACAAGCGAACAACTCGACGAGAGATAAACAACACACTAAAGAGTGGGATAATGAGAAGCGAAAAGGTCTATTGAGATTTAAAATTACACATAAAGGAGTAAGAGTATCACAAACAATGAACTCTAATTAAGAGTTAAACAACAAACAAAAGAGGGATAAACAACAAGCGAACAACTCGACGAGATAAACAACACACTAAAGGAGTGGGATAATGAGAAGCGAAAAGGTCTATTGAGATTTAAAAAGTACACATAAAGGAGTAAGAGTATCACAAACAATGAACTCTAATTAAGTGTTAAACAACAAACAAAGGAGAGGGATAAACAACAAGCGAACAACTCGACGAGAGATAAACAACACACTAAAGGAGTGGGATAATGAGAAGCGAAAAGGTCTATTCGAGATTTAAAATTACACATAAAGGGTAAGAGTATCACAAACGATGAACTCTAATTAAGAGTTAACAACAAACAAAAGGAGAGGATAAACAACAAGCGAACAACTCATTGAGAGATAAACAACACACTAAAGAGTGGGATAATGAAAGCGAAAAGGTCTATTGAGATTTAAAATTACACATAAAGGGTAAGAGTATCACAAACAATGAACTCTAATTAAGAGTTAAACAACAAACAAAGGAGAGGGATAAACAACAAGCGAACAACTCGACTTGAGATAAACAACACACTAAAGTGGGATAATGAAAGCGAAAAGGTCTATTGAGATTTAAAATTACACATAAAGGAGTAAGAGTATCACAAACAATGAACTCTAATTAAGAGTTAAACAACAAACAAAAGGAGGGATAAACAACAAGCGAACAACTCGACGAGATAAACAACACACTAAAGGAGTGGGATAATGAGAAGCGAAAAGGTCTATTGAGATTTAAAATTACACATAAAGGGTAAGAGTATCACAAACAATGAACTCTAATTAAGAGTTAAACAACAAACAAAGGAGAGGATAAACAACAAGCGAACAACTCGACGATAGATAAACAACACACTAAAGGTGGGATAATGAGAAGCGAAAAGGTCTATTGAGATTTAAAATTACACATAAAGGAGTAAGAGTATCACAAACAATGAACTCTAATTAAGAGTTAAACAACAAACAAAGGAGAGGGATAAACAACAAGCGAACAACTCGACGAGAGATAAACAACACACTAAAGGGTGGGATAATGAGAAGCGAAAAGGTCTATTGAGATTTAAAATTACACATAAGGAGTAAGAGTATCACAAACAATGAACTCTAATTAAGGTTAAACAACAAACAAAGGAGAGGGATAAACAACAAGCGAACAACTCGACTTGAGATAAACAACACACTAAAGGAGTGGGATAATGAGAAGCGAAAAGGTCTATTCGAGATTTAAAATTACACATAAAGGAGTAAAGTATCACAAACAATGAACTCTAATTAAGAGTTAAACAACAAACAAAGGAGAGGGATAAACAACAAGCGAACAACTCGACGAGAGATAAACAACACACTAAAGGAGTGGGATAATGAGAAGCGAAAAGGTCTATTGATTTAAAATTACACATAAAGGGTAAGAGTATCACAAACGATGAACTACAATTAAGAGTTAAACAACAAACAAAGGAGAGGATAAACAACAAGCGAACAACTCGACTTGAGATAAACAACACACTAAAGGAGTGGGATAATGAGAAGCGAAAAGGTCTATTGAGATTTAAAATTACACATAAAGGAGTAAGAGTATCACAAACGATGAACTCTAATTAAGGTTAAACAACAAACAAAGGAGAGGGATAAACAACAAGCGAACAACTTCGACGAGATAAACAACACACTAAAGGAGTGGGATAATGAGAAGCGAAAAGGTCTATTGAGATTTAAAATTACACATAAAGGGTAAGAGTATCACAAACGATGAACTCTAATTAAGAGTTAAACAACAAACAAAGGAGAGGGATAAACAACAAGCGAACAACTCGACGATAGATAAACAACACACTAAAAGGTGGGATAATGAGAAGCGAAAAGGTCTATTGAGATTTAAAATTACACATAAAGGGTAAGAGTATCACAAACAATGAACTCTAATTAAGAGTTAAACAACAAACAAAGGAGAGGGATAAACAACAAGCGAACAACTCGACGAGAGATAAACAACACACTAAAGGAGTGGGATAATGAGAAGCGAAAAGGTCTATTCGAGATTTAAAATTACACATAAAGGAGTAAGAGTATCACAAACAATGAACTCTAATTAAGAGTTAAACAACAAACAAAGGAGAGGGATAAACAAGCGAACAACTTAACGAGATAAACAACACACTAAAGGAGTGGGATAATGAGAAGCGAAAAGGTCTATTGAGATTTAAAAATTACACATAAAGGAGTAAGAGTATCACAACGATGAACTCTAATTAAGAGTTAAACAACAAACAAAGGAGAGGGATAAACAACAAGCGAACAACTCGACGAGAGATAAACAACACACTAAAAGGTGGGATAATGAGAAGCGAAAAGGTCTATTCGAGATTTAAAATTACACATAAAGGAGTAAGAGTATCACAAACAATGAACTCTAATTAAGAGTTAAACAACAAACAAAGGAGAGGGATAAACAACAAGCGAACAACTCGACGAGATAAACAACACACTAAAGGTGGGATAATGAGAAGCGAAAAGGTCTATTGAGATTTAAAATTACACATAAAGGGTAAGAGTATCACAAACAATGAACTCTAATTAAGAGTTAAACAAACAAAAGGAGAGGGATAAACAACAAGCGAACAACTCGACGATAGATAAACAACACACTAAAGGAGTGGGATAATGAGAAGCGAAAAGGTCTATTGAGATTTAAAATTACACATAAAGGGTAAGAGTATCACAAACGATGAACTCTAATTAGAGTTAAACAACAAACAAAGGAGAGGGATAAACAACAAGCGAACAACTCGACGAGATAAACAACACACTAAAGGTGGGATAATGAGAAGCGAAAAGGTCTATTGAGATTTAAAATTACACATAAAGGGTAAGAGTATCACAAACAATGAACTCTAATTAAGAGTTAAACAACAAACAAAAGGAGAGGATAAACAACAAGCGAACAACTCGACGAGATAAACAACACACTAAAGAGTGGGATAATGAGAAGCGAAAAGGTCTATTGAGATTTAAAATTACACATAAAGGAGTAAGAGTATCACAATCAAAGAACTCTAACTAAGAGTTAACAACAAACAAGAGGAGAGGGATAAACAACAAGCGAACAACTCGACGATAGATAAACAACACACTAAAGGTGGGATAATGAGAAGCGAAAAGGTCTATTGAAGTTTAAAATTACACATAAAGGGTAAGAGTATCACAAACAATGAACTCTAATTAAGAGTTAAACAACAAACAAAAGGAGAGGATAAACAACAAGCGAACAACTCGACTTGAGATAAACAACACACTAAAGGAGTGGGATAATGAGAAGCGAAAAGGTCTATTGAGATTTAAAAATTACACATAAGGAGTAAGAGTATCACAAACGATGAACTCTAATTAAGAGTTAAACAACAAACAAAGGAGAGGGATAAACAACAAGCGAACAACTCGACGAGAGATAAACAACACACTAAAGGAGTGGGATAATGAGAAGCGAAAAGGTCTATTGAGATTTAAAAATTACACATAAAGGGTAAGAGTATCACAAACAATGAACTCTAATTAAAGTTAAACAACAAACAAAGGAGAGGGATAAACAACAAGCGAACAACTCGACGAGATAAACAACACACTAAAGGAGTGGGATAATGAGAAGCGAAAAGGTCTTCGAGATTTAAAATTACACATAAAGGTAAGAGTATCACAAACGATGAACTCTAATTAAGGTTAAACAACAAACAAAGGAGAGGGATAAACAACAAGCGAACAACTCGACGAGAGATAAACAACACACTAAAGGTGGGATAATGAGAAGCGAAAAGGTCTATTGAGATTTAAAATTACACATAAAGGAGTAAGAGTATCACAAACGATGAACTCTAATTAAGAGTTAAACAACAAACAAAAGGAGAGGATAAACAACAAGCGAACAACTCGACGAGAGATAAACAACACACTAAAGAGGTGGGATAATGAGAAGCGAAAAGGTCTATTGATTTAAAATTACACATAAAGGAGTAAGAGTATCACAAACAATGAACTCTAATTAAGAGTTAAACAACAAACAAAGGAGAGGGATAAACAACAAGCGAACAACTCGACGAGAGATAAACAACACACTAAAGGAGTGGGATAATGAGAAGCGAAAAGGTCTATTGAGATTTAAAAATTACACATAAAGGGTAAGAGTATCACAAACAATGAACTCTAATTAAGAGTTAAACAACAAACAAAGGAGAGGGATAAACAACAAGCGAACAACTCGACGAGAGATAAACAACACACTAAAGGTGGGATAATGAGAAGCGAAAAGGTCTATTCGAGATTTAAAATTACACATAAAGGGTAAGAGTATCACAAACGATGAACTCTAATTAAGAGTTAAACAACAAACAAAGGAGAGGGATAAACAACAAGCGAACAACTCGACGATAGATAAACAACACACTAAAGGTGGGATAATGAGAAGCGAAAAGGTCTATTGAGATTTAAAAATTACACATAAAGGGTAAGAGTATCACAAACAATGAACTCTAATTAAGAGTTAAACAACAAACAAAAGGAGAGGATAAACAACAAGCGAACAACTCGACGAGAGATAAACAACACACTAAAGGTGGGATAATGAGAAGCGAAAAGGTCTATTGAGATTTAAAAATTACACATAAAGGAGTAAGAGTATCACAAGCGATGAACTCTAATTAAGGTTAAACAACAAACAAAAGGAGAGGGATAAACAACAAGCGAACAACTCGACGAGATAAACAACACACTAAAGGAGTGGGATAATGAGAAGCGAAAAGGTCTATTGATTTAAAAATTACACATAAAGGGTAAGAGTATCACAAACAATGAACTCTAATTAAGGTGTTAAACAACAAACAAAAGAGAGGGATAAACAACAAGCGAACAACTAAACGATAGATAAACAACACACTAAAGGAGTGGGATAATGAGAAGCGAAAAGGTCTATTCGAGATTTAAAAATTACATAAAGGGTAAGAGTATCACAAACGATGAACTCTAATTAAGAGTTAAACAACAAACAAAGGAGAGGGATAAACAACAAGCGAACAACTCGACGAGAGATAAACAACACACTAAAGGAGTGGGATAATGAGAAGCGAAAAGGTCTATTGAGATTTAAAAATTACACATAAAGGGTAAGAGTATCACAAACGATGAACTCTAATTAAGAGTTAAACAACAAACAAAGGAGAGGGATAAACAACAAGCGAACAACTCGACGAGATAAACAACACACTAAAAGGTGGGATAATGAGAAGCGAAAAGGTCTATTGAGATTTAAAATTACACATAAAGGAGTAAGAGTATCACAAACAATGAACTCTAATTAAGAGTTAACAACAAACAAAGGAGAGGGATAAACAACAAGCGAACAACAAACGATAGATAAACAACACACTAAAGGAGTGGGATAATGAGAAGCGAAAAGGTCTATTGAGATTTAAAATTACACATAAAGGTAAGAGTATCACAAACGATGAACTCTAATTAAGGTTAAACAACAAACAAAGGAGAGGGATAAACAACAAGCGAACAACTCGACGAGAGATAAACAACACACTAAAGGTGGGATAATGAGAAGCGAAAAGGTCTTCGAGATTTAAAAATTACACATAAAGGAGTAAAGTATCACAAACGATGAACTCTAATTAAGAGTTAAACAACAAACAAAAGGAGAGGGATAAACAACAAGCGAACAACTCGACGAGAGATAAACAACACACTAAAGGTGGGATAATGAGAAGCGAAAAGGTCTATTGAGATTTAAAATTACACATAAAGGGTAAGAGTATCACAAACAATGAACTCTAATTAAGAGTTAAACAACAAACAAAGGAGAGGGATAAACAACAAGCGAACAACTCGACGAGAGATAAACAACACACTAAAGGAGTGGGATAATGAGAAGCGAAAAGGTCTATTGAGATTTAAAAATTACACATAAAGGTAAGAGTATCACAAACAATGAACTCTAATTAAGAGTTAAACAACAAACAAAGGAGAGGGATAAACAACAAGCGAACAACTCGACGATAGATAAACAACACACTAAAAGGTGGGATAATGAAAGCGAAAAGGTCTATTGATTTAAAATTACACATAAAAGGTAAGAGTATCACAACGATGAACTCTAATTAAGAGTTAAACAACAAACAAAAGGAGAGGGATAAACAACAAGCGAACAACTCGACGAGAGATAAACAACACACTAAAGGAGTGGGATAATGAGAAGCGAAAAGGTCTATTCGAGATTTAAAATTACACATAAAGGGTAAGAGTATCACAAACGATGAACTCTAATTAAGAGTTAAACAACAAACAAAGGAGAGGATAAACAACAAGCGAACAACTCGACGAGATAAACAACACACACTAAAGGTGGGATAATGAGAAGCGAAAAGGTCTATTGAGATTTAAAATTACACATAAAGGAGTAAGAGTATCACAAACAATGAACTCTAATTAAGAGTTAAACAACAAACAAAGGAGAGGGATAAACAACAAGCGAACAACTCGACGAGAGATAAACAACACACTAAAGGAGTGGGATAATGAGAAGCGAAAAGGTCTATTGAGATTTAAAAATTACACATAAAGGGTAAAGAGTATCACAAACAATGAACTCTAATTAAGAGTTAAACAACAAACAAAAGGAGAGGGATAAACAACAAGCGAACAACTCGACGATAGATAAACAACACACTAAAGGAGTGGGATAATGAGAAGCGAAAAGGTCTATTGAAGATTTAAAATTACACATAAAGGGTAAGAGTATCACAAACGATGAACTCTAATTAAGAGTTAAACAACAAACAAAGGAGAGGATAAACAACAAGCGAACAACTCGACGAGAGATAAACAACACACTAAGGAGTGGGATAATGAGAAGCGAAAAGGTCTATTCGAGATTTAAAATTACACATAAAGGGTAAAGTATCACAAACGATGAACTCTAATTAGAGTTAAACAACAAACAAAGGAGAGGGATAAACAACAAGCGAACAACTCGACGAGATAAACAACACACTAAAAGGTGGGATAATGAGAAGCGAAAAGGTCTATTGAGATTTAAAAATTACACATAAAGGAGTAAGAGTATCACAAACAATGAACTCTAATTAAGTTAAACAACAAACAAAGGAGAGGGATAAACAACAAGCGAACAACTCGACGATAGATAAACAACACACTAAAGGGTGGGATAATGAGAAGCGAAAAGGTCTATTGAGATTTAAAAATTACACATAAAAGTAAGAGTATCACAAACAATGAACTCTAATTAAGAGTTAAACAACAAACAAAGGAGAGGATAAACAACAAGCGAACAACTCGACGATAGATAAACAACACACTAAAGGAGTGGGATAATGAGAAGCGAAAAGGTCTATTGAGATTTAAAATTACATAAAGGGTAAGAGTATCACAAACGATGAACTCTAATTAAGAGTTAAACAACAAACAAAGGAGAGGGATAAACAACAAGCGAACAACTCGACGAGATAAACAACACACTAAAGGTGGGATAATGAGAAGCGAAAAGGTCTATTCGAGATTTAAAATTACACATAAAGGGTAAGAGTATCACAAACGATGAACTCTAATTAAGAGTTAAACAACAAACAAAGGAGAGGATAAACAACAAGCGAACAACTCGACGAGATAAACAACACACTAAAGGTGGGATAATGAGAAAGCGAAAAGGTCTATTGAGATTTAAAATTACACATAAAGGGTAAGAGTATCACAACAATGAACTCTAATTAAGGTTAAACAACAAACAAAGGAGAGGGATAAACAACAAGCGAACAACTCGACGATAGATAAACAACACACTAAAGGAGTGGGATAATGAGAAGCGAAAAGGTCTATTGAGATTTAAAAATTACACATAAAGGGTAAGAGTATCACAAACAATGAACTCTAATTAAGGTTAAACAACAAACAAAGGAGAGGGATAAACAACAAGCGAACAACTTCGACGAGATAAACAACACACTAAAGGTGGGATAATGAGAAGCGAAAAGGTCTATTGAGATTTAAAATTACATAAAAAGGTAAGAGTATCACAAACGATGAACTACAATTAAGAGTTAAACAACAAACAAAGGAGAGGGATAAACAACAAGCGAACAACTCGACTTGAGATAAACAACACACTAAAGGGTGGGATAATGAGAAGCGAAAAGGTCTATTCGAGATTTAAAATTACACATAAAAGGTAAGAGTATCACAAACGATGAACTCTAATTAAGAGTCAAACAACAAACAAAAGGAGAGGGATAAACAACAAGCGAACAACTCGACGATAGATAAACAACACACTAAAAGGTGGGATAATGAGAAGCGAAAAGGTCTATTGAGATTTAAAAATTACACATAAAGGGTAAAGTATCACAAACGATGAACTCTAATTAAGGGTTAAACAACAAACAAAAGGAGAGGGATAAACAACAAGCGAACAACTCGACGATAGATAAACAACACACTAAAGGTGGGATAATGAGAAGCGAAAAGGTCTATTGATTTAAAAATTACACATAAAGGGTAAGAGTATCACAAACAATGAACTCTAATTAAGAGTTAAACAACAAACAAAGGAGAGGGATAAACAACAAGCGAACAACTCGACTTGAGATAAACAACACACTAAAGGTGGGATAATGAGAAGCGAAAAGGTCTATTGAGATTTAAAAATTACACATAAAGGGTAAGAGTATCACAAACAATGAACTCTAATTAAGAGTTAAACAACAAACAAAGGAGGGATAAACAACAAGCGAACAACTCGACGAGAGATAAACAACACACTAAAAGGTGGGATAATGAGAAGCGAAAAGGTCTATTCGAGATTTAAAATTACACATAAAGGGTAAAGTATCACAAACGATGAACTCTAATTAAGAGTTAACAACAAACAAAAGGAGAGGGATAAACAACAAGCGAACAACTCGACGAGATAAACAACACACTAAAGAGTGGGATAATGAGAAGCGAAAAGGTCTATTGAGATTTAAAAATTACATAAAAGGTAAGAGTATCACAAACAATGAACTACAATTAAGAGTTAAACAACAAACAAAAGGAGAGGGATAAACAACAAGCGAACAACTCGACGATAGATAAACAACACACTAAAGGTGGGATAATGAGAAGCGAAAAGGTCTATTGAGATTTAAAATTACATAAAGGGTAAGAGTATCACAAACAATGAACTCTAATTAAGAGTTAAACAACAAACAAAGGAGAGGGATAAACAACAAGCGAACAACTCGACGAGATAAACAACACTAAAGGAGTGGGATAATGAGAAGCGAAAAGGTCTATTGAGATTTAAAATTACACATAAAGGAGTAAGAGTATCACAAACGATGAACTCTAATTAAGAGTTAAACAACAAACAAAGGAGAGGGATAAACAACAAGCGAACAACTCGACGAGAGATAAACAACACACTAAAAGGTGGGATAATGAGAAGCGAAAAGGTCTATTGAGATTTAAAATTACACATAAAGGGTAAGAGTATCACAAACAATGAACTCTAATTAAGAGTTAAACAACAAACAAAGGAGAGGGATAAACAACAAGCGAACAACTCGACGAGAGATAAACAACACACTAAAGGAGTGGGATAATGAGAGCGAAAAGGTCTATTGAGATTTAAAAATTACACATAAAGGGTAAGAGTATCACAAACGATGAACTCTAATTAAGAGTTAAACAACAAACAAAAGGAGAGGGATAAACAACAAGCGAACAACTCGACGAGAGATAAACAACACACTAAAGGAGTGGGATAATGAGAAGCGAAAAGGTCTATTGAGAGATTTAAAATTACACATAAAGGGTAAGAGTTTCACAAACAATGAACTCTAATTAAGAGTTAAACAGCAAACAAAAGGAGAGGGATAAACAACAAGCGAACAACTAACGATAGATAAACAACACACTAAAGGAGTGGGATAATGAGAAGCGAAAAGGTCTATTCGAGATTTAAAATTACACATAAAGGGTAAGAGTATCACAAACGATGAACTCTAATTAAGAGTTAAACAACAAACAAAGGAGAGGATAAACAACAAGCGAACAACTCGACGAGAGATAAACAACACACTAAAGGGTGGGATAATGAGAAGCGAAAAGGTCTATTGAGATTTAAAATTACACATAAAGGAGTAAGAGTATCACAAACGATGAACTCTAATTAAGAGTTAAACAACAAACAAAAGGAGAGGGATAAACAACAAGCGAACAACTCGACGATAGATAAACAACACACTAAAGGTGGGATAATGAGAAGCGAAAAGGTCTATTGAGATTTAAAATTACACATAAAGGGTAAGAGTATCACAAACGATGAACTCTAATTAAGAGTTAAACAACAAACAAAAGGAGGGATAAACAACAAGCGAACAACTCGACGAGAGATAAACAACACACTAAAGGTGGGATAATGAGAAGCGAAAAGGTCTATTGAGATTTAAAAATTACACAGAAAGGAGTAAGAGTATCACAAACGATGAACTCTAATTAAGGGTTAAACAACAAACAAAAGGAGGGATAAACAACAAGCGAACAACTCGACGAGATAAACAACACACTAAAGGAGTGGGATAATGAGAAGCGAAAAGGTCTATTAAGATTTAAAAATACACATAAGGGTAAGAGTATCACAACGATGAACTCTAATTAAGAGTTAAACAACAAACAAAAGGAGAGGGATAAACAACAAGCGAACAACTCGACTTGAGATAAACAACACACTAAAGGTGGGATAATGAAAGCGAAAAGGTCTATTGAGATTTAAAATTACATAAAGGAGTAAGATTATCACAAACAATGAACTCTAACTAAGAGTTAAACAACAAACAAAGGAGAGGGATAAACAACAAGCGAACAACTCGACGATAGATAAACAACACACTAAAGGTGGGATAATGAGAAGCGAAAAGGTCTATTCGAGATTTAAAATTACACAAAAAGGAGTAAGAGTATCACAAACGATGAACTCTAATTAAGAGTTAAACAACAAACAAAGGAGAGGGATAAACAACAAGCGAACAACTCGACGATAGATAAACAACACACTAAAGGTGGGATAATGAGAAGCGAAAAGGTCTATTGATTTAAAATTACACATAAAGGGTAAGAGTATCACAAACGATGAACTCTAATTAAGAGTTAAACAACAAACAAAGGAGAGGGATAAACAACAAGCGAACAACTCGACGAGAGATAAACAACACACTAAAGGTGGGATAATGAGAAGCGAAAAGGTCTATTGAGATTTAAAATTACACATAAAGGGTAAGAGTATCACAAACGATGAACTCTAATTAAGTGTTAAACAACAAACAAAGGAGAGGGATAAACAACAAGCGAACAACTCGACGAGATAAACAACACACTAAAGGTGGGATAATGAGAAGCGAAAAGGTCTATTCGAGATTTAAAAATTACACATAAAGGGTAAAGTATCACAACAATGAACTCTAATTAAAGTTAAACAACAAAAAAGGAGAGGGATAAACAACAAGCGAACAACTCGACGATAGATAAACAACACACTAAAGGAGTGGGATAATGAAAGCGAAAAGGTCTATTCGAGATTTAAAATTACACATAAAGGGTAAGAGTATCACAACGATGAACTCTAATTAAAGTTAAACAACAAACAAAAGGAGAGGGATAAACAACAAGCGAACAACTCGACGAGAGATAAACAACACACTAAAGGGTGGGATAATGAGAAGCGAAAAGGTCTATTGAGATTTAAAATTACACATAAGGAGTAAGAGTATCACAAACGATGAACTCTAATTAAGAGTTAAACAACAAACAAAGGAGAGGATAAACAACAAGCGAACAACTCGACGATAGATAAACAACACTAAAGGAGTGGGATAATGAGAAGCGAAAAGGTCTATTGAGATTTAAAATTACACATAAAGGAGTAAGAGTATCACAAACGATGAACTCTAATTAAGAGTTAAACAACAAACAAAGGAGAGGGATAAACAACAAGCGAACAACTCGACGAGAGATAAACAACACACTAAAGGTGGGATAATGAGAAGCGAAAAGGTCTATTGAGATTTAAAAATTACATAAAGGGTAAAGTATCACAAACGATGAACTCTAATTAAGAGTTAAACAACAAACAAAGGAGAGGGATAAACAACAAGCGAACAACTCGACGATAGATAAACAACACACTAAAGGTGGGATAATGAGAAGCGAAAAGGTCTATTGATTTAAAAATTACACATAAAGGGTAAGAGTATCACAAACAAGAACTCTAATTAAGAGTTAAACAACAAACAAAGGAGAGGGATAAACAACAAGCGAACAACTCGACGAGAGATAAACAACACACTAAAGGTGGGATAATGAGAAGCGAAAAGGTCTATTGAGATTTAAAATTACACATAAAGGGTAAGAGTATCACAAACGATGAACTCTAATTAAGAGTTAAACAACAAACAAAAGGAGAGGGATAAACAACAAGCGAACAACTCGACGAGAGATAAACAACACACTAAAGGAGTGGGATAATGAGAAGCGAAAAGGTCTATTGAGATTTAAAAATTACACATAAAGGAGTAAGAGTATCACAAACGATGAACTCTAATTAAGAGTTGAACAACAAACAAAGGAGAGGATAAACAACAAGCGAACAACTCGACGAGAGATAAACAACACACTAAAGGGTGGGATAATGAGAAGCGAAAAGGTCTATTGAGATTTAAAAATTACACATAAAGGGTAAGAGTATCACAAACAATGAACTCTAATTAAGAGTTAAACAACAAACAAAGGAGAGGGATAAACAACAAGCGAACAACTCGACGAGAGATAAACAACACACTAAAGAGTGGGATAATGAGAAGCGAAAAGGTCTATTGAGATTTAAAAATTACACATAAAAGGTAAGAGTATCACAAACATGAACTCTAATTAAGGTTAAACAACAAACAAAAGGAGAGGGATAAACAACAAGCGAACAACTCGACGAGAGATAAACAACACACTAAAAGGTGGGATAATGAGAAGCGAAAAGGTCTATTGAAGTTTAAAATTACATAAAGGGTAAGAGTATCACAAACGATGAACTCTAATTAGAGTTAAACAACAAACAAAGGAGAGGGATAAACAACAAGCGAACAACTCGACGAGAGAGATAAACAACACACTAAAGGTGGGATAATGAAAGCGAAAAGGTCTATTGAGATTTAAAAATTACACATAAAGGAGTAAGAGTATCACAAACAATGAACTAATTAAGGTTAAACAACAAACAAAGGAGAGGATAAACAACAAGCGAACAACTCGACGAGAGATAAACAACACACTAAAGGTGGGATAATGAGAAGCGAAAAGGTCTTCGAGATTTAAAATTACACATAAAGGGTAAGAGTATCACAAACGATGAACTCTAATTAAGAGTTAAACAACAAACAAAAGGAGAGGGATAAACAACAAGCGAACAACTCGACGATAGATAAACAACACTAAAGGTGGGATAATGAGAAGCGAAAAGGTCTATTGAGATTTAAAAATTACATAAAAGGTAAGAGTATCACAAACAATGAACTCTAATTAAGAGTTAAACAACAAACAAAGGAGAGGGATAAACAACAAGCGAACAACTCGACGAGAGATAAACAACACACTAAAAGGTGGGATAATGAGAAGCGAAAAGGTCTATTGAGATTTAAAATTACACATAAAGGGTAAAGTATCACAAACGATGAACTCTAATTAAGGTTAAACAACAAACAAAGGAGAGGGATAAACAACAAGCGAACAACTACGATGAGATAAACAACACACTAAAGGTGGGATAATGAGAAGCGAAAAGGTCTATTGAGATTTAAAAATTACACATAAAGGGTAAGAGTATCACAAACGATGAACTCTAATTAAGAGTTAAACAACAAACAAAGGAGAGGGATAAACAACAAGCGAACAACTCGACGAGAGATAAACAACACACTAAAGAGGTGGGATAATGAGAAGCGAAAAGGTCTATTGAGATTTAAAAATTACACATAAAGGGTAAGAGTATCACAAACAATGAACTCTAATTAAGAGTTAAACAACAAACAAAAGGAGGGATAAACAACAAGCGAACAACTCGACGAGATAAACAACACACTAAAGGGTGGGATAATGAGAAACGAAAAGGTCTATTCGAGATTTAAAAATTACACATAAAGGAGTAAGAGTATCACAAACAATGAACTCTAATTAAGTGTTTAA